>JAOVVF010000011.1:9444086-9454430 GCA_028565595.1 Duopalatinus emarginatus
TATTCATTTACATAGATTAAAAAATGCGATTAATCGCGATTAACTATATGAAATTCTGAGATTAATCGTGATTAAAAATTTTAATCGTTTGACAGCACTAATTTATACATGTACATCGTTCCCTCAGTTTACTAATCCGTCTGTATATATGGCAAAAATAATCGGATCTATGCTGTGTGATTATAAAAGAAAAAGAAAACATGACATTTCATTGTTTAATATTATGCTGCTAACGTTAGCCAGCTGGCTACCATGTTAAAACTGGATCCTTACATTTGGGGGTTTTTAGATACAGCAGTGTGATAAAATCTAAAGTTATTGATCAAAATTTTTATTGATTTGTAAAATAAAACAGCCTTCTCGGACCTGCGTCGTCATGAACCGTCGATGCTTCATCACGTTCATGTGTAGTGTACAAGCCTATCAAACCGTTACTATTAAGATTAGCATTAATACTATACAGCATAGTATATCAAACAATAAACAATAAAATGTCATGTTTTTTATCTTGGGTGTGTTACAATATCACGCACAATGCTATTCAGCATTCTTCTGATTAGTTCGGCCATATACAAAGACAGATTAGCAAATCGCGGGAACGGATTAGCGAAACGGGAACGTCTTAGCGAATCGCAGGAACAATTTACGTGTCAGTTCTTTTTTTCCACCATTGTGCTTCAGGGGCTCTGTAGATTCTCATAGGCATGAGTGAGATTTATTTCAGTACTATTGATTACAATGTTTTAAGAAGGATGTCATGACAATGATTTGTAGACGTCACCCAGCTCTAGACCTTAGCCCCATATGATTAGTATATAGTCCAGGGTTTTCAGTGTGTAGACCGTCATGAGTGTGTGTTTGTAAATGATCTCTTTGTATGTTTACTCAGGTAGCGCCTACGTCCTCCAAACAGCATGGTGTGAATGTTGGCGTCAATGCTTCAGCCACAGCTTTCCAGCAGGCTAGTGGATATGGATCCCATGGATACAGCACGGGTAAGACCGGCACATGCACTTTAACTTGCGTCCTCACCCACGCGGTATAAATCCATTTCCACTTCAACAAGCTGTGCGGTTGACAAATAGTCGTTGTGCGTTGCAGCCGGTTAGTTATGGGAGCGTTTTAAGGCTGCTTCTTCCCCCGCTACACCCACAGGAAGTGTGTGCTTCCAGGGTGTGGAGCGTCCTGTGAACTCGATGAATCTGCCTACCCTTAGGCCAATTTTCTCAATGTTTTTTCCCCCCAAACATATATATATGTTTATATATATGTATATGATGATGGTGTAGTTTGCCAAGGGGGTGTGCAAATGACCAGCAGACATAACCACTGATAGATTTGGCTAGGTCAGGCCCCCCCCCCTTTCTTTGTTCCCCAGCTGTATATCCGGCTGCTTTGATGAGGTTCGGTTGAGCTCAGTGATTTTGGGGTGGTGAGGTCAGGGATAGGCTTGCTTTCAGGTGGTGGGACATCACATGCTTATTCATATGCTTCTTGCTTTGTGCTGTTCACTCTTTGTCTGGTTCACAAGTTCCCCTTCCTACCTGGGCACTGCTTTTATTTGTTTCTTTCATACTTTCGCCCCCACTCCCCAACCCCCACCCCACTCGATGTCCTGTGCTGTTTCTTTTAACAGGACACCCTATCTTGGGCGTTTTACTTTTGTCATCTACCTCTCTTCCAATTTTCACCCCCTCTGACTTTGCTTCTAACCTGGTGGTTTTGCTTGCTGCTTTCTTTTCTTCCCCCACACGCCTTCCTTTCTTTGTGCCCTGCCTGGTGTGTTTCTAATGCTATGGGGCTGTGGCTGTGTGTGTGCCCGTTTGCAGGCTATGAGGATTTGGGCCAGGCTTCAGCAGGGAGCGGGGATTTCTGTAAGGGCGGCTATGGCAATGCTGTGGCTGCTGCTGCTGCCGCCGCTGCCGCTGCTTCTGCTCAAAACAAACCGGCCAGTTCAGTCACCGCGCCTGGAGTGGGTGAGTGCACATGCACGCCAAACTCCATCTCTGTTTTTTCTTTCTCTCTTTCTTTCCCTCTTTTCTTGTCTTTATTGATCTATCGTTTTCTTGTTTCCCGTTTTCGATCACTAGCACTAACCTCACAGATAAGGGGGTGGGTGCGGGGGTGCTCAAGTCCATGGCTTGCCCACCCCAGTGTTGGTTCTGTAGTCTTAAATTGTGAGGCGTACAGCATCGGTCCATCATTCCCCAGACATCATCAGTGAATTGTATTGTCGTCCGCCTGATTAATCCTTATTTATTTTTTAAATAGCCTTCTCTCTTTTGCCAGAATAAGAAACACAGTGGCATGTCGGTTTCTGCTGTTGTTCCCACCTGGAATTCTATCGGTCTTCTATCGAAATTCTAGGGGGAAAGGTTGTGGGGAGTATTGGGGGGGGGGTCTGACCTTAGGGCAGTGGAGACCCTTGCAGGGTCCTCCTGCAAGTTAATTGGGACAACATGGGGGTAGCCGTGGCTCAAGGTTAAGCCGGGATCAGACTACCCAATTTTGTCCTTCACGATGGCTTCTGTGTCATATCAGTGCCGTACATTCATGCCTCTCGTCTTGGTCGAGATACTGACAGCGTTAAACGCTTGACGCAGACAAATCATCGATCACGTTCTTGTGTTCAGGGAGGAGTGGCTGTAAAGTGTCAGTCATGTTTAGAGAACATGTTACGCTGAAGGTTTTGTTGCTAAAAAGCAATGAAAAAAAAAGAAAATGATCATGAATGCTATTTTGCGATCCACGAATGATGACCCATAACCAGCTGGGCTCCTCTGTTATTTCTCGCGAATATTTATTCTTTTAGGTGCACTAAACAACCTGAGCGCTAAAACAGCAGTGGTCACGTTCCTCTGTGTGGGTCAGTTGCTTCGCTTTCATGCTCAGATTAAACCTTGCGGTAGAATACTGTGTGAACGAATGGTGTGCTTACTGACTTTGCAAATGAACACACACCTGCTTAAACAATGTGCACCTAGCATCAAATCTGTGTTCAAGATAAGATTACACTAATTAGTCAGCTAACCTAATCACCAAGCCAACAAGCTAACTATATTTACAAGTCATAAAAATTTGGACACCATGAGCGAGTAAAGTGTAGATTATTAATTGTTTGGTTAAATGAAGGCTTTTTGTGTTTTTTTTTGTTTTGTTTTTTGTTTTTTTTTTAATGTAGCATATTACATGTGGTCCTTATGTAGTGGGATGGACTAAATAAAATCAGTTTAGTGGACCAACTAGTTATCCGCAGCTGCTTTGGTGTTATTTTGAATTAGTTTTCACCCTCTTGCTGCATGTCCCTGAATCAGAATCAGCATCAGAATGACTTCGTCAATTCTGTTTACCAAAACACTGTATGGTCATGAACCTTCCAGCTCTGTGCCTTGAACTATGAAAAACTTTGAAGAGTAGCTTGACGAAACATAAATGTTTTCAGCCTAGACTTAAAGACTGAGATTGTGTCCGAGTCCTGAACACTAACTGGAAGATTGTTCTATAGATGTGGGGCTCAGTAAGAGAAGGATCTGCCCCCTGCTGTAGCGCTCATAATTCGAGGTATCAGCAAAGAGCCTGCACCTTTCGCTCATGCTGCAAAGTTGGTGGGGGGAAAAAAAAAACCAAACAAAACAGATGCCTCCATGTTTGAATTGTTGCAACAACGTAGAAGTTAGAAGTTAATCACTGTAATCAGTGATATAGATTTAACAAATTGAGCGTAGGTTGATGTACAATGTGAAACTTGTATTTAATGGCTAATAAATAAACCACTGTCTGCGTTGGAAAGTGTTTCAAAGGTAGAAATGTCTAACCTTTATCGTCAAACTATCAATGCTTTGAAATGCGTTTATTGTATAGTTATTACTATATAGTGGTTGAAAGGCATGTTTAGTTTGGTTGCAGTATTATAACAAACCACATGTTGGCATTCTACAATTGTTTTGGCACAAACTGTGAAGCTCACAGTTCTATAGAATGTGTGTTTGCTCTAGCATTAGTTACTCTTGCTGAAACAGCATAACAGGATAACAATGTCCCTGTACACAAAGTGAGCTCCATGAGGATGTGCTGTGATCAGATTGGAGTAGAAGAACCCAAATCTTGACCTTAGCACCACCGAACACCTTTATGAACTAGAGCGGTGAATTAATGTCCTTGTTCAAAGTCGGCATCTGACCTGATCTGAATAAACCCAAATCCCCATAGTCACACATTAAAATCCAGTGGAGAGTCCTCCCAGAAGAGTGGAGCTTATTATAGCAGCAGGTGTATTACTCTGGTGTTCAGACATGTGGCCGAATAGTGTGGAAATGTCAGCTGTTGGTCATGTTTTTGTATGTAGAGTAACTTTTGTGTGTGTTTTTTCCATTAGGAGTCTCTGTTACATCCAGCAACACAGGCGTCCCTGATATTTCAGGGTCTGTTTACACGAAGACACAGGTGAGTGTTGACCCCAGATGTCTGAAAAGAATCATAGATCATGTATAGGGAACAATTAAAAAAATTTAATCACGATTTACCTCAATGTCTTATAATTAGTTGCGATTAATTACATTTTTTAGAATCTGTGTACGTTATGGACAAATAAGTTTTTTTCCTGTAAAATGTTAGAATTAAAATGGTTGAACGCATTTTATGCTTAAGGGAGTTTTCTTCCCTTATGTTCTAGTCAGTAATACTGAGCCTACAAAACCCAAATTGGATTTGTAATAGATTAGGGAGCTCGAGTCTCATGTCAAGGCATGTAGGCACATGCTACTGTGTCTCAGTTCAGATATGTGTAACAAATTAAAATAAAAACTAAATAAAAGTTCAGATGTGCTGGAGTTGTATTCAGTCACAGCCTATAGGACTTGACAGGATTGCCCAAACAAAAATAAGTTACACAAAGTTGGACTTGCCTAGTAATGTCTAATAATCACCCGTAAGAGCAATAGTGGCTGAGGTCCAAACCCTGGGCTAGTTTTGCCCTCTCCGTTTCATATAGCTCGTGATTCCTGTTGACGATAGTTGACCTCGAGGGTGGCTCAAAAGATGGGTCCTTAACTCAGTCTTATAATAACTGCAGACAGCCTTTGTTTTGTCAAGTGAGGCATCTGGCAAACTTTTGAAATGAAATCAAATATAATTTGCGTTAACAGCACTTTTTTTTAATCACATTAATCTGAGATTGTGTTAATGTGTCATCACGTTAACTTCGACAGCCCTAATACACATGTGGGTCAATGACGAATAAGGTTTTTCAACTAGCTAATTAAAAAGAAAAGAAAATCTGAGGAGTTTTCGTAATTGTTCAAAAATTAAGAAAGTTGTGTATGTATTAGTTCATGTAAAGTTTAGTAGTTGGTTGGTGTGGTACATCTTTGGCTCCCATGTGAGAGACCTGGGTTCGGTTCCCGATCTGGGCAGCCAGTCTGTGCTACACCAATAAGGGTCCTTGGGCAAGACTCCTAACACTACGTTGGCCTACCTGTAAGTCGCTCTGGATAAGAGCGTCTGCCAAATGCCGTAAATGTAGTAGATTTTTTGTGCTTTTTAATCCAGAGGAAATGGCTATGACTTTATAATGTGTCATGTGGAGCGATTGTGATGTAAAATACATTAAAACACCTTTTTTTTAAACCAAGTTCTCAGTATTATACCATGTTCACGAACAGACAATTTACATTGCTTTTGGATTTTATTAATAATGTCATAATCATGTATTTTATTTGATAAATGTCAGTCACCTTAAACATACATATAAATCCTGTAAATCACAAACTAATAATGTTTTAAAACCCAATTAACTTGAGCATATTCATTCATATTGATTCGTTGTTTTGGCCACATAAACTAGATATCTTATTTAGAATAATAATTTATAATATTTTAGTTACTTCTATTATTGTTCACATATTTTGACACTTTAACTTTACATAAAACATTGGCTAATTGTTATTAAAGCAGTTTCATATATGAGTTACTACTAAAATATGACATCTTTTTATGCATTAACTTTATATATTGTATAATTTTCTATATAATACATACAAGTCTTTTTATTGTTCTTTGCTTTTTGTGTGTAGTCCTTTGAGAAGCAGGGTTACCATGCAGCAGCAGCACCAGGCGCTTCGTTCAGTGTGCCCTCAGCCCTGGGCAGCGGTGGTCCCATCAACCCTCCGGCTGCAGCACCCTATGCCCCGGCACCCTTCATGCACATCCTCACTCCTCATCAGCAGCCCCACTCACAGATGCTGCACCACCACCTACAGCAGGAAGCCCAGGTCAGCACCATCCACTGTCTCAATAACTCATTCTAACTATTATTGTTCATTCTAACTAAACTCTGTCAAATTCAGACCTGCCATGACCTATTAATATAACTCCCGTGACCAGGAGCATAATAAAGCACCGGCTGCTGTGCCTAGTTTGTGGTTATCCAAAGCTAATTGTTTATAGCACTTTTTGCAAGCTGTAAAGCTGCGTTTGTCTACGTATCCAACAATTTTTTTTCAGCGTCTAAACCGAATACGAGTGTCTGGGAGTGTAGTGTAGTGTGACATAAACAAATATTAGCGATGTGGCCTCTGGGATGCCCCATAACACTGCAACTAAAAAGTCTAGCATGTTAGAATTTTTTGGATCTCTTCGCCTAGTCTGACATTTCCTACAATGTTTTCCTTGACAATGACCAATAGGAGGACAGAGCGCTGTGGAAAGCCTGTCCTTTTTGTGACACCCAGGAACGAGTCCAAAATGTTTTTTTTTTTTTTTTTTTTTCTCTCTTTTCCGAACACAAAACTGCCAGCCTCGCACGCAGAGCCTCTGTAGCAACAACTGACAGCCCGCCTGTGAACTCGCTCAAGAACGCAAGCGATGATTGGTCCGTGTCAAACGTGTAATATTGCCAGTCTCCTGACCAGGACACGGCACAAATTTATAGCACTAATCAGAGACACGGTGAACGTCGTGAAAGACAAAAACATTGTGTAGTCTGATCCTGGCAGAAACCTAAAGCAGAGCTTTTCTGTGTCAGTGGAAGCAGTGTTTGCTGATTGCTCAGTTGGACACACTCAGATATTATGTGCCATGGCTAATAAATCAACACTAAAGACAAGTCTTACAGATGAGACTAATGTGTAGATGTTCTACAGGATCGCAGTCCTGGCCCTAATGAACCTCCTGCTCTGCACATTACTGATTCATCTATATGGTTAATTCACAGCTGTGACAGTTAAAGTGAACTACTTGCCTAATGTGCTTGTGCACACAGGAATGTGAGCGATGCATTTAACCCATCCGTGCAGTGAAACACACACACTAGAGGGCAATGAACACACCTGCCCATAGTAGGGGACAGCCCCAAATCACGACGGAGATCTAACCTGGGACCTTCCGGTCACAAGACCAGTTCCTTAACCAAATGGCCATGGCTGCTGTGCTAAGTTGTTGCGTTAGGATTAGAAAAAAACAAAGATGTACATGATGGTGCTATTGATGTGCTTCATTAAGACAAGTCCCTTCAATAGTGCTGGAACCCTGTTATTGTATGTTTTCAACTGACTCTCTCTTTCTCTGTCTGCTGTTTTCTCAGACTGGCTCTGGACAGCGAAGTCAGAACGCTTCCATTCAACAGAAGTCCCAGATCAACAAGTCTACTTACAACAGCTACAACTGGGGGGGCAATTAACTTACTGCTGTTTCCAATCCGGTGTGGAAAAAAAAATGGCTCAGATTAGGGGACCCTTCTCTTCCACCTTTAAATTGTCTGCGTCATCGTTCTTTCGCTCTTCTCCCTGTCCAATTGCCCTACAGTACTCCTCCATACCTGTGGTGGTACTCTGCTAAAGCAGTAGCTCTCTGTGTGTGTGTGTGTGTGTGTGTGTGTGTGTGTGTGTGTGTGTGTGTGTGTGTGTTTGGAAAGGGTGACAACCTGGCATGAAGTGTTTGCAGTTCATATTGAGTTTAAGTCATATCCATCACCTCTCCTTCCTTTTCATTTTGTTATGTTTGTAACATAGATCTATTTTCTAAAGGAATGTTTTTGTAACCGGTGGAAGAGAAGTCGAGATTTTGCGGTTTGGGGGAATCTCCGGTCCCTTGATTCAAACTTGAGAAATGTGTATCAGAGGTCATACATGAGGGCACAAAGATCCGACTGATGTTCCAGGTGTGTGGGAATCCGAGTTTTTTAGAAACCCTTTCGTTTCTCATGCTTAATCGTGAGTCTGTGATGAAAACGGACTTCATTTTGTTTGAACCCCAAATTATTGTACAGGCTTGGCAAATGAAGAGGACGCTGTTCACGTGCATATCCATGTTCTTTATATTAAGCGTAAGGGTTTTTTTTTCTTCTTCTTCTTCTTCTTCTCTTTTTCCCCAAAGGAAGGGGGGGAGGGGTGTTTACTCTTATCTTGGCACGACCTGTGCAGTATCGCTGTCTTTCTGCTCTTATTGGAGAGGTTGGCGTGTACTTACATCACCCTGTATGTGCAAGTGTGTTACCCCACCACACATTTCCTACCCAAACATTATATGTGGCAATGTTCTGCTCGCTTTCCCATGTTTTGTTAAATTTTCTGTTGATTAGAAAAGTATGAATGGATAGATTTGTATTATCGGTTTCCTTTTTTTTTTTGTCAGTGGCTTTCTTTTTGTACTGTGTTTTTAAAAAAAAATGGATAAATTTGTCCTGTACATACATATACATATATATAAAAACACAAGTACTGTAGTCCACATTTGTTCAATGGCTTTCCCCCCTCCTCCTTTACACATAGACCTAACGTTTGTTTCATATTTTTTTTATTTTGTAATATATATAAATATAAATATTAAGTAAATAAACAAGAAAAAGACATTTTCATCATTTTGGATGTGAATGTCTTTTTTAAGAAAACATTCTTCGATGTCATGTGCCTTCTGTGTTTTGTGTAACTAAACTGAAAAACTGAATGATGATGAAACATCGGTTGAGAAATTTGGAAATGTGGCCTGGAAAACCAGTCAGTATGGCTGCATTTGGGTTGCGCCTAGTTTGTGGTTATCCAAAGCTTATTGTTTATAGCACTTTTTACAAGCTGTAAAGCTGCGTTTGTCGTCATATCCAACAATTTTTCAGCGTCTAAACCGAATACGAGTGTCTGGGACGAGGAACAGTCGTGTAGTGTGACATAATCAAATATCAGCGATGTGGCCTCTGGGATGCCCCATGACACTGCAACTAAAGTCTTGCATGTTAGAATTTTTTGGATCTCTTCGTCTAGTCTGACATTTCCTACAATGTTTTCCTTGACGATGACCAATAGGAGGACAGATCGCTGTGGAAAGATGGAGAAGAGAAAGATGGAGTCTGTACTGCCCAGGACACCCAGGAACGAGTCCACAATGGGTTTTTTTTCTTCTTTTTTTTCTCTCTTTTCTGAAAAACTGAGCGATGATGAAACATCGGTTGAGAAATTTGGAAATGTGGCCTGGAAAACCAGTCACTGTGGCTGCATTTGGGCTGCAGGAAAATTTGTTCAAAACATTCTTTTGCCTATAACTTCTTTTGACCCCACTTCTTTAAGAAACGATATATAAAAATTTACAGTATCTCCCAGAAGGGAGTCCACCCCTGTGAAATGTCAAATAATTGAAAATTGTATCACGTTACAGTAAGTGCATTATTTCTAAACAGTATTTGCTCTAATGTAAAATTAAAAACTAACTATTTAGACTATTTAAACTATATTAAAAATCCAGGCCTCGCTCTAGGAACTCAATGCACCAAAAGTCAGTCCACCTTTCACTACTGAGATTCAGATCTTTTATTTTTTAAATATTTAGCATCTTCACCTTTATTTTTTAATGACAGACTCGATCCTCCTCAGCATGAAGGATACCAGAGTCGCACAACATTCTGGGGTTTTTCTTCTGAGACTTTTTTTTAACTGCTTTGCTTTGCTGGAGTGGTTGTGTTGCTCTACGTTTCTCTTTAAAATACCCCAAAGGTCGTCTGTTGAATTCAAGTCAGGTGACATACTTGGCCAGGTCACAGTTCTCACTTTTTTTTCTTCTTTAGAAACTCTCTTATGATTTTGGAAGTGTGCTATGGATCACTAACTTGCTGGAATATTCCTCTTCTGCCAAGTTTCTGGAGACTGGGGGTCATCCTGTCAGCCAGTATTTTGGTATCCACAGGGATTCATTGTGTCATTTATAAATGTCATCTCCACAACACCTTTTACACCCATGCAGCCTGTATCATCACACTCCCACCTCCATGCTTCACTGTCTGAACGATGGACTCACTGTGGTAGTCCTGACCAGGTTCATGCCAAACATGTTGGACTGCATAAGAGCACTAAACAAGATTAA
>JAOVVF010000011.1:9455498-9477595 GCA_028565595.1 Duopalatinus emarginatus
GAGTTTTTCCTTGCCACTGTCGCCACCGGCTT
The DNA here is from genome assembly GCA_028565595.1 of Duopalatinus emarginatus. NCBI lineage: Eukaryota > Metazoa > Chordata > Actinopteri > Siluriformes > Pimelodidae > Duopalatinus > Duopalatinus emarginatus. The sequence goes on from JAOVVF010000011.1 coordinate 9,455,531, forward strand.
GCTCATTAGGGATAAAATTTCTAAATAATTCTATAAATGTATAACTCTTTTTATTATTTCTGTAAAGCTGCTTTGGGACAATGTCCATTGTTAAAATCGAATTGAATTGAATTGAATTGAATTAGTGTAACGAAGTTGGCAGACACAAATCCTCACTCTTTATAATGATCTGTATGTAAAGCTCATACCACATCAACTGCAATTATTTATTAGTTAAGGTGGAGGTAACTGGATTAATAATAATAATTTATTAGTGAAGGTTGAGATAACTGGAATAATAATGATTTATTATACCTTTCCTAACACTCTACTGTTTGAACCTTATTGTGTTTGTATGTGATGATGACTGCTATGTTTAAGCAGGTTTGGGCACCAAAACATTCTACAGCACTCCAATCCAAGGTTGTGCATCTACAGTTGTGCGTGGTTACATTGGAGGTATTTAGATGACCTTTATTAAGTATTATTCAGTTATTTAATTACTAAATAATAATTAGTGCACATTTACAGGTGCTTCTCAATAAATAATAATAGCATGAACTAGTACATTTATTTCAGTAATTCAATTCAAGAAGTGAAACTCGTATTTTGATTTATTATCTACAGAGTAATACATTTCAACCGTTTATTTCTCTTCATGTTGGTGATTATGGCTTTGAGCTAATGAAAACCCAAAAGCAGGTATCTCAGAAATATTGTAGGCTCATGGTGTCACACTCTAATCAGCTAATCAACGCAAAACACCTGCTAAGCTTTTAAATGGTCCTTTAGTCTGGTTCAGCAGGCTACACAATCATAGTGCTGTATTAAAGTGGAGAGGAGGAGGAGATTGATTAATGGACTGCAGCTGGAGTCAGTTCGTCAAGAGCCACTACACACAGACGTGTCCAGGACATGGGCTACAACTGTCACGTTACTTGTGTCAAGATACTCATGACCCAGAGACAACATCTGATGCGTCTTACCTGGGCTAAGGAGGAAAAGGACTGGGCTGTTACTCAATGGTCCTGTTTTTAAATGGAAGTAAATGTTGCATTTCATTTGGAAATCAAGGTACCAGAGTCTGGAGGAAGAGCAGAGAGGCTCAGAATCCAAGTTACTTGTGGTTCAGTGTGAAGTTTCCACAGTTAGTGATGGTTTGGGGAGTCATGTCGTCTGCTGGTGTTGGTCCACTGTGTTGTATAAAGTCCAAAGTCTACCAGGAAATTTTAGACTTAATGCTTTCTTCTGACGACAAGCTTTATGTAGATGCTGATTTAATTTTCTGCAGGACGTGGCTCCTGCCCACACTGCCAAAAGTACCTGTACCTGCTTTAATAACCACAGTATCACTATGCTGTATTGGCCAGTAAATTAGCCTGACCTAAACTCTATACAGAATCTATGGTGTATTGTCAACCTGGGCTTCTATAAAACCTTAGCAGTGCCACAGGCTGATTGGCCTTCATGCCACAATCACACTGATGCACTAGTTCATACAAAAGGAGCTCTGACCAAGTAATGAGTGCATATAATGTACATACTTTTCAATAGGACAACATTTCTGTATTACAGGTCCTTTTTAAATTGATCTTATGTAATAATGTAATATATTGAGATATTTGGGGTTTTCATTTGCTGCAAGTCTTAATCATTAACATTAAAAGAAATAAACACTTGAAATATACCACTCTGTGTGTAATGAATCTATACAATATGAGTTTCACTTTTTAAATTGAATTACTGTAATAATAATAATTATTAATTATTATTATTATTATTATTATTATCACCATCATCATTATTATTATTATTATTATTATTATTATTATTATTAATTGCATTTAATTACATTATTTTATTTTCTGTACCACATTTCTGTGAAGTTTAAATTCCTTGTATTCTGTTGATTCCTGATATCTACATCCTTTGAACAATGTGAAGTTTCCACAGTTAGTGATGGTTTGGGGAGTCATGTCGTCTGCTGGTGTTGGTCCACTGTGTTGTATAAAGTCTAAAGTCTACCAGAAAATTTTAGACTTCATGCTTTCTTCTGCTGACAAGCTTTATGGAGATGCTGATTTAATTTTCAGCAGGACTTGGCTCTTTAAATTGAATTACTGTAATAATAATGATAATAATAATAATAATAATAATTATTATTATTATTATTATTATTATTATTATTATTATTATTATTAATATTATTATTATTATTATCATTATTATTATTATTAATTGCATTTAATTACATTAATTACATTATTTACATTTCTGTACCACATTTCTGTAAAGTTTAAATTCCAAGCTTGTATTTTGTTGATTCCTGATATCTACATCCTTTAAACTGTCTATAAAATTTTAATTAATGGACTATATCATATAAGTGATTTCCTTATTCGTCTTTATCAAAGTGCTTCGCTTTATTACTTTATTGACTCGAATGCACACACACCCGAACTGATAATGCACAATTACATTCTTCTGTTAAAATAAAAACAAAACAAAACAACAACACTTGTACATCATGATCTGTTGTTCTATCTCTGTTATCTGGGCTTCATCTGCAGTGCTCTTTAGACCGAATATAAAGCACATCATTTTATGACATGAAGTTGTTATGGCATTCAACACTTGCACAGTGTTGAATGTGTTGGATTTATTACACACACGGTTCATTAGAAAGGCTTTTTCCTGGAGTAAGTTAGTAAGTGCTGATCAAGCTTGTTTTAGTTGAGCTGTGTGTAGCTGTGAACACACTGTGGTCTTGAAATCGATGAACCTACATGTTTTATGAATCATGGAGCGAGTGTTTAAGAGATGCCGTATCAGCAGTCGCCTGGTTCGAGAGTGTTTTGCAGAGTTTCTTGGCATGTACATTTTAATTGTAAGTCTGCTTTTTTATATATATATACTGTATACACATTATTTATGTTCTTTGTTTTTGCACCAGTCTGTATGCACTACTTTCTGTCTACTTACTGACATTTTGAAATTATTTTTTTTTTGTATATTAAAGCAATCAACACTTTCATAGACACAGTTCTCGTCTTCGAAAGTGAAAGAATTACTCAATTACTCATTCTAAACTCATCCATCTTTTAAGGTCCATTTTGGGATTTATTTGTGAAGAATATCTTCATCAACAGACACTGGTTACTTAAGGACTTTGAGCTTTTGAGCATAGTGAGGGCAAAGAGGGAAACAGGAATGGTTATCCACCTGTAAATCATGCTTCTAGTTTAATGATTTACCATCACCATGCTGCATTTTAATTTTTTTCAAATAAATGTTAATCTACTAAATATAAACCAGCTTGATAAACCTGCTAAGCAAATAGTGTACATTAGTTATATTCATTGAAAACATTTTTAATATTATAAATAACATAAGTATTCAGACCCTTTGCAATGACATTTAAAATCTGGTGGTCTTTCATTTCTCTTGATCATCTTTGAGATGTTTCTACAGCATGATTGGAGTCCAATCACAGTAAATAATAGTAAATTTAGTTGATTGGACGTGATTTGGAAAATACACATCTGTCTATATAAGGTCTCACAGCTGACGATGCATATCAGAGCAAAAATCAAGCCATGAAGAGAAAAAACTGCCTGGAGATGGCCAAAAAATGTCTGGAACCACGAGGACTCTTCCTAGAGCTGGCAACCCAACCAAACTAAGTAATCATGGGGGAAGGCCTTAATAAAAAAGGTGACCAAGAACCCAATAGTCACTCTGGCTGGGCTCCAAAGATCCTGTGTACATATAGGAGAAATTTTCAGAAGGTCAGCCATCACTGCAGCACTCCACCAATCTGGGTTTTATGGCAGCGCTCCCGGACAGAAGCCTCTCCTCAGTAAAAGACACATGAAAGACTGTGAGAAAAAGCATCCTCTGGTCTGATGAAACCAAGATTGACCTTTTTGACCTCAAATCAAAGCATCATGTCTGGAGATAACCAGGCACTTCTCATCACCTGCCCAATACCATACCTACAGTGAAGTATGCTGGTGGCAGCATCATGCTGTCTGGGTGTTTTTCAGCAGCTGGGACTGGGAGAATGAGTTGAAGGAAAGCTGAATAGAGCAAAGTACAGAGATATTCTTATTGAAAACCTGATTTAGAGTGCTCAGGACCTCAGACTTGGCCAAAGGTTCCAACAAGACAATGCAGGAGTAGTTTAGGGACAAGTCAGTTATTGTCCCTGAGTGGCCCAGCCAGAGCCCTTGACGAAAAATGGAGAAAGTGGTCCCCCCATCGATGGTCCCTATCCAACCTGACAGAGCTTGAGAGGATCTGCAGAGAAGAATGGCAAAAAATCCCCCAAACCAGTTGTGCAAACCTTGCGTCACCTATCCAAGAAGACTGGAGGTGCTTCAACTAAGTACTGAGTAAAGGGTCTGAATACTTATGTCAAGACAATATTTTAGTTTTTTCTTTTTGAATAAATTAGCAACAGTTTCTACAATTGGGGGTTGGGTGCCTTGCACAAGGGCACTTCATTTTGAGTCAAATCGGTTGTGGGGCTCGAACGTGGGACCTTCTGTCCCAAGGCTGGTTCTTTAACTGCATATCTACGGCTACCCCAATAAAGAATTTTTTATATTTCACGTCATATTTTCATACTTTATAAGCTACCCTGAAGTAAGTAAAAGATCAATGCTGATACAGATCATTATTTCAGCATTATTTCTTTATTTCTTATTTATAAATCACCCAGTGTTTTCTCATTGTAGCTGTTTGGCTGTGGCTCAGTTGCTCAGGTCACAACTTCAGAAGACAGTAAAGGACAATACTTGTCAATCAATCTTGGATTTGCTTTAGGCACCACATTTGGAGTCTATGTTTCCAAAGGAGTATCAGGTAAGCCACACTTTATGTGAAAGACTGAGTTAGGTCTATGTACCTCTGTGTACCATTCTGTCCTAGTACCTCATGTCCTTTTGTACATAGCAAACACTAAATAAAACACCTCCCACTCATGTTTATGCTAAATTCTCCTTGAACAGTTACACAAGCATGGATATAAAACAAAATTTCCTCCAACTTTCTTTGCAAAACTTTTGTTTTTTTAACTTTACTCCTTTAAAATTCCCTGTTTTTCATCCAAACCTCAACCATGGGGGCATCCATGGCCTAGTGGTTAGGGAACTGGTCTCGAGACCAAAAGGTCCTGGGTTTGATCCCTGCACAGGGCAAGACATGACTGAGGTCCCCTTGAGCAAGGCAACTAACTCCCCTAACTGCTCCCCAGGCGCCGTGGTTTGGGGCTGCCCCCCGCTCCAGACAAGTGTATTCTTTGGTGTGTGTGTTTCACTGGATCGATTAAATGCAGAGGTCAAATTACTCTGTGTGCAACCAGAGTAGGCAAATAGTTCACTTTCACTCGTTCCGAAGCAGAGAATTTAGTAGTCTAGTGCTATCTAAAATGATGACAGATAAGTGAACGTTTGGGCCGCTCTTTATTGAAATTGAAGCGGGAGCAGCCGTTAGGGAACCGGCCTCGTGACCGGAAGGTCCCTTGAGCAACGCATCATTTCCCCAACTTCTCCCCATTGGGGCTGCCCTCAAGTGTGTTCACTGCCCTCTAGTGTTCACTGGTGTGTGTTTCACTGCACAGATGGGATGTGGAATGTGGAGGTCACATTCCTCTGTGTGCAAGCTCAGTAGGCAAATAGTTCACTTTTCATTTTTTTTATGTATTTAACTGATGCCTCCTTTTAGATGCCCCCTGGTTTTTATCTTCCTCACTTGCTTTTAAAGACTAGGTAGCTTGGGAAATTTGTAACAGTGTTTTTTTATGCAAAACTGCTTTAAGATACACACGTTTGGTGATGGCTGCATGTTTGCAAAAGTCTACTGAAAAGAGAAATCTTGTTAGGACAACCGACTGAAGTTCAAGGTTGGAGCAAAATGGCAGTAGGTGTTGAACAGTAGGTGTTTGCTCTTATGTAAAATTAAAAACTAATAATTTAGATTTACTATATAAAAAATACAGGCCCCACACTAGGAACTCATTTTTAAATATTTAGCATGTTCACCTTTATTTTTTGATGACAGACTCAATCAGACTCAAGCATGGAAGATACCAGAGTTGCACAAATTTCCAGAGATGTTCTTTAATTTCTTTAGCTGCTTTTTGCTGGGTGGTTTTGTTGCTCTACCTTTTTCTTTAAAATGCCCCAACGGTCTTCTATTGGATTTAAGGCAGGCAACATACTTGGCCAGGTCACAGTTCTCATTTTTTTTCTTCTCTAGAAACTCTTTTGTGATTTTGGTAGTGTGCTATGCATCACTATCTTGCTGGAATATTCCTCTTCACCTTTTGCACCCATGCAGCCCGTATCATCACACTCCCTTTTCCATGCTTCACCTTCGGGACCAGGTTATTTGGAGCACATCTTTTGGTCAGATGAGATCAAGATATATGTGTTAGGCTCTTATGGGTCCAACAGGTTTGGCATAAACCTGGCTAGGATTACCACAGTGACTGTAACAAATTATTATACATTTTCCTTTCTGTAACATTATCCATTAATAAAACTAAGGGTATTTTTACAAAAATCATCCTGGTTACAGTTATTTCAGGAATAGACAGGATGATACATATTCTTTCTGGTCTTCTTTTCTCTGCATTAGGAGCTCACCTGAACCCGGCGGTGTCTCTCAGTCTGTGTTTCCTGGGCAGGTTTCCCTGGACTCGTCTGCCATTCTACATTTTTTCCCAGGTGTTTGGTGCTTTTCTGGCTGCAGCCACCGTTGCTTTGCTGTATTTTGGTAAGAGAAAAAGTCTTATGGCTTTATCACCGACACTTAAATGAGGCTGTAAGGTGTGGTTGTGTTTTTTCATGTTGTGCTTGTTCGCGTCTTTATGGCTGTGTTTAGATGCCATAATCCATTACAGTGGCGGGAGCCTTACAGTGAGCGGTCCGACTGCAACAGCAGGAATATTCTCCACTTACCCTGCGGAATACCTGAGTGTATGGGGAGGAGTTGTAGACCAGGTGACTTGAACTGAAACATTACCCTCAAATCAGTATTCATCTATCAGTCTTACAAGTCTCAACTTCCTATAAGAACTGAATATAGAATACCGTCAGAGTGATTGACACTGGCCATGTTTCTCAGGTGATTGGCACAGCAGCCCTAATGGTCTGCATCCTGGCTCTCGGTGACAGCCGTAACGTTCCTGCACCTACCAGTCTCCAACCTGTGCTGGTCGGAGCAGTGGTTATGGTAATCGGCGTCTCCATGGGTTCAAACAGTGGTTATGCGATCAACCCGGCGCGAGACCTCGGCCCTCGGGTCTTCACGTGTATTGCTGGCTGGGGCAATGAGGTGTTCAGGTCAGCCAGACATGCACATACATTCTATTCTAATGTATTTAACATACATTCTATTTAAGAATAGAATCAAACCTTTATTGTTGTTATATTTGCGTACAACAAAATGTATTCTTCCAGCCACTGTAATAGAATTAGGTGTTCATGGCTTCTCCACCACCCACGTTTTTTTTCCTGCTTCAGATCACAAGAAGCAAAAGCGAACAGGGCCACTGTTATAATACAGGCTCTGACTGTTTGTACCAACCTGTGTAAATCTGGCTCTTAAACCTAAGAGCCATTTGAGCATTTTATGTCTAATTCTCCACCCCAAGAGCTACCTCTGGGAGCTATCCTTTTCCTAGGGCTTTCTCTGGGCCTGAGGCCTGGGCTTAGCAAGGCACTTTTGGCTGAGGACATCCCAATACTGTTCATCTGGCAGGTACTCGAGTTCCTTTCATGATGTTGAGTATTCCCATCCTGATAACGATTCTCCATGGTTGACTTTACTATGTAGCCCAGTCGGCCAAAATGTCTATTCTGGCTGAAACAGATATTTCACGGCTTTGGACCAGCAACACTAGAAGCCCTGATATATATAGATTACTGTATAGATACGGATTATTGCCCAGTGGTCCAATGTCCTCTTTTTAGATGAAAGTGAATTTTGCATTTAATTTAGAAATCAAAGTGTTAGAGTCTAGATAAACAGTGGATATACAGATAACCCAAAGTGTCCAGGAGGTCCAGCATGAAGTTTCCATAGTCTGAGATGGTTAGAGGTTCCAGGTCATCTGCTGCTGTTGGTCCCCCATGTTTTAGTCCATGCAACAATCTACCAGGAGATTTTAGAGCATTTTGTGACCTCTACTGCATCTACTGACCAGCTACAGTATATGGAGATGGTGACTGTCATTTCCATCAGAACTCAAAACTACTTACCAAATGGTTTCCATACTCTCCAGACCTAAACCATATTAAAAATCTATTAGAGTATTGTCAAGAAGAAGATGAGATACACCTGACCACAGCAATACAGATTAGCTGAAGGCCACTATTAAAGCAACCTGGGCTTCAATAACATCAGCAGTGCCACAAGCCATGCCACAAAAATCAAACTAATTAATTAATTGAAAATGTAATTTATATATTCATTGGTTATCAAAATTAAAGTGGCAAACTAGAGGGTCAATAAAGCAACACATTATTGTTCTTCCAAATATTATTATTATTATTATTATTATTATTATTATTATTATTTCACCTCATTTTGGTTTCTATCTCCTCCTACACTTTTCGAGTTATCTCACGGAACAAAAACTAGAACGTCTTAAGGTGTTTAGAAGAAATGTGCTTACATACAGATTTTGGAAAAGTTCATCCCTTCTTCTGCAACACTTGTTTTTCCAGGAAAAAAAGCAACAGCTTATTCTATTTACTTTCCAGTCAAAATCTCAAATAACTAGTCATAGTAAAATAACTATAACTGTGTTAATTACTTAAGTAATTTAAATTCTTTTCATGCTGGGGAATTGGTGCTTTGTATAGTTGTTTTGAGATACACCTTGTGGTGCAACCTGGACACATCTTCAGTGATGTGACCGGGGTCATGAGGTGATCCAGCTGATGGTGATCAGGTAGTGCATCACCATACTCCCTCGTCCTCAACCAGAGCCAACGTGAAGCCTTTTCTGCAGCTTCCATGATGTTTTTCATGGCTCTGCACCTATGCACTCCACAGACCCCTAGAGTCCCACGACCCAATGTAAAGACTGGCCTGCGATGGGCCTTCCACCCATTCCTCCGACACTCCGCCACCAGGTCAGCATACTTGGCCTTCTTCCTTTCTTTAAGCTTCCTCCATCTGATCGTCCCAGGGGATAGTTAGCTCAAGCAGCTTGGTTGCCACAGACATCATCATGACCATGTCTGGCTGGAGTGTTGTCACTACAGTGATGTCCAGGAATCTCAGCTGTCTCCCAGGAATTCTTACATTCGTAAGAAGTCATAATCATACCGTTTTAATTTACAATCTGTTTGTGTATATTTTGCAAGCAGATTCAGCCTCATAATCACATTGTTAATTATAACACCACATAAAGCATCAGTGACAATGCTAAATATAATATAATATAATAAAGTGGAGCTTTTTGCTTTAACAGAGCTGGAGCCAGCTGGTGGTGGATCCCTGTGGTGGCCCCATGTATTGGTGGCCTTGTCGGTTCTTTGATTTATGAGCTGCTGATTGCTATTCATCATCCTGAACAAGAAGTAAACAAGACAATCGACAACCTTCAGGACCTGGAACAGGACAAGGCAGAGGAAAAGTGTGAAAAACCAATTCAGGTTAAAGAGGTGGAGGAAAATAGCAGCCTATAATTATATACATATGCATATTTACATACCTGTTAGAGACATAAATGCTATGTTTAATTAAATATATGTATATAAAGTTTTTAACAAGTGCTGTATGAAAAAAATTATAGACATATACATATTTTATAATCCAGATTTTACATTTATAAGATTTATCCCTGACAAGCAAGCCGTAGTGGCGGTGACAAGTAAGAAAACCAGAGAAATCAGAATATAAAAGGAACCCATTTTCATCTGGATGACATGGATAGTGCAATTGTGAATAACCCCTTGGCATATAAAATATAGTCAGTCCAGGTCGTTCTGTGTGGAGTTTGCATGTTCTCTCCGTGCTTGATTGGGTTTCCTCTGGGTTCTCCGGTTTCCTCCCATAGTCCAAAGACATGCACGTTAGGTTGATCAGTCACTCTAAATTGCCCATAGGGGTGAGTGTGTGTGTGTGTGTGTGTGAGTGTGTGTGTGTGTGTGTGTGTGAGTGTTTGTTGCACCACCTCTGGCTTTTATAAATTTAAACAACTGAAAGAACATCCTCCAAGAGTGGTGATTCCATCATTTTAGCCATAATAATTATTTTCAGCTGTAGAATTGAGGGCGTGCTCCATTTCTTTTTCCATGAAACCCAGAAACCTCCAGAGAATGATCTGTGTGAATGATCAAAACAATAACTGTATAACAATATTTACTGAAAATAAATCATTTAGAAAATTTTAATCCGTTGAAATTTTCCAACCTTATATGCAGCTCATTTGCATACCAACTGAAACCAGCACTGGTGCATGTGTTTCATATGAACCGGTGTTCGGTTTCATATGCAAACCACCCTGACCACATGTGCTATTTATATAGAATTGGGGAAAAGCTGCAATAATGGCACTGTAAGATGGTGAAATGTGTACTGTTAGGGATCACACAGACTGGGAATCAAACCCAGGTCTCCCACATGGGAGCCAATGATGTTACCACTGTATCACACCAACCAATCTTCCCAGAGCTTAACAGCGTACACTATAGTGCTTTGTTTGTGCCGGGGTACCTTTCCCTTTTTCAGACAATGTCTCACATAGAGAGTCATGAACCACTGCCCACTTTGTCTCCAACCTGCTGGAGCACTGTTGGGGTGTTTTCCCAGATTTGACCAGTAAGGATAACCAGATTTGATACAGCCATGTCCTAGTGAAAGGAAGGTCCCGGGTTTGATCCCCACACAGGGCAAAACACGACTGAGGTGCCCTTCAGCAAGGCACTTAACTCCCCCAACAGCTCTTCAGACACTGTGGTTTGGGTCTGCCCCCTGCTCCAGACATGTGCAATAGGCAAATCTTTCACTTTTCTCTCAATCCCTGGCCATCATGTCAGTGGGGACGCTGGCTTGGTGTCCTAACGACTCCTAATTTCTACTCCAGTGGCTGATGAGAGTCATACCTTAAATACTGATCCATATGTGTTGGTTTCATGGTACGCGTTGCTGTTTAGTTGTTCCCATTCTCCAATCCAAATTCATCTAAAAAGGCTACTGTTGGGTTTTTTTTCACATTCTCGGTACACTTGATGGGTTTGAGCATTTTTGCTCTACTTGTATGTCTCCACCTCACAACTGAGCGTGACGGATAACCAATTCAGCACGGGCACTACAGTATAACTTATGTACTAAGCGATGATATTTGGCCCATGATTGAGCAAGTTCATGTTCTAATAATATGTGATAGCATGCATTGTATTGTCTGAAGTAGTGCTTATTAAACCAGGACAATAGCTATACTGTAACAATTTGCCACTTTATTCAGAAACAATAAAGTAGAACTGATGCAAATTGTATGGCAGTGAAGCAGGCAGACGCCAGTTCACCAGATGATGGATATTCATGTAAAGGACATATGTGACTAAACATAGACACACATTCAAATGTCTCACAAGATCACACTATAATTGATGATGCATTTTAAGAAAGGCATTTAACAAGCATAGACACTTTTAATAGAAAAAGACTACAGTTAAAGAAAAAACATTTGCATTGGTGCGTAATAAAATGTTTTATCGATCAGTCACACTCAAGGCTTGCTTTTTAATTACAATAAATTCATAAAAAATACACCCAGCTCCTCAGGCATAAATGATATTTTTACATTATGGGTATCTAAAATTAACTAAGTAAAAAAATACAAACACAAAAGACTGAACATGTTCACATTTCTAAACAAAACCAGAGCAAACGCTAAACACGCCCCGTTTCTACATGTCTTAAGTATGTGGTTGTGGGTGACTTGTTGATCTTGTTTGGTCTGATTAACACATCTGAACCATTGACCATTTGACTAGTAAACCATGTGCACTATACAAATCGTATATTTTACTAACTTAGGAGCTCTTTTCTTGACATATCCACAGGACCCTCTGATTTTTGACATCAACAACCATAATTTTCACTTTCACAATTTGTCTTGCGCAAAAAAAAACAAAAGTTATCAGAAGACTCACAATCAGTACGAACAATTCATATAAATAAATATCAATAATACAATGCTGATACAATATCATTACTACAGCTGAGTGTTTTTATACAAAGAGGAAAAAGGTTTCGTTAGCACCCTTATTTAACTTGCTCGGTTAGATATTTGAGCTCCAATTCTGATTTTAAAGAGACGTACTGCAGACGAGCAGCTCAAAATGTAACGTCTAATCTCAGAACGGTGAACACCTCTGTGACCCTGTGTGAATGCAGTCTCGGGATTGATAATCAATAATGAAAGAGAAAGTATTTTAAAACCAATGACTTCTTGTGTTGAGAATGTTGGTGGCCAATAAAATCTAATTGTCAATACATATTTGTGATGGTATTACAAAACTTGAATTTGAAAGTCATTTCTCTCTCAGAATCATATTACTGATTCGACCAAGACTTTTGCTGTCTTTTATAGACAAAACCCATTAGACTGACTGGTTATAGTAAATTACAAAGATGCCTGACTTGTGTATTAGTGTCTTCATCATACGTGTTAACAGTATTAACAATATTTCTTTTTCTACATCTGTTAACTGTCTGTTTAAGTGTGTTGAATAATAAAATATAAAGTGGGTGCATGAATGCTGAGAAGATGCACATCAGTGCACCTGCCTACTCTTTTGATTGCCCCATGGGACAAAGAGCTGTTCGTCTTCCACTGCATTTTCATCCTTTCCTTCTCACTGTTAGTCTTAGTACCGCTCCTCAAATGACCTTATCTGTCTTGTGTGCACTGATGAAGGCCATGCCGTGTGTGCGAAAGTGTGTGTTTAGGTCTGAGGCCTTGTCAAATCGGCGGCCGCACACTCTGCAGCTCATGCTTCCCTCGCCCTGCTCTTCCCCCTTCTCGTCCTCTCCGAGTTTGGGCGAGTGTGGCGCAGGGTGGCAGTCCTGTTGATCCTGCCTTAATTTGTGTGTGATGAAGCGGTGGCGACTTAGGGAGGCAGCCGAGGCAAAGCAGGCTCCGCACTGCACACACTGCAGTGATGCTGACTCGCTGTCGCGGTGCTTGAGAATGTGCTGCTGGAACTCGCCCCGATCTGGCGTACTGAAGCCGCATGGCGCACACCGAAAACCGCCTTCCTCCTCTTCTGCCTCCTCTTCTTTCTCACATGAGCGTGTTCGTTTCGGTGTGCTCGTTGTCTCTTCCCCTCTGATATCTGGCACATCGACCCCTCCTCCAACCGAGGAAGCTCCTCCCTCATAGTCAACCTCCGAGGAGCTTCCTGCTCCGTCGCCTGGTGCGGAGCGTTTTCTTGTGTTTGGGGTATTCTGACAACACACAATATTCTGGATATTATCATGCAGTGTGTAAAGAATGCTAAACCGAGATAAATCAAGGTCATGTGACATAAAAGATGCCAGAAACAAATGCAGTACAGCTGTGTGCGTGTAAACTTTGTAATAATGCATGATGACCCAACACTTCTGGCAGCTTACTTAAGCTAATGAGGTGATAAACCTAATCATAAAACATAGACCTGGTCTAAACTAGTGCTATAAATTAGCAATGTCCTGAAATGAGACTTGGCAGTTTTTAGGTTCCTGGACACCAGGACCAGTGTAGAAGCGTCATCTGATTATACCTGAGAGAACCTGAAATGTTTGTCCTTACCCGCTTTTCTATTGTTTGTCTAGTTCGGATGCCGTGCCTGACTCTGATGTGCTTCTCCAGAATCAGGCGACTGCTGAAGGTTCGTTTGCCCTCTGAACAGTGCCTGAAATAGAAAAATAAATCTTAACAACAAAAATTTACAAAAAGAAGTAAGTGCTAGTAAAAGTACTTTAACACATAACACTACTGGCACCAAAAAGTCAAGAGCGAACCAGAACGTTGTAGTCAACTACCAAGCTTACTGTGTGGGCACAGCGCATGTAAGTCGTGCTTATAGAAAAACTACGGTCAGGGCTAAAAAAACTGAAAAGTTGATAACCAAAACAGACAATTCCGTTCTGTATCTTTTGATCATTGGATTTTCATTTAAGAAACAGTAATTTAATTGCAAAAAACAAACGGTTATTTAATTTTCGTTTCGAAATTCAAATACAAGAAATAATTTTTCGTTTCTTTGTCAGAAATAACAAATACAAAATGTAAATATGAATCATATCGCTTTACTTTCTCACAAAACAAAAAATAAAATTGCAATGAAACAGATAAAGGCTCCGTGTTTTCATTTTTCTGAAATCGGACGTTTACGCTCACAGTGCAGTTGTCAAGGCAACTGGAGGCACAAAAAATAACATTAGCGTAAATAACGGATTTAAATATTTTTATTAATTCAGGTTAAAATATACTAAAATGGAAAGTAATGCATATTTATATAAATATTATGTATAATATTATGTAATATACTCTAAAAAAAAACACTTCTTCAAAGGTTAATTATTAAAGAAAATGTTTAGTTACTACATGAACACTCAGAACCCTGTGCATGATTAAAGGGATCTCTGTATCTTGGAGAGGTTCTTCAGATTGATGGAGAATGTTCTGTAGAGGGTTCTATACAGATCCTTTTTGAAAACCTTCATTGTACAGCACCAAAAAGGGTTCTTCTGTAGTTACAATAAAACCTTTCTTCAGAAAGGTTCTGTATAGAACTGTGATAAAATCTACTGCACCATAATGTATGAAACAGTACGGGAACGACACACTGGCCCTTTTGCCTTTGCGATGCTGTTGGATGTGGCCCTTGAGGAAAAGTAACTGGTGACCCCGGGGTTAGACGATGTGTGTTTTAGTCTATTCTTTATAAAATGCTCGATTTAGTTATTTAAATTAGCTTGTAACCACCTTGTGCAATTACAATAAAGTTTGTGTAATTAAATGTAAACTCACTGGCATTGGAAGACTCTTTTGACACCCTCATGAATGACACGTACATGGCGCCGTAAGCTGTTGGCTGAGCTAAAGGAGCGCTCACACATCCGACATGGAAATTTCTTTACCGACTACAGAACAAGAGAAACAAGCGTTAATTCACTGCTTTATTACTTTATTCCCATCCCATCATGTATAGACTTTACTTCAGTGGTTATTAATTGTAATGTGATTCTCTGTGTTTAACCTGCAACAATCCAATATTTGTATAATGAAACAAATAAATCAATCAATTATTAACTAAAAGTTGGGTATTGGTGTATTTACCTTGCCATGCTCATTCTTCATGTGGTCAATGTAATCATCTCTCTCTGTATATCGTGTCTTGCACTCCCTGCATCTCCACTCCATGCTGGTTCCACTGTCTGGGGAACTAGGCTGGTCTTCCTCATCATTGTCTTCTTCATCTTCATTTTCTCTTTCTTCTCCTTCTTCTTTCTCTGCTTCCTCGCCTTCGTCTTGCCCTTGCTTTCTCAATGTGGTGTTTGCACTCGAGGCTGAGACAGGAGACGAGGCACTCTGCAGAGCCTCTGCTTTGCTTGACAGGCCTCTATGAGCAGTCTGTATGAGAGAGGAGTCAATCAAAGGCAAGCAGAATGACGTAAAAGCATGATTCGCACACTAATTCAGTATGTGTGCCTGGTACAGAGCTTTGCACAAGGTAACACTAAAGCTACCTGGTAAAGGCCAAACCAAGACTTTACTGTATGCCTTTATTGACACCACATTCTCCTAAGTATAAGGCGAAGAACGGGCAACACAAAAAGGCAAGAGAGCTGCACTGCGGTTTAATGAATGTTACTCTTGGTACTACAAGAACTAACCTTGATGTGTTCCATCATAGAACCCTTCTGAGCATATGACTTCGTGCAGTCTGGACATTTGAAGACGTGCACTTTCTGCTTGGCCAGGTGAGTGTCAAAATGCATATACAGCAAAGGTTTCTGGGTAAAGACTGTGTCGCACATCACACACTTGTAAATCATCCTACACGGAAGCACAGAATAATGATACGAAATTAGGTATGACACAAAGAGGATTGAAAACACTGAGTTTCCCAAAAAATGATTCATACACACAGTTGACACTGAAATACCAAAAAAACTGTTATAAACTGGTACTGATTAATGGTGGCTTCAGAATGGTACAAAGGTTTGTTTTGATCTCTGGTGCAACTACAAACGTCTCTGACAGGTAAACACTATGTGTTTCTCCTTTCTGATGAGTTCATGTCCTGCACTCATTCTGCTGGGTTAGTCCTCTCCTAACAGGACAATGTACCACCACACACGTCTAGAGAAGCCAAATTAAGGTTAGAGGAACACTCGTCTCAGTTTGGGGTTTTGCCATTCTGATTTAATTCACCAGATCTCAGCGTTATCAAACATTTGGGACACAATACAACGTGCTGTGGAAGTATGGTGTTCTGTACCTACAGAATATTTCTGCAGGCTCACTGAGTCTATGCCCTGTGGGGGACTCAGATTAGTGTACCAGTTTTTTTTCTAGTACTTCAGTGTATCAACATTGTATGAAAACATTCTGGTGAAATTCAAGCCAGCACAAATCACACTGGCAACAAATATATGCCTACTGAAACTTTTACTATATACAAAAATAAATATAAATACAATTTTTTTTTAGTCACTATACTTATTTACATGTTTTTATATTTCTAGGTTACACCATAATGCACTGTCAAATTCTAGAAAAAAAAAATCATGACTTTGTTGGTTTTAGAGAACAATTAGGACATACTTGGCCTGAGCAGCGCTGAGGGTGGGATGCTGAGTGCTAATATGACCCTGAGCACTGGGGGCTGATTTGAAGGCCATTGGACAATGTGGACACTTGTGGAACACTTCGCAGTGAGAAGTCTGAATGTGAGATTTGATAGAGTTCAGGCCGCCGAACACCACTTGACAGCTAGAGCATCTAAAATGAAAAAAAATAAAAACAATCCCTCGAGTGATTGTATTTCAAATATTGTCCAGTTTTAAAACCCTGTAACACACCTTGTCTAATAAGGAATCACATGACACAATGAGTTTTCTAAATCATATAAAATTCATATAAATGTAAAATCCAGATTTGTATACTGCTGTAAAGTTTCCCTCGGACAATGTCCATTGTTAAAAGTGCTATAAAAATAAAACTGAATTAAATTGAACAGAACAGTTTAGACCAATGCTAAGACCTGTAGCCAATGCGTCTGGCAAAATGAAGACAGGCCTCCTCCAGATGAGTCTTGAAACTGGCCTGATGGGCGATGCCACCACATTCTGGACACACATGGGGAGCCCGGTGCTTATGTATTCGCTGGTGAGCTGACACACTGCACCCATTAGGCAGCATCATTGGTGGAGAGCAAAGCATACAGGTCTGAAAGAAGAAGACCATTAAAGATTAACTTTAGCAAAATGTTTTATTTCGACTGGTGCACATACCTGTTCATAAGTGCATGCTTTCTGTGTTTGTGCTACTCACTGAATTAGGGGTAGCTCTGACTTGCTGGAAGTGGGCAACTAGCTCAGCCTTGCCTGCAAACTGAGTCTGGCATTCAGGGCATTTGAAATTGTTGTACTGAAGAACTTCGCCCTTCTTGCAGGGAAGAGGCATCAAGAGATGGGGACTCTGAGGCCCACGGCGAGCTGGACTGGCGTGGGAAGCAACGGGGCCTTGAGAGGGTGACTCTTTTAGTGGACTTGGAGTGGAAGGGATTGAGGGTGTTCCTGATTGGTTAGACGGAGTTGATAAAGATGGAGAAGAAAGTGGAGGCGAGAGCATACCTAGACATAAAAACATACACAAACATACATTTTCATGTAACTGTAAAAACGATTCCACGTGTGCCATATGATGTGACGGGTACAGTAAAAAGAACGCATACATACCGATTGGTGTGGTGTCTTGCTGGCCAATCATTTGCTCCACTGTAACTGGTCTCATGACCAGGTGCGAGCACTGCATGACCAGTCCTCTCTCTTTATGCTCCCGAGCATGCAGCAGAAGACTGCACTTATTAAAGAAGGCCAGGCGCTTTGCACAGTGGTTACAGGTCACCTCGATTCTTAAGGAGCGCCTATCGTAGTGACGTGCCAGACTGCGTTCCAGAGCAAACGCATCCCCACACTCCAGACAGCGGTAGCCTGTTGCAGGCATGGGAAGACCCCACTCAGGCGGTGGTGGGGTAGAGAGATCAGGGCGGTAGCTAGGCAGCAGATTCTTGCTGTTCAGGATCTTGTTAAAGGCTTCAACTAGGCTTGACTGGCTGCGGGAAATAACAGCCCCTGTGCTGTTGACGATAGACGCTGGCTTGCACGGTACGTGGACATTAGGCGTACCCCCGTTGGTTGCCCTCCCAGAAGTTGCACGCACACTTATACCACTAACCGTTGGTGTCACCGGCAGGTTGGCAGCTTTCGTAATGCTGACAGCTGTGGCAGAGACCCTGGTCTTGTCTGATGAGACAGAGCTTTTGTTTTGAGCTTTGCTCGCTGCAGCTAACATGGCACTGCTCGCTTCTAAAGTGGACACAGGTAGGGCGGAACCCTTTACCATTCGACCAGTTGGTTCAGCTCTTTGGGCTTTGTTAGCATTGACAGTCTGACCTTCTGTTTGCACCTTTGCGCTATCTGAGCATTTACCTGCAGCTCCTTTCCCTGCCACACTGGTAACTGTTCGTGTGATGCTTCCCGTAGAGGTTTTAATGGTCTTTATTCTGACTTTAAGAGGTCTGGAGGATACGTTACCGTCAGCTGCAGTGCCTCCACTGCTATTAGGGATAGCAAGGCATTGGCCAGAAATACTCTCGTCTTCCACCTCCATTTTTTCTTCCTCTTTTTGTCCATTGTCCTGACTTATATTACTTGTATTTCCATTGTCCTCATTTAATGGTTTGGCCACCTCCATCTCCTCTTCTTCCTCTTTAGGTTCTCGAAGGCCTGTCAGTGGGGAAGAAGCAATCCTTGCTGGGCTGGAAGACTTTTTGGAAGCTGCAGGCATCGTTATTGAAACTTTGGGGACCTCAGGCTCTGGACTTTCTGGTGAGTCGCGTTCCTCGATGACATGCTCTGTATTTCGCTCTTCTGAGGGTGGGCTCTTCACATTCACTGACTGAACAGGGGAAGAAAGCCAGTTCTGCACCTGAGGGGATGTGGGTGAGGCCAAGGGGATGTCCCCCGGCTTGGGGTAAGTGGCTGAAGACATGGGTGCTGAGCGAGGAAGTGACGGAGAATCTGAACTCTCCGCGGGTGACTTGAGTCTGTGTGAACGTTTTGGGGATATGGGAGAGCCTGGACTTTCTTGAATGACCAGTGATCCCCCAGAATCCGGATCCGAATCTTCCTCCTCCGAATCCATATGCCTAAATTCCTTTGAACTGTGGCGTGGAGTACCATTGAACGGTTCTGTCAAACTTGTAGCAAGTGGTGACGAGGCAACAGTCCCTGATACACGGGACCCGACTGAGGGAGAGGCTGATGAGGGTGGTGGCGAAGGAACAGTGGATGAGTTTGGAAGGTATGCTTTGGGAGGGGGGAAAAAGGGAGAAGCCACTCCACTCGTGCCCCCAGATACAGCAGCAGTCTTTGCCTTGTCCGTTTCCTCCAATCCCATTTCTTGCTGTGCGTGCTGCTGTTGCTGCTGCAGCATCTGCATCCTTCTGGTCCTACCAACAGTGTCTCCAGACCCCTGTGCCATCAGAGGCTTTAGCTTGTTAAAGATGTTGCCACCCTGTTTGGAGGCGTTGGCACATCCAAGCACTGACCCTGTGTTGTCCGGAGTCACTTTGGGGCCACACAGTGTCCACGGCTCCCCGTTTGGCTGGTTTCGGGACTGAGACAGATGACCTGCCCCACCTGAGGACACAGACCCATTATGGTTGAGTGGCTCTGACACCTGAACATCACCACCTTCAAAGGCTTCACTACGCACACGATTCTTTACAATAACACTAACAATAGAGGGGTCGCTCTGGGACTCGGTGCCTGGGCTGGGAGCTCTGAGGGCGGAACTTCCACCGACTCCGCTCTCGCCCGATTTCGCGACGGATCCACTGCTCGGTCCCTGGTGTCCCTCCACCTCTTCTGGTGCTGACTGAATAGCCTCTTTCGCATCGATATCAGGAATATCAAATGCTGCCAGCAAGTCGTCAAAATCAGGGGTCTTCATGTCCCCCATGCCAGGACAGTGGACTCGAGTCTGAAGAGCATTGACAGAAAAAACAGTAAATATATGATGCATAAAGATATGGTCATGTTTACATAATAATTATACTCTTTAATGCCTTTATTACTGTCCATACATTTAAATACATCATTTATGAATCTGCTTAGTGACTCTGTCATACTAGTGTTATTCAACCCTTCAGGCAATGTCTATTTTTTTTTAATGATTTTCCAGGGATGTCCCTGAAGCCCTGGCTTTGTTTAACATAACCTACATGTCTGAAACTTTTCTAACACCTTCTATCTACTGTACAGTGATTAGTGAAGCTGGTACAGTAGTGGGAGTCGTGTATAATACCGTGAACACCCAGGCTGCTAGCCTAGCTAGCTAGGATCTGGTGCAACACAAAGCCAGAGAAAGGCAAGCTTGTATATTCTTATATTTATATTTATATTCTTATCTGTCTAACAGGAGCACACACACACACATACTAGTACATCATTCAGGTTAATAAAATATGTATATAACTGTACAGTGAGAGTGGTGATTGATATGTACAGCACGGAACATACCGCACTTTCAATTGTGCAGCTGCTAGTTAATCGTGTTGCTAGCGGGTTTTCATGCTAACAGCGGACACAAGACACCTCAAACACCCGCTTCTTTAACAACAACCAGTAAACTCTTGGTGTTCAACCTGCGAATAAAGCGCGTACTCAAATGAGGTATTTCGGCTAGTCTTCGTTATTTGATGCACGAACTGGCCCAGTGCTGCGTAGCGCAGCTAGGCTAGGCTAGGCTAAGCTACGCTAAGCTAGGCGCTCCAGTTTATTTTCGGCTCGCGCTCCTCCATGACGGCTCGTGAAGCAGTGGCCAGCGCGCGAGCCAGAGAAGGGTCATTTAAACGAAGGCCACTGCGGCGTGTAACGTAACAGCGGTGTGTCGTGGAGCCGCCGCTGCGCGCGGACACAAAAACAAGCACCGTAGCACGCTTGTGAAAGCTCTGGCTTTTTTTCTTTTGCGAGAAAAACCGCCCGTCGTGCGTTTCACCGCCAACAAGCGGGTATTTGTTTACCTGATTATCTGAGATTCCCGACTCTCCTCATTCCACTTCGAGCGCCTTAACTTCCCCGTCATCAGTCGGCTACGGACAGGTCCGGACAGATCAATAGCTTTTCGCGCTGTAAACACCGACGGCGGGCGATTGAGAAATATCATTCTGTGGGTTACATTTGTCCAGTATAATTACAATCCATAATAAAACAACACAGTGCAGCGTTTCAATATTTATTAAAAATTAGACCCCCAGATGTTGTTTTTAATTTTTGCTCCCTTCCAGGATCTCCCACACGGCCTGTCCTGCTCTTATACATGATGTACCAGGTGAGCTCCTATCATACTGTTAGTCCTCTCAAAACACTGGGGCTTCCTCTGATTACTCAGTATCTGTCTGTCTGTCTGTCTGTCTGTCTGTCTGTCTGTCTGTCGAGGCATCCTCTGCTGATTACTCAGAATCTATCTATCTATCTATCTATCTATACAATATATATATATGTATATATATAATATACATTTTTTTTGCTGAAACATTATAATTATTATTATTATTATTATTATTATTATTATTATTATTAATAATAATAATAATAATAATAATAATAATAACTACAAAATGTCAAATATTTTTGTATTGGTTTTAAAATAAACCATATAGATAAATCTATCTATACAGTACTGTGTAAAAGTCTTAGGCACATCCAAAGAAATGTTGTAAAGAAGTTTTTACTATGTGAAAGACAAACGCCACAATGAGCTGTAAATAGTCGTTAGTAAAG
>JAOVVF010000011.1:9682447-9698340 GCA_028565595.1 Duopalatinus emarginatus
TCAAGAGACCGGTTCCCTAACCACTAGGCCACGGCTGACACTTCACGTTTCAGGACACGTGCAAAGTGTCAGGAGTTTTGTTTTGCCAGCATCGACTCTGAGCTACTCATTATGGATACATTCATATATGTCAAATTAATTTGTGAAAACTTTAAAGCTGCTTTGTGACAGTTAACTGACATTGAATCAAATCTCTCCATTCCTCTGTCTTACTGTCTGCTACCGCTGAGTCGTTATGTTTTACAGCACCCTAACCCCTCTCCTTCCCCCTGCCTAATTTGTCCTTTCTACTGTGTAGCATCTGTTGAAGCTGCTGAATAAATCACAGACATGCTAAGCTGGAGATAACAAGGTGATGAGGGGATTCAGCGCACTGCTAATGCAGTGCCCAAGGCCAAATGGAGGATGAGCCATGATACGCACAATGATAGGAGAATAAGACTACAATGCCCTAATGTGTTAAATTCAACACTAAGTGCACACTGTATATCCTGCATATCATTTTCCCTGATTGAATGCACTGAACAATGTTATTATTACTTAACCTTTCTGATTTTACAGTCGTCATGTGATTTACTGAATAATTGTTGCAGACATTAATATATGACAAAAATGTTTTATATTGTATTTGGTATTTATGTGTATGTATTTAAAGTACTGTTAGATCAAAACGTTAAATTATTCATCGGATTGATCCCAGGTTCAATCTTTCTTGGAATAAACGCCCTCCGTCTTCGGAGATCTACTGTATCTGGGGAATCTAAGAAACAAAGAGATACAAAGAGAGTGAATCAGAAATTAATTAATTAACGATAAAAGGGAGTGTTTTATACAGGAATAAACAACATACAAAACCCCGAACTGTCACCATGTAAGGTAGCATATAATAATGATAGGTCATAAATAAATAAATAAATAAAATTCCAACATTAAAATGATTATCCTCTTGACCTTAACATATTCATTTCATCAAAATATATATCTGAAGGTCACTACCTGTTGAGGTGAGGACAAGTTTTAAAATTTTTAGTGTCAAAACAAAAAAAATGCCCCCTTCCACTAAATGCATTATAGAACTGTGTGAAATAGAGGTATAGAAAAGGTATTAATTTCAATTGATAGAGGTAGGAATCAATTGATTGAAATTGGAAATTGGAATTTGAAAATGTGTGATGAGTGATGCTAGCTGGCTAACATCATTTTAGTACAGAGATGGGTCCTTATGTGGGTGGGGTTGATTGGCACACTGATTTTGGGGTTGTTTGGCACATGTGCCAACTAACCCCAGTATAGCCATTTGCTTACAAATGCATTCATTTATGCATTTTACACATGTTAAACATATTATTATATAAAACTATGTTTTATGTTGTTGTATATTATGATGTGTATGTGTATCAGGATCATAGGTTCTTTGCTCAGCTATAGTATTTATTGCATTTTAAATGTGAATTTTGTATTTGCCCATGTTAGGGCATGGGGGCATCCGTGGCCTAGTGGTTAGGGAACCGGTCACATGACCGGAAGGTTGCGGGTTCGATCCCCACCCAGGGCAAGGCACCTAACTCCCCTAACTGCTCCCTTGGCGCCGTGGTTTGGGGCTGCCCCCCGCTCCGGGCAAGTGTGTTGACTACCCACTGGTGTGTGTGTTTCACTGCACGGATGGGTTAAATGCGGAGGTCACATTCCTTCTGTGTGCAAACACAGTAAGGCAAAATAATTCACTTTCATTTCATTTAATTAGATATTGCAAGAAGTGGCCAAACGAGTTATGCACTGCTGGTAACCCAAGCTACATCTACCAGAACTGTGATTCATGTGACTCTGATTAGTCTAATCTAACATCATAAATTCTGTCTAAATTCACTTCTAATACCACACACAGGCACACACACACACACAAATGGACAGACATTGTGTTAAATGTTTGTTTTTTGGTTCTTGTATGATTTAAAAGCTCAATTTAGTTATATTTGTCATTAAATTCTTTATAAATATAGCATTTTAAATATGTGCCAACCAACCCCATTGGATGTGCCAACCAACCCTGTGCTGGGGCAGGTTGGCACATTTGCACAACATGATTTTAAGGTAAGTTAGGATCCTCTACAGTAAGTGGACCAACAGCTGTGGTAAATGGAACAAAAAGTGTACATTATAGTTATAGCATTGTATTTATACAGGTGCATCTCAATAAATAACAATATCATCAAAATGTTTATTAATTTTAATAATTCAATTTAAATAGTAAAACTCATATATTGTATAAATTCATAACACACAAAGTGATATATTTCAGGCATTTATTTATTTTAATATTGACATTTATGGTTTACAGCTAATGAAACCCCAATGGTTAGTATCTCAGAAAATTATATAAAATTATATAAAAATGACTAATTTATACAGAAATGTTGGTTTACTGAAAGGTATGTAGATTATATGTAAATACTTGGTCAGGACTTCTTTTTCATGAATTACTGCATCAATGCGGTGTGGCATGGAAGCAATCAACCTGTGGCTATGCTTTGGTGTTATGGAAGCCCAGGTTGAAATGTTGCAATGTTGATGCTGTCAACTGTTCAGTGATGGAAACCGAAGCACTCTATGGCCATAAACTTCCAAATCTCCAAATATAAGCTTAAACATATAAACAAAAAGTCACAGGCTATACAGGAGAGACCAAGTCGTCAGTCGCTGGCATGAAGACCCTACATACAAACAGCTCAATAGTCCACCAATGTTGTTTTCAGTGCAGGTAGAATAGCATGGTCGTATTGTGAGGCCATGTCATCTTTATTTTTCAAAATGACTATATTTGCCGTGATGGAAGAGGTGGAATTTTATAAGATTCCAGTCTGGAATTCAAGCTTGCCTAACAAGAGCTGCTGGTGCCCCCTAAGGCCTAGCTAATTTCACATGCCATAAGATCGTAATAACCCGAGCTCTTTTCGGCTTCCCAGCACGTGCTTCACTGAGCAGAGCAAACCTGTTAGACATGTGAAGCAGAGAGGGATTGTGCTCCCATGGGTGGGCAAACATCAGCCTTAGCATCTGGGGTCTATTTAATCAGTGTAATTTATCACATGAGCATATGCATCGCTGTATGCAATGAGCATTGATGAACCCTACACATTCCCCACACAACCTGTTCCGCTCATGTGTTCATTTGCATAAAGAAACACACATGGATTGTTAAACATTGTGCAATTTTTGGTTAACAGGTCTGATTACACAAAGTATAATTATGAGTATGAGTAAGCAGTAAATAAAAATATTTCTGTAGCTGTATGTGTGCATTCTGTTGCCTAAGGTACAATTGAAAAAGCAGCAATGGAATGAAAATTTATTTTATTCTTGTCTTTTATGCTGAGAATTTCTTTAACGATTAAAAATATAATATACTGCAGTGTAAAAAATATGAATGCAGTTGCACAATACACTTACTTACCATTAGAGGTTTCTGCATGCACATACATAAAAAGAAATCACATTTAATAGGTTGAAACAGACCCGCATTTGAGAAATGTGGGTCTGGATACATTAATATATGTATCCTTTGCCAAGACTATGCCAAGACTACCCACCAAGTCATGAAATTACAGTGATATAGCATTTACTATAAATACCCAACATACATACATACATACATACGTCACTTTTCTCTACTTACCAGTGCTGTTCCAGGACCTCTTGTCAAGGTTGGAACTGTCCTGTGAAGTCCTGTCCCAAACTGACCCATTCTCCCACCATTCTGAGTGTATGCATTCCTCAGTCAGGCAGAACCCTGGCGGTGAATTTCTGTTCGGAGTTGCTATCTGCTAGATTAACTTGTTCGTTCACACTATGCAGTGTCTAAGATATCTAGGCTGCTATTTTGCTAGTATTTTGCCAATAAACTGAGCTATTGGCACTAACAGGCCAGAATGTGTGTTTTTTTATACCTCCAACTGGACATCCATTAAACTGGTCATTGAGCTACATCTGTACATAAGATTGAAGTGGTTTTTCCTTGACTTTTAACCTCACATATCCAAAGCTGACACTGGTAATATGACAGAAGGTCCCACAATCCCACTTTTGTGCAAGCTTGTTTGCACACTCTGTCCGTATTGACCAGTCTGTAAGGTGCTTTCATCAGCTTGGGAATTCTTTACACCAACACCATCCTTGATCTGTTCTTGGCGCTAAACAGCACCCTTGCCTCACCTATGTTCCCATCACTCCAGGACACAGGTACTTGAGGTTTACTTTCCCGGGACAGGCATTTCAGTTCATACTTCTAACTTACATTTACATTTACATTCATGGCATTTGGCAGACGCGACTTACAAGGTAACTGGTATTACAGGAAGGCCAACACTGTGTTAGGAGTCTTGCCCAAGGACGCTTATTGGTGCAGATTGGCTGCCCAGACCGGGAATCAAACCCAGGTCTCTCACATGGAAGCCAATGATGTTACCACTGTACCAAACCAACCACCAACTTCTATGCTCAGGGCTGCCTCTAGCCCCATGAAATATCTCCAGGTGTATACAGGCTGTCCTGTCAACTGTGATAGCCAAAGGTATCAAGATTGGACCATTTGCTCCTTTGTGTCTCGACCAAACAGCAGGCCATGAAGGGCACTCAAGAGAACCAAACACAAACTCTGTGGGCATTTCAAAGCTGCGTATCAGAGTGAATTGGCGGAAGATCACCTTAACAATGAGACTAAAGCTGGATTCAAGGAATGCTTAGATAATATGGTAACAGTAACAAACTTTACCAGAGCAGCAAAATATCCAGGAATGCTGTCCAACATACACAGACACTTTTAAAAATGGACATTGTCAAGTTAGTTCAATTCCATGGGCAGCTGTGTGAAACTAGCCTTGTGGCTGGAGGTTTACCGTTTCGCCACAACTGACAAGGCCTGAAGTGCCCTTGGGCAAGGCAACTGGGCTAACCCGCAACTGCTCCCCAAGCTCTATGGACATGGTTGCCCACCATTCCAGGCAAGTGTGCTTACTTGACTAGTGTGAATGTATATGTGTGTTTTAGTGCACAGTAGGTCAATGGTTAAGTTCACTTTTCTTCATGAAGAAACCAGCAAGAAGACCACAGGAAGAAGAAACCGTGAGAAGAACCAAAACATAAAACTCAAAAGGGAAGCATCCAGATCTGGGTAAAACCAGATTATTAATAATTTTTCTTCTATAATGGTATACTGTCTAATCGTGTACAGTGCTAATAGTGTTGAAAGAAACATATCCAAGTGAAGTTATTGACCGTTTAATGATTGAGAATAAACTCTTCAAGTGGGCTTACCAACAACTAGGCTCACTGAGAGTGATTTACCTGCTTGGTTAATGCAACAGACCAGCAGACAATTGGTTCAACACATCTAGAAAAAAAAATGGCATGGCATAGGTAGACACTTGCTAATGCCAAGTCCACAGGTAGGACTTTGTTGTTGCCAAGTCAATGTTTTTCAATAATGGAGCCAAATGCCTAAGGTGACCAAGGCCTATGAACAGGCTGAATGTTGAACTCCATTGAGTTCCAGGTAATATGTACATCACCTGGTGCCTTCTCCCAGTACTCTTAAGTCAACACTGCCCACACTGATGGTATGAGTGCAGTGATAAATTCTAATCAAATTCCAGTGGGTCACAGGTGAGTCATTTCCACATGACCTTGTGGCATAGGAGTATTCAATTCAATTTTCTTTCTTTCTTGCACTTTTGTTTTATTACATTGTGTAAAAGGTCAGGCCGAGCTGACAAGAAAAAAAAACTAGTAAAGGTCAAGATCAAAGTCAAATTTGCTTGTTTTAAGGTGTCTCATAGGTGGCCAGAATTATGTCAGGTTTTATGCTTTGTAAGAAGACTACAATTGTACATATCTACTCAATATTTTACTACTTTTCATTACTCTCTCTCCCTCTTCCTGTCTCTCTTTTTTTTCATGTTACTTTTGCTGCCTGATGGGATGCATGATCCTGACTCGCTCTGCCATCTGGATCTTCCTGGCCTATCCCAATGCTTATTTTTACTCTGGGCTTCCTTCACCCGAGAATCACTCATTGCTACTGTGGGTGACCCCGAAGACTTCACTTCTTCTTGGATTCTGTAGATTTAAAGACGAATACTCTACAACAAACCTAAACTACCCTACTATTAATACCTAAATATCCTGATTGGACTTTATATAATACTATTCTGTAATTATCGAAAATTCAAGCCGAAGTTAAGTTTGTTCTGTTTCATACTAGGAATGAACGTCTTTGGTGTCTAAACCAAACTTCTTCAGACACCAAGAAATAAGACTCTCATTTACTTCACTCTAAAAGCGATCCATTTCTTTAGGTTAGACGTCAAGTAGAAGCAAAACAATTACTTTCAGTAACACCAAAATGCTCAAAATTTTATTGAAATAAACACATTCTGTGTTTTCTGTGGCTGTCACACTAAACAATTTATTTACAATCATGTCAAAAACCAAATACACAAAAAGTGTGTATTTGGTTTTTGACATGATTGTGAATAAATTTGGAGGTTTTACATATCAGGATATAATAAAAAAAAAGTCTGGTCCATAGCAAGCCTTAAAATTAGGTAAATACAACATCAGATGAACAACAATCACATGGCAAATTACAGTATGTCATTATTTATCTAAGAAGAACTAGATCAAAATGTAGAAGTAGTGTGTGAAAAATTAAGTACACCCTTACTGTTTTCATAGGCATTAACAATAATAATAATAATAATAATAATAATAATAATAATAATAATAATAAGTTCAATTTATGTAGAGCCTTTCACAAACCCAAGGATGCTTTACATATGGAGGGCCCAAAATAAATAAATAAATAAATAAATATATTTACTTCATAAAGAAACCAGCAAGAAGACCACATAAGGAAGAAAGCGTGAGAAGAACCAAAACATAAAACTTTAAAGGGAAGCATCCAGATCTGGGTGAAACCAGATTATTAATCATTTCTCTTCTATAATGGTATACTGTCTAATTGTATTCAGTGCTAACAGTGTTGAAAGAAACATATCCAAGTGAAGTTATTGACCGTTTAATTATTGAAAGTAAACTCTTCAAGTGGGCTTACCAACAACTAGGCTCACTGAATTTACCAAAAAGTTAAGTCTCACCCATTCTTCTTGGATTCTGTAGATATCCTGATTGGATTTTATATAATACCATGATTGTGAATAAATTTGGAGGTTTTACATATCAGGATATAATAAAAAAAAAATGTCTCGTCCTTAGCAAGCCTTAAAATTAGGTAAACAAGTTCAATTTATGTTGAGCCTTTAACAAACCCAAGGACGCTTTACATATAGAGGGCCCAAAATAAAGAATTAAATAAATATATATATATTTACTGGGAATAAACTGAGCAGAGATTTGAAGGCAGATAAGGTTGAGCAGGGGAAGAGAATTCCAGAGTTTAGGGGCAGCAGCACTGTAAGATCCGCCACCCAAGATAGAAGGTTTAGCTGAGGAAACAGTGAAGAGACCAGACTTAGAGGAGCGGAAAGAGCGGGAAGGACGATACAAAGAGATGGGTTCAGAAAGATATCGGGGAGCAAGACCATGTAGAGCTTTGAATGTGAGGAGAATGTGAGGATTTTATATTTAATCCTCAACAGAAAGCCAGTGGAGCTGCTGGAGAACAGGTGTAAAGTGTGTACGCGTGGTGGAGGTAAGAACCTGAGCTGCAGAATTCTGGATGTATTGAAGATGGTTTAAAAGTTTGGTTGGAAGACCATAGAACAGCGAGTTACAGCAGTCAATGCGTGAAAAAAAATATTTAAGATTTATTAACATTTTTGCGTCGCAGGGCAGCGGGTAGAGCGTAGACAGTTGCTAATTAAAATATTGATTAATTGATTATCAGCAAATGTTAATCTGATCTAAATGCTGATCTGGACCATTTAGGTGTGGGTTAATACAATGCCAAGATGGAAAACAATGATGCTAGAAAGGCAAGTGTAACAGCCTATCAATCTAGGGTTATAAGGCCATTTCCAAACAATTCCAATACAAGCCTATCGTTCTACAGGTCCAGGCAAGGTCCAGACCTCAACCCAATTAAAATATTGTGGTGGGACCTTAAGAGAGACAAAATTAATTCAGAGGAACGATATAGTCATACAGATTTTTTTTCTATACGTTTCTACTAGCTATTCATTCAGGTGGTGTACTATATATTTCACACAGTGCTTCTGCATTTTGGCTTCATTTGTTCAATAAATAATGTCATTGTGGAATCTGTTGTGTGTTGTTGAGCATCTGAAATTGTATTTATCTAATATTAAGTTCTGTTAAGGACCAAATTATTGTTTAATGTCCTGATGAATAAAACAATCAAATTCTTACATAGTTTTGTCCACGATTGTGTACAGTATGAATTAAATCATTCTGAGTCAATGAACAAAATTGTTAAAAATGTACCAGCAGCAACAAAGAAAAAGTAAAAAGCAGTTAAATATATATAAAAATCATTGCCTTCAAATGTCTGGATAAGCATCTAATGTCACTGAATGCTAACTATTGCTAGCTGTTAATTATTTGTTTATATCTATCAGTAAGGGAAAACTGGTTAAATTGATGGTCTGTGATCAATCAATTGTAGTGAAACTGGTGAAGAGCTCAAGCAGGTGGAAGGATTCCATGTTGAGTGCCCGAGGGCAGGGTGCAGCGCTTAGAGAATTCATTTTTATCAGTAAGACGTTCTTGCCAGGTAAATTGAAGTTGGAGTTGAAGTTGAAGTACGAGGCTGCTATTCCAAATGTGAAGAAATTCACCAGTACCACGAATAAGGAAGTAATTTCATGGGGTGACACATTATGTAAGTACTGTAGCACTAAATGGAAAAGGAATTTTAGAGTTAGCACTCATCCGCTTGGTGGAGGAGTTTAAACATTCTAAAATAAGCCAGAAGTCTAAGGATCTGGCAGTCAGGATCACTGCTCAAATGGTGAAAACAGAAGTTAAATCTACGAGAAGTGGTGCAGCATGTGCAAGGCGTTTGGCTAGGTCACATTTGGAAAGCATGTAGGGCTATGTTGTGTAGAGGAGGCAGATGGCAACCAGCTTTGTTCGCAACCGAGTAGAGGAAACCAGATATGGAGCAGCAGCTTCTTAAGCACTTGAGAACATTTAAGAACTTGTATAATGCTAAGAAGAGGAAGATTAGCTGGGGTGAATATGGATGCTAGCAGCATTAAATTCATTGTCAGAAACAGTGAACACCTGGCATGTACAAACAGTAAAAGGCCAAAACATGGGATTGGAGCTTGTTGGCTGATTTTGAAAAGCAACTTCAAGTTCTAAGGTGCACTGGTGTGACTGTACGATTCATTTTCAAGATGCAGCTGAGAGAGGTTTTGAAAGTAAAAAGCTAAAGTGTGCAAAACACCGCTGCTTTTTATATATGTATTTTATAGACTTTAAACAAAGGGGAGCATGGTCTATACTTTTTTCTTTTACTGCTGGAAAAATACGTAAGCAAAATGTGGTGGACAATATATAAACGCAACACTTTTTATATTTTGCTCCCTCGTTATGAATGTCAACATTGTGAATCCAGTGGCCCATGGTGGTGGTGGATCTCATTATGGTATCTCTGTGCATTCAAAATGACATCAATAAAATGCACCTTGTTTGTTGTCCACTATGCCCGCCAGTACCATAACCCCACCACCACCATGGGCCACTCGATTCACAGCATTGACTTTCACAACGAGGTCCTCTGGTGGATATTCCTGCAGTCAGCATGCCAAATATACGCTTCCTGAAAACTTGGCATCTGTGGCATTGTGCTGTGATAAAACTGAACATTATAGAGTGGTCTTTTATTGTGGCCAGCCTTGGGCTCACCTGTGCAGTGATGCTGCTGTCTAATCAGCATCTTGATCTGACACGCCTGTGGGGTGGATGGAATTTCTCGGCAAAGGAGAAGTGCTCACTAACACAGATTTAGACAAATTTGTCTAAGAACAAACATGTTGTATTTATATTTGTGTTTGGTATATGTTTTAAAACTGTAACTAACTATGTGTCAAACCATGTACTTCAAGTGGAAAAAAACAGGCACCACTTGTCACCTAGGTTCCATCTATACAGGAAGGTTTTTTCAGCAACAGGAACTGGCGGCTTAAGGAAAAGCTGCTCATCAAGACCACTGACTGATTCCAAAATCATACAGTCAAGATTACTACAGGATACAGGTCTGAGAATGTCTATGAGTGGATCAGCCAGTGAAACCTATTTGGACTTGAATCTGATTGAACAGACAGAGTTGTTATGTCTGGAGCTGTATGGCAGTGTTGATGTAATCATAGTATGTAATACTGAAATTGATGACCTGGACCATAGCAATGGCATCCCATTTAATGGCATTATCAAATACTTAATTAGCCTAATTAATTTAACATCAACACATCCACACAGAAGGCATTAGAGGCACATTGGATATAAAATGATTAGTCAGTTAATTATTCTCTTATACACTTTGTCTGCCAGAGTCAGAGTTTGTCTGGAGCCCACCTGGAATCATTGGGCAGGAATACCCCTAGGCAGGGTGCCAATCCATTGCAGGGTACCACACGCAAACACACAAACACATCCACTCACACACAGGGCAATTTAGCACATACAATTTGCATACTGTATGTGTTCATTGGGAGGTGGGAGGAGACCGAAGCACCTAGTCAAAAACCCACACGGACACGGGGGAAACACACCAAACTCCTCACAGACAGAGACCAGAGCGAGGCTCGAACCCACAACCCCAGATCCCTGGAGCTGTGTAGCACTTATACCTGTGATAGTGATATTTGACTTAAAATAAATGGTAAATGGAGCACAAACATAACAATATATACATTTTCATTGAACGGTTTGGTTTATGGAATGTTTGTAAAGTGGGAACCTTTGGAGAATGGCTGTTTAAACATTCCCCTAACCGTTGCAATATAAACCTTTAAAAAACCTTATGACAACATTCTACTTACCAACAATTCTTCTGCTAAATGATGACAGAAGGTTCTTGTAAAATTAACCATAGTGTAGAAAACCAAAGACCAAAGATTATGGTAGGTTGCAGGAACTTAGGCTTGCAACAGCACACCAAGAAGTGAAAATGAAACTGAATTACCCTTTTGACCACTGTGCAGTGGAACTAACATCCATACATACATATACACACTAGGGAACACACACTAGGGGGCAGTGAGCACCCGTTCCCAGAGGGCACATAAGTGGTGTCTTGTTGGTTTCTGAGATCAAGCCCAGAGTGGACTGCAATCTGAGACCTGCAATGGATTGGTGCCCTGTCCAGGGGGTATTCCTGCCTTGCGCCCAGTGACAAACCAAGACCCTGTTGAACTAACATACTTTAGATTTTTAACTATTTTAACTTTTTACTTTTGACTGGCTGATTTTCACTGATCCATGAATGCAAGTACTTTTCCCCATGACATCTGGGATGCCATACACTGTGCTGTGGTTGGTATGGTACAGTGGTTACATCATTGGCTCCCATGTAAAAGACCTGGGTTCGATTTCTGGTCTGGGCAGCCAGTCTGCTACACCAATAACCAATAACACTACCTGTAATACCAATAACCTTGTAAGTCGCTCTGGATAAGAGCGTCTGCCAAATGCTGTAAATGTAATGTAATGCTGTGGAACACACAATTTGTACACCTCAAAATACAACACAATTGTGGACCATTCTACAGAATGCATCGTGTTTATGGTCAACAGAATATTTCCAGAAGCTCGTGAAGTCAATGTCCCATGGGGAAACTTACCACATATTAGACTGGGGTACCACCAGCATAACATGGCATCACAGATGTGTTCAATAACATTAATATTTGGTGACTTGAGTAAGAATGGAAAAACCCCAAATCCCAAACTCAGATGAATATTACTCTAACCATAATTTGGTCCATTGTCCTGTTGAAAGAGGACAAACCCATCAGAACTGGGGTGACCTGGGGGGTTTAAGTTCAATATTATGTGTATTGACTCTACTATTTTGCCAGATGTACAGTTTGATTGGTTGGTTGTCGGAGTTTCCTTATAAGAAGGAGTTCCCTGTCCTTAAAAGGCTACAATTAATATTGTAGTTCTGTTAACCTAGTCTCCCTGAAGAAGAAGAAGGGGGATAAGTGTTACAATAAACTCATGTTTATTTCCCTGTTCATAATATTAATGTGTTCAGAGAGAGAGAGCGAGAGGTAGAGAGAGAGAAGCTGACACTTGAACTATCTCTTAGACACTTCTCTCCACAGATGAGTGCATATTATCAAGAGGAACAAAGAAACTGATGGAAATTTAATTATTGAATACATTACAGGACCAAGGAATTGCATTGCTACTTTGGTTATATTGACAGACAGGCAGGAGACAGATTGTGCAGGACGAGAGAGAGAAAGATTACTCTTATCATCCATTAGAGAACAACAATGTTCTGCATCTATTAAATTGAGAAAGATGCAATTAAAGAGGGAAAGCGTAGGGCAATGAAGCAAGTCATTATAAATCAGCAGTAAGCATTAGAGAGCCAAGAAATAGAAAGATTAATGGATAATCTATGCTCGGATGTTGGATGAGGAAAGATAAATTAGTGAAGAACAATTATTAAGACACATTTAAGAGCGGACAATTGCATCTGTTTGAATAAGTGTCAACATATTTTCCTTTACAATTATTTGAATCAATTCATGACATTCCATAAAACCTGTTTAGTTTGAATACACTTTCACAGCATTCTAATTATATATACATTGTAGTGCCAGAAAAACTGGCACAGACGAGTACATGAGTTAGTGGTGGCTTTGTAATAGTATGAGGTTTGTTTATCTAGCATTCCATGGGACCCCTGGTACATCTACAAACCTCTCTGACAGGTGAACACTGTGTGTGCCTCCTTTCTAACGAATTATACTCATTCATATTCCTTATCATATCCCTCATTCTGACCTCACCAAATCTCAATGTGCCTTTGGTAGGTCCACAAAAATGCGGAAATATTCTGCAGACAATGAACAGCACACTTCCTGCACAACAGGCCACAATTCTGTTGTATTACAAGGTGTAGGATTTCTGGGTTTCACATCTGGGTTTTGCATGGTGTCCTAGATGTGTTCTTAAAATGTGATAAGGTACAATGTTTTTGGAGGGGGATACATATTAACCTGAGAAAATGCTGGAGGCTCATTTAGCCTTTTCTATCTTTTTATCCTGAACTGTGTTACAGAATCTGTACTTAATCAAGAAACTATAGACTTATTTTTTTATATAAGAATTCTTGGCTAAGAAATGTATTTGACTTTTATGGTCATCCCCTTGAGTTCCATCTGTTTCTGGCTAACCCAAGTTGCAACAGTGTTACCCAGGCCCATGCCTGTTCCTGATTCAAATGAAGATGTCAACACTCAACCTGTGCCTGTTCCTTGATCCTGCTAAGAATGTCATTATCACTCAGCCTGTGCCTGTTGCTGGTGCCTGTCCCTCATCCTCCTAAGAATTTCACCATTGCTTAGTCTAGGCTCCAGCCTGTTCAAAATTTTGCTAAAAGCGTGAGCTCCTGTCTGATCCTGGTCCTTGTAAGAGCATTGCTCCACTCGTCCTGCATTCGAGTTGCAGTTATCCTGCCTTCTTCCATTGTTATTTTTACTTGATCTCAGCTTCAGCCAGTCTCCTCCAACACACAGAGCAGGCATCATCCTGGACTTGGTGTTCACCAAACCCGCTTCAGTGACAGGACTATAAGTAACCCCTCTCCACTGCTCTGATCATCACTTTCTGTCTTTCTTCCTCTCTTTCTCATCCTACTCCCTCACCCCAGCTGCCACACACACCTCTAACTTCATCTATTGATCGTTTACAGACCCTTCTGAACCCTGGCTGTCGGAAATCTTGCGCAATAACCGACGAGATCCTGATTCTACTTGACCAGTATGCCGCCTTTAATACCGTCAACCACAGTATCCTCCTATCCATCCTTTACAACTTTGGCCCATGTGGCACTGCATGGAAGTGGATCCAGTCCTACCCGGAGGAACGCTCCTGTCAGATAACATGGAGGGGCTCTCCACTGGTATCCCCCAAGGCTCAGTGCTAGGTCCCCTTCTGTTGTCAATCTACACCAATCTACTCTTTGGGATATTTCATCAATTCTCATGGCTTCTCCTACCACTGTTACCCAACTTATCCTTTCCTCTTCCCCCTCTGATACTCAGGTCTCAGCTTGGAACTCAACATGTCTGATTTATGGATAGCTGCCTACCATCTCAAGCTAAAGCCTAACAAGACAGAGCTGATCTACATCCCAGAGTACCTGTTTGTCATCATGATCTTTTGATTTCCTTTGAGAACACTATGATTACTCCCAGGGACGGACTGGCCATCTGCCATACCGGGCATTTTCCCGGTGGGCTGACATGCTATCTGGACCGACAGTTTGTTCGCCTACATAATGCATTCAGCAAAAGAAATCAGCTCAAGAGTTTGTTTCCTAACCAGCGGCCCTTAAAGCACACTAGTCTGCGGCCCATTAGTCTTTTTCTTTACTGATACAGGGCTGGCCTAATCATTTCATAAAACACCTCTCCACAGTGCAGAGCGAGGGGGTGGCTTATGGGGCTCAAGCCCCGGCAGATTCGCCAAAAGCTTGCCCAAAACCTTTTCAGATATTAGAGTTAAAAATAAATAAATGAAACCTAAACATTATCTAATTGGACTGGCAAAATCATTTTTAAAACTGTGGGTAAATTAATCACCACCTTTTAAATAATATTAACAAACGATTAAAAACAGCAGTGAAGTTTTTTTAGCTGGTTCTGGTTTAGCCGGCAACCGACAGGGTTAAGCCGGCAACCCTGTCAGTCGGTCAACCAGTAAAGAAGCTTGAGCAAGTAGTGGTGTAGTCTGGACATAAAGTTTAAAAAGAGGAAGGAATCACAGCCGTCAGCCACAAAAAGTGGTTCAGCATGGACCTCTGGTAATCCCACACCAGCGAGTGTGTAAAGTGGTAGATATAATAAACGTTAGCTGCAGTTAGCTTACTGGATAACGCCAGAACCCTGGAAAAGGAGCTGCGGTTAATGTGAATGTTAATGAAGTTTTACTGACTGAGTACTAAAATGTAAGATGGAGCACTGAGGCTTGTGAAATTGGTGTCTGACTGGTATTCAAAGTGCAGACCTTTGTGCTTGTTTAGATGTTATAACAAAATGTAAAATTGAAAAAGTTATTAAAGTTACTAAAGTTAATTGCAACATTTTTATTGTAGTATATTTGAAGTCACAGTGCAAACTGATACAAAGTTTTGTAAATGTAATGCGAAAAAATTGTAACTAAAATGTGAATAATTATTATTTTAATATGATTATCCTGGTTTATTCTAATTGTTGCACTGCATCTCTGCACAACTCAGCTGGTTACACTGAAAACATATACATATACATGTTTGCCACATTGGTGGTGGTGGTGACACCGGTTCTGGCAGTGGCATTCACAGTGGACAGGAACATGTAGTAGAACCTGCAGTAAGCTGGACTGCTTTCAGAACACTTAGGCTATATAATGAATAGGCAAAAAAGAACCCAACCCCTTGGTAAATCTGATCAAATGATAAAACGTCAACAGAATAATTTTGCCTAATGTTCTATGACTAAGTAGACACAGGTGAAATAAGCTAATAACCACTATTTATAAGTCATTGTGCACACTGACTGGATGAGGAAAAAAAGCCCAAATTAGTACTTTTATGTCTTCCATCCTGAACTAAATAGTCTTAACCCTCCTGTTATGTTCATTTGTCAGGAACAGCAATGGTGTTCCCGGGTCAATTTGACCCGGTGCATGTTTAC
>JAOVVF010000011.1:9711186-9722908 GCA_028565595.1 Duopalatinus emarginatus
AAATACGTCTTCAGCCTAGACTTAAAGACTGAGACTGTGTCTGAGTCCCGAACACTGATTGGAAGGCTGTTCCATAGATTCCATGCAACCATCCTAAGTGGAAGTGACAGGAACACAGCAGGGGTGCCCCTAGAAATTTTTCATGTGGGGCCACTGAAAATGATGGGATTGCAACACAGAAACCAAAACCCATAAGTGAATTTCAGAAATACTATTATGCTGTTGTTGTACATAGACTAGTTAATAACTATGTGAACATAAGAGTTAAGTAATTGTATATTGATATATTTTAATTTCTTATCTAAAGATAACTAGTTATTTAAAGATCTAAAGATATCTAAAGATAACTAGTTATTTTTTGTTATCATAGACTACTAAAGTACAGTTAACATTAACTTGACTAACTAACATGAAATATTGATCATCACCAGTTAGGTCCTCAAACTTCTCTGTATGTATGTTTGACACTTTCATATTAGGTGGTGCTGAGCCTATAATGTATAGTAAAGTACCTGAACAGGACATGAAGTAATACATTAACAATAATTATTTAATGTTAAGTAAATATTTAACAAACGTATTAGTTAATGTCGATTTCATATGAATTGTTGACTAACTAACATTAAGTTATGCATACAATAACAAGAACAGTAACTTAGGTACTTAATTAATAATAGTTAACTAATGTTAACGAAACACGCAACAACTGCATTAGTTAATTAGATGTTGTCTTTTGCTCATGTACTGCACTTATACCCTTGAAAAAGCAAAAGTGTTAAGGAATAGCAGTGATATGCTGATAACCACTAATATAAATATATAAGTTATATTTTTACTGATTTCTTTTTATAAGGTATAAAACTTGTGTGATTGTGACCTTTTCTAGAAAGACATCATGCATATATAAACATAAATGTATAAACAAACATTATTTTCATGGATGATAACTTATAACTCATAGAGCATGATATGTTTTATGTCAAATCAAATAATGTCTTAATAATGCATTACTAACATCTATTAAAAATGTTTTTCATACAAAGTGAAAACAAACACTGTTATGCATTTGACTAATTCATTAGTACAACATAGTAATGAAAGTTATACCCATATATATATATAGCCAATATATATACAATATATAGTACACTGTATATGTTACTGTATTTTGGTTTATTTGATCCAAC
Source organism: Duopalatinus emarginatus (assembly GCA_028565595.1). NCBI lineage: Eukaryota > Metazoa > Chordata > Actinopteri > Siluriformes > Pimelodidae > Duopalatinus > Duopalatinus emarginatus. Next base: position 9,712,374 of record JAOVVF010000011.1, read on the forward strand.
ATTTCAAATGCATTTAAAATTACACAGCGCCATGCATTTACAGTTTGGATAAAAAAATGTAAACAATTCCCAGTGATAAAATACTGGGATATATAGTAGTAGTAAATACAATATAAAAAGTATTATGTTTGTAATATTTTAAAAATGCGTCAATCAACTGTAAGTAATCTAGGTCCTGGGGAGCTGCAATGGGAATTCTAACCCTGTATTCAAGTAAACTCGATGGAATTGTGTGACTACATGTTTGTATAATTATAATGCAGGGTTTCCTGTTCACCATCTGTGAGGAGTGCAAAACTCCCGCCAATCGGTTTAATTAAATTACCAGCCAATCACAGGTGTCCTGTGTCATGTGTCCTGCGTGCAAGCAGTGTTTGTTTAGTTTCCGTTAGCAAAGTAAGAGTGTTCGTAGTGCAGTTATCATGTAGAGTGCAGCATTACTCCCAAACAGACCAAGGGGGGGGGGTATAATGGGCTGGGTGGATGGGACTTAACTTCAGCAGCCAACGACTGTCTAGAGCCCGTCTAGAGGTCCAACATTTTTGCATTTTTGCGCACCAAAAAACAAAATCCATGCACCAAAAAAAAAAATTTAACTAGATCTAAAGTTTTGCGCTCCAAAACAACAAAATCCAAGCCCCCCCCCAAAAAAATACATGACCTGATCTAAAGTTTTGCGCACAAAAACCCAACAAAAAATGATATTTTGTAATTATGAGAACATGAATTTTGGTTGGTGCTGTAAATAATGTAGAATGAATACTCCTTAATACTGTGTTACTTGTAAATAAAATGTTCACTACAGAGTTTCACAGCATCAGAACAAGCTTTCATGGATTCAGCTTGAGGAGACAGGGTCCAGATCATCTCTGCCCTTGTCCACTAAACCTAAAGCTTATATTGACCTCAAAGTGGACTAATTGAAACCATATGTTTCATACATATAGGAATGACTTTACTTGTTCCAGAATGTTCAGCATCAACATACATTAACATATAGTAAAACGTATCCATATAAGGCATTGTTTAACAGACCAGAAGGCCTCTTGTAGACTTCTTTACTATACAGTGTATTTCCAATGGAAATACACCATCCTGGCCAGGGGGTCCCACAAGCTGAAATAAGCAGAATGCCCCCATTTCTACCAGAGAGCCCACTGGCTCCCTCATAGACTCTAGAGGATATGAGGATCAGATGCTACATATTTCCCCCCTTTTTTGAGGCATTCAGGTTTCAAAAACAAAGGACAACACTTATTTGTTTACGGCAAATGTATGGCGTGTGAGAGCGAAAACCTGCCAGGCAGCTATCTTTCTTTAAATGTCCATCATAGAATCTAGACAGGAAAAACTCTCTCACAGCCCATCTGTCCTAGATGGCCACATATAGTACTCCAGACCAATTTTGAAAAAAAAAAGGAATGTTAACACTTGTGTATAGGAGTGTAGTTTATTTCAGAAAATACAATCAAACAATATCCAACTTCTGGCTGGTCAACCCATCCGACCTTCCATTAGACCTGTCCCTAACACCACTATCCCTAACCATCAAGAAAAGAAAAAACATCTGAGGTCCCAACGTATTTACCCAATAACAAAAATATCATCTTTCAAACAATGAAATCAAACAAATTACTATGCATGTTATACATGTAAGTACTCCTTATACTAAGTCTATCCTATCTTTCTATAATATCTACGCATTACAAACATCAGAGATTGTCATACTGTAACGACTTCCAAAATGATAACAATACATATAAAAGAAGACATAATAATGTTTCACACTCCTCAACATCTTCAACCTTCAATGTGGCATTGTAGTGTCAATGATATATTGAATATGGACAACCTCCAGTCCATGTCCCTGTTGGGTTTCTGAATTCCTTCAGCACTTTCCAGTGACCTTCCCTCTTTATTGTACTAGAGGAAAGAAAAAGAAACCACCAGCCAGTATCTCTTGCAAAACAACAAATACGCAGTAAAACACTGGTCAATATAGATTAACCCTTATAAGTAAATATAAATTCACTCTCCTTGAGCTTTTACCACTGCATAGCCTGCTCTCAACTTATCTCCTACACGATAACAGGACCCATCAGTCCAAAATTCAAAATCTGGCTCACACAGTGGAAGAGCTTGCAAGTCTGACATAAACCCTGAATATTTCTCTGCTTCTTGAACACAATCATGTGGCTCACCGTCTTCTGGAGTTGGCAAGTTCTCAGCTAGATTCACCGTGATGCACCCCACTAGGGTGACATCCTCCTGATCTGATCAAGAGTCTATGGCAATTTCTAAGTCTTGACATAGTCAGTGTATATTTGCCATAATTCAAAAGGTTTCTAAGGCTATGGTCGGTAAAAATTGTCACCAGATAACCCATCATGACAGAAGATGCCTTATCTTACATTAAAAAGACTCCCACTATTGCTCTATAGCACAACGGTAAACCCATCTATACTTGCAGTTGAATAATAAGAAATTGGCTGAGGATTTGTTCATGTACCTGTTGATTGGCAAAGAACTGCACATGCATATCTACCCCCTGTAGAAGTAGACGTATACAGCAAAAAAATATTAGTCTGGAAGTGCTAGCGCTGGAGCTTCTTGTAACCTCTGTTTGAGCTTCCTGTGTCCAAATAAGATTACAATGAAGTTGAGCAATCAATCATCGCTCTTAAAGGACCTGGTAAACTAGCATAAATCTCCACCCATGCTGAGGAATAACCACCAATACCAAGAAACATCAACATCTCACTGACTGTTCTGGGCTTTGGTATCTTACAAATAGCTTCTAGCTGACTATCAGAAATGCTCCTGTGTCTCTGTGTTATAGTCTGTCCCAAATAAACCACCTTCTCTTGACAATACTGCAGCTGCTTCTGAGAAGCCTGGTGTCCCTTTTCTGCCAATATTTGTAACAACCTAATTGCGTCCTTTTGACACGTTTCCTCATCTGGTGAACAAACAATTATGTTATCCACATCCTTCAGTACTTTATTGAATATTTGAGGGCTATGTTTGAACCCTTGTGGCAATCTCTTATACTCATAGAACTGTCTGTTGTAGGTAAACCCAAAAAATGCACCACACAAATCTAACACTGTAAAATGTGTCGCCTCTGGAGGAATTTAAGCTAACAAAGTATGTGGGTCCGGAAAATCTGCTACTACGTCATTGACTGCTCTCAAATCATGGACTAAACGATAGGTATCATCTGGCTTCTTCACAGGCAGCCAATGCATAATCTTCAAAACATCTGCTTTCAAAAGCCCTTCAATTTGGTTCTATCCCTCAAACTGCCTTTCTTTTAATTGATATTGATTCTTTCAAGGAGGCTTGACTCCTTGCCGAAGTTCAACTCTCACTGGCTGAGCTGATTTCACAAGTCCAATGTCAGTACTGTGTTGGAACTTGTCGCAGCATCTTTTCTCTCTTATGATCAAGATCCTCCTTAACAATGCAAATTGACTCATGTGTCATCCTCACAGTCTGGGGCTGTACTTGAACTTGAGCAGTAATCATAAGCTTAATAAATCTCTGATCCTTGCTCCTCTATATGGCAAGATTCTCCTTAAATGGCATAAAAACAGCTTCTCTCTTATATGCTTCTGCTCATAGTTCTCAGTATCAATATCAAACTTCCTGTGCATATAGTCAACTCTGTCCACTTTCATAGCTGCTCCTTTTGGTCCCAAAATTATGCAACATGGTCGTAATTGAATTTGCTTTGTTTGACAACTCAACCATTTCTCTGAGTTTGATTGGGTGGCATCCTTAAAATACTTGAGCGTACAATGAAGAGGATACTCTGGAGGCTTCACATCCGGTATGTTTGCTATGAATGATCTTCTCCCACAACTTAAATTGCTCCAAAAATCTGCAGTCAAATTTTCAATCCAAAATACTTTAGACTTTATCCTCCACTGTCATCAATAATTGTTGACCAGTATCATTTGGCAGTATCCATTTACCAGACATGGGGAGATGTATAGCATTCTCATGCCGAATACAGGTGAAAGTAGCTCCACTATCCACAATCACTTCCAATGGTCGATTATTTACTTTTACTTTTATTGTTAGATCTCCCTCCGGCCCTGACACTATCAGCTGACACCTCCTTTCCGGGTTCTATGGGCACCCCTAGAACCCCAGTTCTGGACCCCCGGTTCACCGGCCCTGAGGATGGCCTTGATTGGCCCCTGAATCCTCCTCTGAAGTTTCCTCCTTCTGAAAACACTTCTGAAAACTGTTGAAAATTTGCATTTAACCTTCCTCCTCTTCCTCTGCCAAAAGTTCCTCGACCTCTTCCTCTCCAGGTCTGCACTTGACCAAACACTGGCTGTGAACTGGGAACAACTGGAACTACAGATGATGGTTGAGACAATTGAGGCTGAACCTGATTTGGCTGTGGTACTGATTGATTCCCTGGAGACTCTGCATTACTATAGCCTGCTTCTTTTCCTTCTTCTTATTGTCCACTAGTTGAATTTGAGTATTCTCAAAGTCTCTTGGTCCTGTTCTTTCCTCTCATGATTTATTTTTCTATACAATTCCACTTGGTGTGCAGTATGATCCATATAAACACTTTTAGCAATGCATCCAAGACCCAAGACCTCTGCCAATTTACTTCTCACAGGTAGGGCCAGCCCCTTCCGTAGCTTAGCTCTCAAAATCAACTGCTCCATTTGATTCAAATCTGGGTAATTTCCTGTAACATTTCTGCACACATGATGAGCTCTCAACACATAAGCCCTTGGATTTTCTTCTTGTCCCAATGGTTCAATAAGAATATTAACAGGATGCACATTTGTTGGAAACGTTTCCCCTCAACGCTCTCCACATCCGACCTCTATTTGCAGAAAACAACTCTCTTGATCCTCAAGTCTCTTTTAGTTACCAGATGTGTTGTTTTCTTCTTCTTGGTCATCATCAACTATGATATTATTGGTGCCCTCCTGATTGACCAGCTGAGGATAGATTTTCTCAAACTTAACCTTCTTCTTATATGGTGGGGGTTTCTTTACTGGAGTTGTGTGTGAAAAGGGCGCATCTATCTCTGCCTGTAATTTCCCTGCTTCTTTAGTATTCTTCTCTATTTCTTCTACAGCATTGTCTCTCTTATCCTTTGCAACCTGTACTAATTTCTGTCCCTCAATTTCAAACAACTGAAGAATACCAAGTTCTTCTTGTCGCATTTCTCTTCGTTTTTCACCAGCTCCACCCTTCTTCTCAGTTGATTTATATGTAGACACAAGTGTTTGCATCATTTTACAGATTACAGTTACAGATGAAGTATACTCCTCCAAGTCTGTGGTATTGCTATAGGTTGCAGCCTCCCTAAATATTTGCCAGTCAGTGTGCTCAAAACAGTCCTGAAGAGCAGAAATGGCTCCTGATGGCCAGGTTCTCACCTGCATTAGAACTGGTTTCAATCATCTGCTAAGCAGTCTGTATGCTGAAATTAGCATAACAGAGATGTGATCTGAGTATCCGAGATGGGGGCATGGCTCTGCCCGGTATGTGCTTGGAATGTTTGTATAAACAATGTCCAACATGTTTGCTCCTCTTGTAGCAAAGTTCACATGTTTGTGGGATTTAGCGAGAACTGACTTGAGATTAACATGGTTGAAATCTCCAGCAACAATAAACAGTCCATCCAGGTGTATGTTTTCAAGTCCACTAATGGAATGTAAACACTGATGACGAGTACTATAGTGAATTCCCTCGGTCTACATCGGACAATCATAAATTCCACACTGGAAGAAGAATCACCTGGCCATATTCTCTGACCTGTTTCATCTACAAGGCATGTCTATCCACAGACCAGATGTTTGTACATTATAAATATACAGGTGTTACCAATAATGTGGTCAGTAAATGTACACTGAAGTGCCAGAACACCACATTTGGTACAGATGAACCTATGCAAAATACATTGGTTGGTGGTGGCTCCATAATGGTATAGGGATTTGTTTAGCTGGTATTCCATGAGACCCCTGGTACATCTACAAATGTCTCTGACAGGTAAACGCTATGTTTCCGGAGTTGAGAAATAAGCTTTAATTCAGAAGGCAAAAGATGAGGCTTCTTGGTCAAAAAGATAGACACAGAAACAAGATATTGAGAACAGAAGGTCCATAGAAAAGTTAATGAGACCCAATTAGATCTTCTATTTACACACTGTAGATAGCACAGACATGGGAAACGTAACCATGAAATGTTTTTGATCTGTAGTACCCATGCTGGGATGGAAATAAAACTTGGGTGACCACTGCTGATGTAACTCATAAATGACATTTGGTGGAATGATGTCCAAAATAGATTTTTGGTGACAGAATTCATAAATAACGTTTTTGGAAAGAGGTTGGGGCTATTTTGTGTGTAAAAGACGTATCCAATAACCTGTAATTTGCATTTGTGCCCAGGTGCTCAATGTTACTGAACACATCTGAGATTCCATGCAGTGTTAGTGTTCCTCTAACCAGCAGTGTTCCTCTAATTAGGCATTGTTTTTCCTTGCTTCAATGTAGTTTTGCATTGAACATGAAATCAACAGTACCTGTGTGATGTAACTGAAGGATGGAAGGCATCAGTGTAATGATCAATCTGACTATCACCACTCACTCACTTTAATTCTACACAACAGTAAATAAGAGTGCGATATTTAAGCAGTTATGACATGTGGCAGTTCAGTCTATTAATTCACAGAACTTTATTAGTTATTTTTAGACTGGATGCAAAGGCACCACAAGTTGGATAGTGATGGCAGTCCAGACATAAGCGTAAGAGACTCTTATTTTTAAATAATAATGTATATCCGGGTGAAAGGGGAAAGAGAAGACGCTGATCCTAAGCCCGAGCCTGCTGTTGCTGCTGGAACTGCTGGATCCTGCTCTCCATAACGGGACGGAAGTGACGGATCAATCCCTGGACACAAATAATTTAATAAAACAATTAACATACATTTTAACGCAGAGTTAATCCCAGATCGAGTCATGGCCCAGATCCAGCCCACATGCCACAGTGGAATGATGCCGATGACTCTATACGGATTCGGGTAATGTTGGGCCAGTTTTGGCCCACAACACACCAAATGCCACTGCTATATCTGGATCATAAGTGCCCTTGCCAGGACAAATATGACCCAGAATCATCTGTTATCTGGGATATAAGTAGTTTATATTATGTGCTGAAGCCTTGTGTTTTGTAATGTACCTGGACGGGCCATGCAGCTCCATCACCCAGAGCACAAATGGTGTGACCTTCGATCTGTTTGCTGAGCTCCCAGATCATGTCGATCTCTGCTGTCCGCGCGTCTCCCTTAACAAAGCGCCACATCATTTTGTTCATCCAGTCCACTCCTGAGAAGAAGAATTGTTACAACATATTAATACTTAAATAAGGTCCAAATACTGAGAAGGTAAATGAGAAGGTTGGTTGGTGTGCTACAGTGGTAACATCATTGGGTTCCCATGTGAGAGACCTGGATTTGATTCCCAGTCTGGGCAGCCAGTCTGTGTTACACCAATAAGGGTCCTTGGGCAAGACTCCTAACACTACACTGGCCTACGTGTAATACCAATAACCCTAGTCACTCTGGATAAAAGTGCTTGCCAATGCCGTAAATGTAAATGTAAATGAGAATAGGTAATGTTGTCTTATGAATGTTTCACACAATCAGATATAACTACTGATGTTAGGGGCATTTGTGGTTCAAGCTTAAGGAACCTTTCTTGTAACCGGAAGGTTGCCAGTTTGATACCCCATACAGATAAGACTCGGGTGAAGTGTCCTTCAGCAAGGTACCTAACCCCCAACTTGTTCTCTAGTCTCGGTGAATAGGGTTGCCCACTGCTTCTGTCCCTTAGTGTGTGCATTCACTAGCGTGTGTGTGTTTGACTGCAAAATCTAGAGGTCACATTCACCGTAGTAGGATCCTTTCAAAAATCACGACTTGTGATTGGCAAGTTCATGTGGTATAACAGGATGAGCAGCTATAGGAAAAATAATCTGCTTTGGCGGTTGTATTAAATAAAACATGACCAGGCTATGCTGTTATGTATCACATTCACAGAGAACCCAACATCACTAATGTGTAATTTCTTACCTTCCCTGCAGGGGGTGCACTGGCCACAGCTTTCATGCTTGTAGAATTCAATCAGCCGTGCAATAGCTCTAATGACATCAGTCTGTAAAAGCACAAAGTTTTTTTTTTATCTGAACAGAAATCCAAAACAAACAAATCTGGAAACCTTTGAGTGTGGGATCAAATTCAGGTCTGGAGAGTTTCTTCCTTAATCAACCTGATTCAGCTTTCAGAATGTGTTATATATATATATATATATATAAAGCGAGGTTTTAAAACAATAACCACCCACCGATTTGTCCATGACGATGAGTGCTGCGGTACCCAGACCGGTCTGAGCCTGTATGAGGCCGTCAAAGTCCATGGGAACATCTGCACAAACATCTTTAGGAATGAGCGGTGTGGACGACCCACCGGGAATCACGCACAGGAGGTTATCCCAACCGCCACGGACACCACCTGCAGCAGAGCTTAAAGTTACTAACCCGAATTCACACACTCAGCAGAACCTTTTCATTAATGCTGTAGTTAGAAGGGTATGACTGAAATAAGTGAATGACATTAGTAGATGTAACAGGGACCCCATGGAATACCAGCTAAACAAACCTGGAGCCTATGTGTATTTTGTATAGGCTCATCTGTACCAGTTTTTCCTGGTACCACAGTGTCTGTACCTTCAGCAAGTATGTACCTTGACCCATGAGTTTATCCCAGAAAACCCAGGGATGTGATGCCAGGACATTTCACTCACTTACACACTCACTAACACAGGGCTAATTTAGCACACCAAATCTGCCTACCCATATGGACTAAACTGGAAAAAGAAAAAAGTTCAGAGACCCAGAGAAAACATGGCAGACTCCATACAGACATTAACCACAGTGCACCATACATTAGAAAGTGTGTGTTAGAAGTGTGTCGTATGTACTACCTGCATGCTTCTCGATCAGCTCTTTCATAGGAATAGACATCTCCTCCTCTACGGTGCAGGGGTTATTCACGTGACCAGAGATGTTGAAGAGCTTTGTGCCAGAGTTGCGCTCTCGGCCGAAACCGGCAAACCACGAGCCGCCGCGACGGCAGATGGTCGGAGCTACAGACACCGTTTCCACATTTGCGACGGTCGTCGGGCAGCCGAACACACCTAAAGGAAGACAGACATCCTAAATGCTAGTCCATCCGTATGTAAAGTCAGAGCCTGGTGCTGATCTTCCCTACTGTCCTAAAAACCTGTGTGGAACCTGTAAAGCAGAGCTGAACCTTATCTTTCATTCTTACCCACGTCAGCAGGAAAAGGGGGCTTCAGACGGGGCTTCCCCTGTTTGCCCTCGATAGACTCGATCAACGCTGTCTCCTCTCCGCAGATGTAAGCTCCGGCTCCACGCATCACAAACACGTCAAAGTCATAGCCAGAGCCACAGGCGTTCTTTCCGATCAGCCCTGCTCCGTACGCCTCATTAATGGCGACCTGGAAAGAAAAACGTTCACTATAATAGCTTAAAGGAGGTGAAAGACAGAACAGTGACCATGACACAAACTTTATACAGATTTATACAAATTGTGGCAGTGAGAGTGTGGTCATAAATGATGGGAGGAGTCTTGGAGAATGAATGCTAATAAATAAACTAATATCCTATTTGTGGCAGATTTAACACTGTCTTACCAAAGGAGGAGAGCATCAGCACCACAATCTCACCTGAAGATTGGACGACTCGTTGTAAAACTCTCCGCGGATGTAGATGTAAGCAGCACGCGCTCCCATGGCCCTTCCCGCAACCAGACACCCCTCCACCAGCTTGTGTGGGTCGTGGCGCATGATCTCTCGGTCTTTGCAGGTGCCGGGTTCGCCCTCGTCAGCGTTCACGACCAGGTACTTTGGCCTGAGGAAAGAGGAGGGAAGGTCAATCAATTTCGCTGTGACCAGTCTGATTCATGCTGGGGTTCAGTTAATTAAAGTGAAGCTAACCGGCCATCACTGGGCTTGTTCATGAAGCTCCACTTCATCCCAGTGGGGAAGCCAGCTCCTCCTCTACCACGCAGGCCAGATACTTTAATCTCATTGATGATCCAGTCCACTCCTTTGTCTAAGATCTCTTTGGTCTTGTACCAGTCACCACGACTTAGTGCACCTTTCAGCCTGTGAACAGAAGCAAATCATTTCAGATGAACAGAGAATTTCCAGCCTTTAACCATTCACACAGTAATATTTACATCAGCACAAAAACATCATGAGACTGATTTGCTGTAGTGTTTCATTAAAAAAAACTCTTTAAGTAGGTGCAGGTCATTACTTTTATTACAGATATTTTCAACAACTTGGCTGATTTAGACTTACACTGAAGGTGTTTTTATAAATTAATTTTTTTATCCTAATGAATGAATATTTTCTAGTAATAAATCATTTTGTAATTTTACATAAAATATTAGTTTTAATTCTTTTGTT
>JAOVVF010000011.1:9727673-9744351 GCA_028565595.1 Duopalatinus emarginatus
TTTGTCATCTCAGGGAGTTTTTCCTTCTCACTGTCACCACCGGCTTCTCATCAGGGATCAAATTTATATAAATTCTACAATGTACAACCCTTTTTATTATTACTGTGAAGCTGCTTTGGGACAAAGTCCATTGTTAAAAGCGCTGTACAAATAAAATTTAATTAAATTGAATTGAATTGAATTCTTAGTGGCCACCTAAAAAGGCCTGATACTTTAGTTTCCACTCATACACAGTCACCAGGGTTTTAGTGTTTTCCCCACCAGTTTTACATTCTTAATTATGTTCACCTGTTTAAAGTTCATCTAAGTTCATCTAAGTCAGAACAATCATCAGCTTGGTAACGGCTCAGTAAGAAATCCAATACTTTTTATTGTCTTTATTGCATTAAATATTGCACTAGTATGGCATTAATTGACACAAGGTTCTGGGGTGAAGCAGGTGCATTAATACTCCATGTTAATGGATATTGGGTGTGATCAGTGGTGGCCATTTTCTGATGTTTGTGCAAAGTATGTGGTTGCCTCATGGCCCCAGCTGTTTATGTTCTGTGCTATGTTTGACTTAGTTTTTTCCTCTGTCCTGTGACTCACTGCTCACTGTTTTTACTGACTATAATTGCAAAATGTATTATATGAGTAAGGTAAATTAGACTCAAACACAACAAGTATAGATTTTATATTTTTATATCATGAATACATCATTAATTAAATTTAATTGTATTGTATTGATTATTACTTTTAACACAACTTTATTTGTCCATGCCCAAGGACATTTACATGAAAATTACTTAATTGTGTTTTTGAATAGTATGATGCAAATGCTGCATGGTACAATGGATACAATATTTAACTCCCATAGCTTTAATCTTTTTAAGTGGGTTTATCTTCTAGGAAGCATGTTTATCTTCTGAGCAGAGCAGAAAAATTCTAACACTGCATCAATGCTCCAAAACCATTGGTCATATCAGAAATTAATGCGAAATAAACCCAAATTATTTAAGACATTTTTCTGTAGTTTCCCACAATTATTTCTGTCATCAATGTCAGCCATTTTCTGGTCTTTAAGGACATACCTGACCCTGACAAGTACCTACGTCCACTCATGATTCAAGACAGGTTTAATCACTGTAAGCAGCTTTATCACCTCGTGTAATACTAACCGTTAAGCTCTCCAGGACAGCCAGAGCCATTTTAAACCAGGAATTAATAGGTTCGTACCCACAGTATTCCTAGAGCGTCTTAGACACACATTAGTGCCAATTATAGTGCAGACAGATGAGTTTAGAACATGACACAATCTGGAGAATCTGGACATTTATAACATGTTTTAAACTGTGGAAGTAATCCGGCATGACTGGAGGTTATGTTTCACATGCTTATGAGTTGGAAGTTGCACACAACACTCCATTTTAGTTGTAATTTCAAGTTGAGTTGGGATGTCCTCTATGATGGGGACGTCCCCTATGATGGGGACGAGGACAGGTTCAGTAAAGGATAATAGATACTTCTTTATTTTTGACAGTATATTTGGCAACTATTGTTTGCTATGCCTTGTGTACATCAAAATTGCGGGTGCGTTTTTATTTATGTATATGTGTATTCAATCTGTGCAGAAGAGTCCACGTCCAGTCAGTCTCCCTGATCTGCTTTACGAGCCGTGATGGAAACCAGTATCAGGAGCTTCGCCTGGAGGATGCTCACATGTTGTTTGAATGTGATATTTCTGGTTTCTGAATTGCACCTGGCCTGATGGCGAGTTTGGTTTTGTGCTTGGTGTTACTAGATTTAAAATAGTAGATTGTAAATAGTCACACTGCCATCTGGTGAAAGTCACAGTGTATAATCACCAGTAGTAGTGGTGTGACTGGGTTGAGTCTCTGTTTTGAAGCAGCATGTCTTTTTGTTTCTTTAATTTTCCGAATGTTAGACTACAAATAACAGTGTTTTTGGTTTGTTATGTTGGTTTTGGAGTCCACCCAGAAGTTAACCCCCAGTTCACATATGTACACATGCAACATGCATTTCAATATGAAACGTCTCCCTAATTATTTAAAAGAATTCTCGTTTTAGACGAATATATGAATCCTCAATTTACAAACACCTTCGAGGATGTCAAGGCAGCGTAATTTAACTGTCTTTAATTCACCACGCCCACAACATATTCGAGTTTGTATTCACACCTTTTTTTATTGCAATAATTCAACACCCTGGGTACTTGTATATGCACACATCCTTCATAAACCCCAAAAGATGGCTGCCAGCTGATTAGGCACCCAATGATCTCTGTTTATTTTCCAAAAAAACGATTGGTCCACAGTCTGTTATATACATAAACATATTCCCAGTCGAGCATGAAGCAGTAAGCGGGAGAGAGCAAGAGACGAAAAACAAGTTGAGTGGGTGAGACAAGCTGGTCTCTACTTTAACCCCTCACCCAACCGCTGTTAATCCGTTAATCCGTAAACTCATTAATCCAAGTGCGAAGTACAAAAAAAAACGACAATGCTGGTAGAAAAATAGAACTTTCAGCATAACTTCAGTTCCAAACACTCTGCTTTAATGTGCTTAAGTTACTGAAGTGCCAGATAAACAGGTACAGACAAGCCTATGAAAAGTACAAAGGCTGGTGGTGGCTTTATTAGTTGCATCTATTAGGGCTGTCGAAGTTAACGCGATAATAACACATTACCTCAAACCTCAAATTATCGCGAAAAAAAAAATAGTGCCGTTCATGTTGAGGCTCGTCGCGCGCTGCTTCGGTAAGAGTAAGGCTGCGTCTGAAATGGCGTACTTAGGACATCCAGGAACCTTTCACAAAATACCCGTTATATACTAGGTATTCGGACCCACTACATCGTGTCGCAGATTACAACAGATTTGTGAAGCATTCTGCAGAAAGTATGTTGTTCATTACCTGAACAATGTTTCTGCATGTTTGTGGAGTCCATGCCCTGTGGGGGACCTTCCAAATATTAGACTGGTGTACCAGTTGTTCTGGCACTTCAGTGTTTGTGTGCGTTTTGGTTCACCGTTAGAGCATCACATGATTTAATCCCATTTATTTCCCGTCTGGCCCTTGCTGTTTCTAAGAGACCTGGCCCTAGATTGTGCCCGATAAGAAGGTGAGAACAATTCTCACGTGGCCCTTTTTTCATTTCACCCTGATAGCAAAGTCATGACGTACTCTTTAGTCCAACCTCATAAGAAGCAGAATCTTCTGACTAGCACGCATCAGCATTAATACTGTCATGTGCTTGGTTTATACTATGTCAGCATATCTGTTTGCAAAAATGAAATTAAGTTATTAATCATCTCCAAAACAGCAGCAATCAATACCCTTCGTATCTGACTATATGCACATACTGCTTTGTCCTAATCAGCTAACCCACTTCAGGCTATTAAAGTCTTTCAGGCAGCTGATCCCTAGAACAAGGCTCAAGCTATACTGGTGTCCAGTGATGGTGAAGACACTGAACCTGGTAGTTGGCCTAATGTCATAAGTCTTTCTTGTCATTTTTCTGTCATTTGTTCATTTGCGTCTGCTTCATAAGACGTTGAGTTATAATCAGTGTTGTTATCCAGATTGTCAAGGTGGTCTAGAGCGGCCCGCTCGAAGGTCCTCCTCATGGCCGGGTGCTCTTCCAGCACCTCGTTGAAGCTGTCCACACTGAGAGAATAGAGTCTGCAGTAGGTGTCGGCTTGCACGCTGGCAGTACGACGCCCACTGGTCAGCAAACAAATCTCTGGGAAAAAGGAATGGACTTGTCAAGAAGCTGTTCGATTTGAATCATCATTTAAAATATCATGTGTGATATAAAGAAAATGCTTATACACCAATATTCACACAGGTAAAGGTGACAGTTAAGTGTAAGAGGTTGGCTTGAAGGTTTACACAATCTGTATGTACATTTATTTTATCACTAGAGGTCAGGTTTGATGACGGTGGAGTGGTTGCTTTATGTCCCACGGTGCCCTCATGTCTGTGTCATTTTCTGCTTCTCCCTTGTAGTTATGCTGTCTTATTGAGTCTGCCGGAGTTTCTGCTTGCTCTCTGCACAACTTATGTTTAAAGTGGCCATCATACCTAACTCCCTGTTTTCTCTTCTCTTCTTCTATTCTGATGAGCTACACCTGCTACAGCTGAGGAACCAGGAGATACCAGCAGCCCTGAGTCCTGGGTCCTCCTGCTCCCCAAACCCTGCCTGATCCACTCTAACCCCCACTGATCTTCTAGCAGTCTCATCTGACCCACCATGGACATGGACAGTATACAAAACTCCATAATGGACAGATGTAGAAACCATGAATTAGATTACAGACTTTAATTGTCGCCACCGGCTTGCTCATTAGGAATAAAATTTCTAAAAATTCTATAAATGTATATTTGACCATTTTCATTATTTCTGTAAAGCTGCTTTGGGACAATGTGCATTGTTAAAAGTGCTATATAAATAAAATTGAATTTAATTTAATTGAAGCATAAGACAAGTCTTTTCATCACTACAAGTCTTGTAGTATTTCTATGGCAACTAATGCCAGGATCAGACTACATGCATTTTTTAGTCCAAATTTCCAGCATCAGATGCAAATAAAAAAAGTGCGTGGAATAAGGAATGGGTCAGGTGGTGTGATGTAATCGATTAACAGCAAAGTGGCATCTGGAGTGCCCAAAGACACCCTAACAGTGTAAAAATACAGACTCTTTAACCTTTGAAACGTCAGGCCTCATGCATAGCTGAAGAAACCTCATATTTGTACTCGGATGTACAGATAGTCAGTCTGCAATTGTTTTACTGTATGTGATTTGGCAATAAAACCTGCTTTCCTGCTATTGTGCTGAAAGGGGATTGGCCCCCAAACCACCGGAACATCTATATACTATAAACAATAGTAATTCAACAAAAAAAACCAAAAAAACTGAGAAACGCACTCCATCCAACATTAGCTATTACGCTCAAGAAGAAAAACAACGAGTGCTACAATCATAACTGCAAAAAAAGCTATATCAGTACTCACCCCCAAAGTAGCAACCATCACTGAGCCTCTTTTCCTTCTTATCACAGGTGAAGACAGTGACACAGCCATGCTGGATGAAGTACATTTTATGGCCCAGTGTACCCTCACGAATAATGATGTCACCAGGCAGGAAGACCTCAAACCGCAATTTTGTCAGCAGCACAGTAACAAAGTGTGGGTCACCGTTGCCAAACAGAGGCATGTTTGCAACCAGTTCACGACAATTGTGGCTGACTATATCCTAAAAAACAGACAACATTGGGCCAGTATTAACTATTCAGTATTGAAATGTGTATCCCGAGACAGGATGTATCAATACCTGTTCAATTCTGGGCTACCCCAGTGATGGCTGTGCTTAAACTGAATAGGAACAACCAACAGTAGTGTATATACAGTATCTATATACAAGTTGGACATATTGACCTCTTTGAGTGGGTCACTGAGTTCTCCCAGAATGCTGTCCTCATCAAAAATCTTCCCCTGGAAACGGTGCTCATAATAGTCATGAATTCTTTGTCGCAGTTCAGCAGGCAACTTATGGAAGGACATGTATTGCTCCACTTGCTTATACTGTAAAAGACAACAGCAATTTGATTCAACGTGTTTTAATTTGTTGCTATTTCATACCGATCAGCCATAACATTAAAACCAGTGACAGGCGAAGTAAATAACATTGATTACCTCGTTACATTGGCATCTTTCATGTAGTGGGATAGATTAGGAAGTTATTGAACAGTCGGCTATTAAAGCTGATGTGTTGGAAGGATACAAATAGGCAAGTTTGTAGGGATTTGAGTGACTCAGACAAGAACCAAATTGTGATGGCTTGTCGATTTGGTCAGAGAATTTCCAAAGCAGCAGGTCTTCCCAGGTATGCAGTCATTATTACCTACCAAAATGGCCCAAGGAAGAACATCTGGTGAACCAGCGACAAGATCATAGGCACCCAAGGTTCACTGATGTTAAAGGTTAGACTGTGTGGTCCAATCCCATCGTAGATCCTCAGGAGGATCTGTTGCTAACATCTTGGTGCCATACATCATAGAACATCTTTGGATGTCTTACGTAATTCATGTCTCAGTGAGTCAGAGCTGTTTTGGTGGAAATGTGTAATAATGCACTGCCTGGCCGAAAAAAATACTTGAAAGCTAGAGTGAGTCAAAAATAATCCACACTTCAGTTATACAGCCAGAGTGCACTTCGTTTTTGACTCACCCTGGTATTTTGTTAGATGCAATTAGCTTTGATTATGAAACATGTTTGCAGCCTTAAGTAACATCACAACATTTATATCTGTCTGTAGTCAAATTCAAGATCTTGAGGGTGACGGGAGAGTCGAACCACTCTGTAAAGTCTCCTCCAGCACATCATGAAGACTTTCAATGGGGTTACGATCAGGAGTCTTTAGTGGCTATTTCAAGTGTGAAAATGGTTCCTCATGCTCCGTGAATCATGAAACTTTGTGGCATTGTGGGCCTAGAATTTGCATATTCTATCAGAGAAGAGAAGATCCACTGTTATACAAAACGATACTGAACCTCAGCCTGACCATTTAATGCAACTCCAGATCATGCCACTGACTCCAGAGACCCCACTACCAACCCCTGACTTTTTTTGGCCAGGCAGTGTGTAAAATAGCATCTACTTCGGTAAAGAACACATTTGGTTAGTTACTCACAATTTTTCACTTTAATCATGTAAACACCCAGACAAAGACAGAAACATGCCACAATACCTTTTCCTGGTACTGGCGATGGGAGGCATCCAGTGACTGCACCAGGTTGGTCGCATGGCCCAGAAACATGGCGTAGCAAGTGGCACCTACAATCATGCTCATCATGGTGAGCCAGACGTCCGTCATTCTCTCAGGAGCCTG
Source organism: Duopalatinus emarginatus (assembly GCA_028565595.1). Taxonomy (NCBI): domain Eukaryota; kingdom Metazoa; phylum Chordata; class Actinopteri; order Siluriformes; family Pimelodidae; genus Duopalatinus; species Duopalatinus emarginatus. Next base: position 9,734,566 of record JAOVVF010000011.1, read on the forward strand.
GGCACCGTATCCAATACACAGCATATGGCTCATGGCCATGAATAGAGCATGTGAGTACTGCTCCTCCCAAGTGGCATTCTGATAACAGAAAGTAATATCAGCAATAACCCTTCCTTTACTAGTGACTGGTGATCATCTTCCTTACTTAAATCAATTATGGTTTAACTATGGTAGTTTATCATAACCATGATTATTATATAGTTAACCATGATTCTAATATGAAGTATTATCTTATGGTAAGTGTGTGTATATTATGAATCTGCCATGGTTTTATGATTGTACCATATGGCAAACCATAGTAACCATGTCATAGTTTTCTTAAACCATAGTTAATTTTTGTAAGGGCTAATGGGGAAAGCTAGCTAATGGATAGGAATTTGTGGCGAAATTTGAAGAAAATGGGGTAAAAATCGTTTAACATCCTCACCACCATGTTGGTTTTGGAGACCCAGCAGTTCGGGGGGAAATCCTGAAGCATGGGCACCATGAACTGAAGACAACCATCCCAGTGACACAGTAGAAGCATCATCCCAATCAAGTTGACTATTCGAACCACAGCACTTGCCAGGTCATATGTCATGTGAAATATCTAACAAATGAGGTCAACTAAGGTTTAAATAATGTTTGTTATATGATACACTGCCTATATAGGGCAAAAAAAATTCTTACTGCTTACCTCTTCCCACTGGTGAATATAGCGAATAAGTCTGGACAGACGGAGTAACCTAAGCAGACTGAGGATCTTCGTGAAACGGACAATTCTTAACGCTCTAGCGGTGCGATACACTTCCGCGGACTCGAGCCAAGCCTCCAGGTCCACAACGAGGAAAATATAATCCACTGGGATGGAAGAGATGAAATCCACAAGAAACCAGCCCCGCAGATATCGGCTGCGGATCACCTGTGGGTCTAAGATGATTTCTGCGTTATCGCCCTCCGGGATTCCTGTGCGGAAATTTAGGATCATGTCAGTCAGGAACAGAGTATCCGACACCATGTTGAACATGATCCACGGCAGTGTGTTCTGATCCTCAAAGAATGTGATGCACCATGGCAAGATGACCAGATTGCTCATCATCAGAAAGAGCATTACCAAGTCCCAGTAGAACCTTAACATGAGAAAAGAGAACGTCCTTAATTTGTAAATAAGCTGTTTCACATTGTTTTTCACCAGAAACCTTTATCGCTGTACACATCTTTACAACGACTTTCTTTAACTCATGGCATAATCTCTCTTTTTCTTGATTAGGGTTACTCTGAATCCAGAGTTTCTCACAGGAACACTAAATGTGAGGTGAGCACAAACCCTGGATGGGATGCCATACAAAATGCTATTTTAGTCCATATAAAAAAAAGAAATATGCCTGTGATATTTACTGTCCTCCAAAGTATTGGAACAGCAGGGCTAATTATTTTGTTTTCGCAGTAAACTAAAGACATTTGGGTGTAAGCTACAAAAGACAAATATAGGATGATGGATCAGAATTTACTTTTTATTTCCTCATATTTACAGCTAGGTGTTTTATACAGTTTAGAACATGACATCCTTTGTATAAACCCGCCCATTTTTTATGTGATCAAAATGATTGGAGCATGTGACTGACAGGTGATTCTTGCTGCCCAGGTCTATCTTGTCAGACTGATTAGTTAAACAGTCAAAAGTTCTAAGTCAATACGTTTGGTTTAATCTGTGGGTTTTGCTTGTGAGGACTTTGTGGTTACCAACAAAAAAAAAACATTTTGAAGCTAGCTGGTAGCTCAGTGGTTAAGTTGCTGGACTTCTGATCAGAAGGTCATGAGTTCGAATCCCGCCACCACCAAGCTGCCAATGTTGGGCCTTTGAGCAAGGCCCTTAACCCTCAGCTGCTCAGCTGTATAAGTAAGCTAAAAGTCGCTCTGGATAAGAGTGTCTGCCAAATGCCGTAGATGTAAAAAAAAAAAAAGGGGGAGAAAATCAAAACTATTTGGAGTGGTCTGAAAAAGGAAGAAACCGCTGGTATACTAACTGTCTTGAATCCAGGGAATCAGATGAAAGTAATAACAGTAAGAATACCACCACATACTTCCCAGCCTTAATATGGATTTGTGATTTGATACATGATAGGTGTGAACAAACACAGGAAGTGAAGCAACAAAGACAGGAAGAAATTCATATGAATAAGGGTATCATCTGGGTGTCCAGAGGTGGGAGGACGTGACATAGAGCTCGTCTTAAGATGTCAGATGAGGGGGGAGCTGTGCCTATGGGGAAGCCAGAGGAGAAAACAATGACCACAGCAAAGGAAGGATGTAAAGTGATGTCCTCGGCCAAGAACAAACCAGATCAACTTCCTTACCCAAGCAGGCAGTGGAGCAGGGATGTAAGAGCGACATCCCCAGATGAGCAGGGTTGGGAATATTTATTTAATTAATTTAGGCATTCCAAAGGGGTAATTCCTATTGGAATCATTTTGGACAGGATAGGAGGAATCTGGAGAACTAGAAAATATCTGTCACAAACAGAAAAATACTGTGAGAAAAACTGGTGCAGATAAATATTAGCTGGTGGTGGCTCCATAATGTTATGTTTAGTTGGCATTCCATGGGACCCCTGGTACACCTGTCTCTCTTTTTGTATCTTTATATATCCCCCAGATGTAAATACCTGGTTGTGCCACTGTGATTGACCAACTACATTGTTATTCTAAAATGACAAAATAATTTTAACAGCAGACTTTTACTTTATAAATAGGTGTTGATCTGGGACACAGTTGTCTGCTTTGACCACAGAATTTGCAAGGTACAACGTACCAAGTACCTGAGCAAACTACAAATGCAAATGCTTTGAATTATTATTTAAATATCTTAAAATTAGCATGAATTACTTGCTATTGTATTAGTAGCGTGTTTGCCCAGTTGCAGTTCTTTCTCAGACTCCAATCTCTTTATCCATTTATCTGTACTTGTACACTAATACCACAGGACGTCAACCTGAGCTGTTTCTGACTATGCACTGTAATCTCAGGCTGAAAAGGTGATTACAGACGAGTGCTTCAGTTCTGCAAACGAAGTTCCTAGAATCATACACCGATTAGACGTAACCACAAAATGGCACCTGTCACATGGTGGGTTACGTTAGTCAGCAAGTGAGAAGTCTGTTCTTGAAGTGTGAAGGATCTGGGTGACATTGACATAGACCAAGTTGTGATGTCTATAGACTTGGTCAGAACATTTTCAGAATAGCAGGTCTTCTGGGCTGTGTCTCAGTATACAGTGATTATAACCTAGCAAAAGTGTTAAAATGAAGGACAACCGGTGAAGCAGTGACAGCGATGTGAGTGGAGAGGTGAAGGCTGGTTTGAAGGTCTTGTGGAGCCCACACCTCGACAGGTTAGAGCTGTTTTGGCAGATCTTTAGGCAGGTGGTTTTTGATGTCATTGGTGTGTATAAAGAGAGACTAATGCAACTGGCCTATATAAGGAATTACACATTACAAAGCAAAACAATGCAGAACAGCGTTGTTATTCCATTGATCATCATCTTAATATTTTTCCTCTTGTTCTTCTTGTTTCTCATCTGCCCAAACTGGTGCTTTTCTATTCACCACAGCTATGGAGAGTTGTTATTTGAGTTGCAATAAACATAGCCTCCCTATCCGCCTCTGACCTCTCTTAACCGCTGACAGGTTTGCACAATTTCATATGAACCTGAGTGATTGTTAGGCATAAAAATCCCAAGTGAAAGTGAACCATTGACCTACTGTGCTTGTACACACAGAGTAATTTGACCTCTGCAGTGGGCAACTGTCTATACTGGAACAGATGGGGGTTAGGTTAGGCTTAAGAGCACTTCATTTATGTATTGTTGGTTGTGGGTATTGAACCAGAAACCTTCCGGTCACAAGGCTGGTTCCTTAACCATAAGCCCACAGCTGCCCCGTGATCAAGTGATCGACACACACGACAGTTTCTGAAATATTCAAATACTCAGTACACAGATTTTTGAACCTGGTGACCTGGTGTACAGCTGTGGGGGGCAGTGAGCATATGTATAATCTGATTAATCAACCCCTTAAATTGTAAATATCCATTGAATATTCCACAGCATCCCAGAGTTACTTACCTAAAGTCACTGTATGGATGTATAATCCAGACCCCAAATGAGCGAACTCTCTCCTGTTCAGCCGCGACTCCCTTGGTGCTGCCAAACATGCGCAGGGAATGTTTGTTGACACCTGGCTGTAACATGGAACTCAGCTGCTTTTGGAGGTAAGTGGACTGGTCACTGGACTCGTACTCCTCCATATTAGGAGTTAACGATGTCCCTACAGACGGAACAGTCATAGTCAGTCCGTCACCCCGCATGGTCATCTCGTTGGGTTTGATGTCAGCCGTAGCAGCAGCTCTCTCTTGGTAATTCCGAACTAGACTTAGCAGCCGCCGACTCAGATCCCCTCCAGGTCCAGCTCCATGTGCAGAGGACAGAGAGGAAGAACGCCAGGCAGAGAAGGACAGCCTGCCACGAGCTCTGGTGTCTCCGTTCAGAGGAGGACGGTTCTCACTGGCTGCTTGTCCACTCGTGTTCTCCATTCCACTAAATGTAGCCTGGGTTTAGTTGTTCGTAAGAAATACACAAATCATTACCAAAGGTTTATGTCTATGTAAACAAAGGAAATAAAACCTGTTTATGAAAATCAAGCCGCTATGTCTTTAAGATAAGAAACTTCTCATGCAGAAATGAGCTACTTGACCTGTCCATCTTGTGTGTCCGCATCATGCGGAAAAGGAGGGAGTAAATCCACAGGTTGGAGTGTAATCAGCTTGTGAGTGGCTACTTTTATCTCCGACTCTGCTGACACTTGAATGACTAGTCTGTGTGTGTGTGTGAGTGTGTGTGTGTGTGTGTGTGTGTGTGTGTGTGTGTGTGTGTGTGTGTGTGTGTTTATGTCTTGGTGGGGACCAAAATCTTTATCTACTGGGTCACAAAAATCTATATTTTAAAAACTTTACACATAGATTGAAATGTCTCCTTTAATACAGTTTAATTTGTTTTTATTTAATTTAATCTTTTTATAAGAAATTATATTGGTTTTTTTGTTGACACCAGCTATTTTGTCACATCCCTCATGGCCTTCAATGAAAGTAGACTTAGAATATACCAAATACAACTATAAAAAAGTCCATACATTTTGATATCAACCTAAACATCTTATCTTACACCCAAATATCTATTTCAAAATTAATTGATAATTATTTATTAAAATCACATTATTATGTTCTGTTGATTGTAATGGGGTTGTGAGATTGGGGTTGTAATTTTAAGACTTCAGTTGTTAAGTTATCCAATTATTTTATTTAATTATTCTTATATTTGATCAACATTCTTTTAGCACATGCATGCTGAATGTAATCTATATTCCATGTTTAAGGTTAGTAAGATAGTAATAGTAAGATATTAGTAAGATGGAATACAAAAGGAGCAAGGAGAGGAGAATAGCGCTCAAGAACTTAAACACTCCTTCACACAATCCAGATCAAGGAGATCACCCAGAGCAGTCTAAGCCAGTGGTATCTTCAAGGTTAGGGCAATGGGCATGTAACAGTTTTAGAAAATTGACTTTAGAAAAAAAAAAAGGGGAGGGGGGGGCTAATACTAGGGGCAGTCGTGGCCTAGTGGTTAGAGAACTGGTCTTGTGATGGGAAGTTTCCTGGTTTCATTATTAGAGCCGACAGGTCATGACTGAAGTGCCTTTGAGCAAGGCACCTAACCCGTAACTGCTCCCCGGGGCGCCATGGCTAGGGCTGCCCACTGCTCCAGGCATGCGTGCTGCCCATAGTGTGTGTAAATGTATGTTTCACTGAGAACAAATTCATCTGTGTGTAAAAACCACAGGGGTAAAAATCCGTATTCTAAAAAAAAAAAAGTTTATTGTTTTTTTTTTGTAGACAGTGTCTCTTGGCACGAAGGAGGTCTTTAAAGAGGTGCAGTTCACAGGTTTAATTGTATGTACAGTAACAAGCATAAATTGTCTTCTTGTACACCTTTCATGAGTCCTTTTAAAGTATAATAGAATGATACTTTTAAAAGAATGATACTTTTAATAGATCTCAGTGTCAGACTAATTAATGACATTGTATTGAAATATTGGTAAACAAAAAATGATAATAGGACATTAGAGCCATAGTAAATCATAATACTTTTACTTTTGATACTTAAGTACATTTAAATGTAAATACTTTTGTACTTTTACTGGAGTGAAAATCTAAATACAGGACTTTTATGTACTGGAGTAATATTTTACCTTGGGTATCTGTACTTTTACTACACTACATGATTTGGGTACTTTGTCCACCACTGGTGTAAGAAGAGATAAACCTAATGCATTTTTGTGCATAAACCTCTAATCCAAATTTGCTGGACAGTAAAACACTGAACACCCAAGAGGTCAGCTCCTCTCTGACAGACATTTTCATTGACAGCCAAGCCAAATACTGCAGGGCCTGGATTGGCTTTGCATTTTGATATCTTTATGAATGATAAGAGCAGCGTTAATTATACTGTCAGGGAGCCAACCAGACAATTTTTTGGCTCCCTCTGGTGTCTCTTTGTGGTATTTGGTTTTCTATCTGCACCTGATGTCAATTTGTGTTAATTAGTTTGTATATTTAAACCCTGTGTTTTCTCTGTGTTCTTTGTCTGGTTGTCATTGTTTGTACTTGATGTCCCGATCTGTGTTTTCTTGCCTGTTTGGATTAATCTAATTTGGATTTATGGTTTTGACTTATCTGCCTGTTGTTTGGATCCTTTTTTGGACTTCCCTGTTTGCTTGGTGTATGTCGGACTTTTGTTATTCCACCTGTAGAATAAACTCCCTTTACCCATGTTGGGTCTACGTATGATTCCCCTGGTCTGTCCTGACAGTACAACCAGCTTGATCACCCAATTCCAGCTCACCATGCCACAGAATTAACCACAGCCTCAACCTCCAGCTTCTAACCAGATGTCACTCAATCCAGCCTCTGAGCCTCGCCTGCCTCCACCCGAGATATATGGTGGGGAACTGGGAACCTGCAGAGCCTTCCTGTCCCAGTGCTCCCTGGTGTTTCAGCTCCAGCCATCAACCTTCCCTTCCAACCGCTCCCATTTGGCACACGTTATAACACACCTGGCGGGGCAAGCCCAGGAGTGGGGAACGGCAATGTGGGACTCCGACTCTCCAGCATGCTCCACCTATGTTAACTTCACTGAGGAAATGCTGAAGGTGTCTGACAGGTCCATTCAGGGATGGGAGGTTGCCAGAGAACTACTTCAGTCCAGCCAGAGCAAAAGATCAGTCACTGATTATGCCGGCGATTTTCGTACCCTAGCGTCTACCTGTGGATGGAATGCTGTGGCCCAGTTTGACGTTTTCCTGCATGCTCTCTCTGAATCTATTAAAGATGAGATTCTCTCCTGTGAGTTGCCTCTGGACTTTGATACCTTAGTGGACCTGTCCATTCACATTGAGAACCAGCAGGAGCGGTGCTGAGGTCTTCGGAGAACCTAGCCGGGGGAGAGACCGCCTTTGGCACAAGTCGGACTCTGTCATCCCTTGCTGTCCCGTGTACGGTTCCAGAACGCATGCAAGTTGACTGAACCCGGTTGTCCCCTGTTTAGAGACAACAGAGAATGGACTCAAAGGCGTGCCTTTATTGTGGACAGACTGGCCACTTCAAAGCCAAGTGTCCAGTAAATGAACGTAACCCCACTTCATCCTTCACCCGTCACCCAGTCTCTGCTGCCTGCCACCCTCACGTCCAGTGCCTGCTGCCGCCCTGTATCAGTGCTCATTGATTCAAGAGCAGACTGGAACTTCCTTGATGTCCACCTGGCCGTTGAACCCAAGCTGACACCTATCCAGCTCCGGGAACCTCTGGAAGCTAGAGCTCTGACAGAAGCTACACTTGCCCGAGTTACCCAAGTCTCTCCGCCCCTGGGCCTGCTCATGTCTGGGAACCATTTTGAGAACTTGACTTTCTATCTGCTAGACACTCCTCATGCACCGGTTGTGTGGGGCCACCCATGATTGGCTCAACACAATCCCCACATGGACTGGCCCACTGGCCCACTGGCAATATAGTGGGGTGGTCTACCACATGTATGGTTAATTGTCTGCATAATGTCTCTGCTTCTCTGTCACCAGGTCCTGTCGTGTGCAATCCTCTGGACGAGGACCTATCCGGAGTACGTGCCAAGTACCTGGACCTCAAGGCGGTATTCAACAAAACCTGAGCCTCTTCCTTGATGCCCCACCGTTCATACGATCTGGCCATAGACCTGCTACCTGGCACGTTACCCCCTAGAGATCGCCTGTATCCCCTTTCCGCTCCTGAAACCAAGGCTATGAAGGAGTATATCAAGGAATCGTTGGCTGCCAGGATAATTCGCCCCTCCTAATCTCCAGCCAGAGCAGGACTTTTCTTTGTGAAGAAGAAGGATGGTTCCTTGCGCCCCTGTTCAGATTATCGAGGACTGAATAACATAACGGTAAAGAATCGCTACCCTCTGCCTCTGATGTCATCTGCGTTCGAAGAGTTACAGGGAGCTAAGATCTTCTCTAAACTCGACCTGCGGGAGATGAGTGGAAGACAGGATTTAATACTCCCTCAGGACATTACAAGTACCTAGTCATGCCATTTGGTCTTACTAACTGTCCCGCCACTTTTCAGTGTCTGATCAATCATGTACTCCGTGATCTGTTGGGTAAAATGGTTTTTGTGTATCTAGACGATATTTTGACTTTTTCCCAGACTGTCTCCCTGCACGTGCAACATGTTTGCCTGGTTTTGCAACGACTCCTTGAGATTCAACTCTACGTTAAAGCAGAGAAATGCGAGTTCCGCAAGGACTGCATCACCTTCCTGGGTTTTGTGATCACCCCAGAAGGGGTTCAGATGGATAATCTAAAGGTCAAAGTGGTGTCAGAATGGCCTCAGCCAACTACTAGACGGGAGTTCTCCCCGAAATAGGTTTCTCCTGGACTCCCGAAACCGAAAAGGCCTTTACTCGGCTAAAGAGACTGTTCACCACAGCCCCCATCTTGTGCCGACCCGATCCTACTCGCCAATTCATTGTGGAGGTTGATGCATTGGATGTTGGTGTAGGGGCTGTCCTGTCGCAATGTTCAACAAGTGAGGCTAAGGTTCACCCATGTGCCTTTTTCTCCCACAGGCTCTCACAAGCAGAGCGCAATTATGACATTGGGGACCGAGGGTTAGGGTTGGGGTTAGGTTAGGGTTAAAATCTAATTGTATTTAATTAAAAGGTGGACTTTATTCCTTATTTACTCTGGCTCACCAATCAGACCCACCCAGATCATAAAAGTAGAAAAGATTGTTAAGAATTTTATAAAATCTCCTTTGGAAGAGGTTAGGCTAGGGTTAAAATCTAATAGTATTAAAAAGAGGAATTTACTCCTCCTTTGCTCTTGCACACAACTGTATTTTTGAGGTTGAGAGAGGTATAGGGGAGAGGTTAAGATTAGAAATGGGGAAAGGTTAAGGTTAGGGAAAGGTTGGGGTTCGGGTTAGGAGTGGGGGTCAGGTTAGGAATTAGGAACAGGTTAAGATTAAGGTTGGGGGAAAAAATGTGGAATATTGAATAATATTAAAAGAAATTTATTTTTGAGGTTGAGAGAGGGATAGGGGAGAGGTTAAATTTAGGGATGGGGAGAGATTAAGATTAGAAATGGGGAAAGGTTAAGATTAGGGAAAGGTTGGGGTTCGGGTTAGGAGGGAGGGTCAGGTTAGGGATTAGGGACAGGTTAAG
>JAOVVF010000011.1:9761652-9773442 GCA_028565595.1 Duopalatinus emarginatus
TTTGCCCTGGGCGGGGATCGAACCCACAACCTTCCGGTCAAGAGACCGGTTCCCTAACCACTAGGCCACGGCTGCCCGCGTTTATCTTCATGAATGTGTCTATAGATGTGTTTATCATAACACTGATAAAGTGTGTTATATTAACAATTTAGAGTTTGTTTCTTAGAGCTCTTTAACTTGATGAACAGATGAAAGTCTGTACTTATTTTATAATAAGAAAGGATTAGTTCAGACAGTAGCGTTCGACTGCACTCTAGCCCACCTTTAGATGTTGAGATCCTCGGTGCACGCAGTCATTAGCTTTAGGTTAGACTACTGTTATTCTCTGTTCTGTGGTTTACCGGCTAGACTCTAGAACTCTGAAATTCTGCAGTCGTACTGTCCACTAAGAAGTTCATATTATTCCCATCCTTTAACAAGTACAACGGCTTCCAGTTACAGAACCGCTATGTAATCACTGTGAAATCCAGCTGTTTAAAGCCTTGCATGGACTTGGACCTACTTCTATTTCTGCTTTGTTTCATTCTCATATCCCATAACCCCACTCTAGGTTTAGACTTTACATTATGGGTGGCAGGTACGACAGTCTTTCTGCCCTTTCTTATGGAACTCTTTACCTTTCTCTCTATGCTCATCTACCTCTTCCATCTTTAAAGCTCAGCCGACCTACCCTCAGAGTAATTTAACTCCCTGCTTCCCCACCAACATTGTGAATCAACCCTGGGTTTGTGAAATATGTGTGCTATACAAGCCTACCAAAGTATTACTATTATTATTATTATTATTAACCTGCGATGATCAATGCATTCCATCACCCTTCCAAATGTTCCTTCCCCCAGAGTGCCAACAATTTCATCTGAGAAAGAGACAGAAGGGGCAAGAAAAAAAAAAGACAAAAAAGGACAGAAGTAAAGGATATTAAAAAAAAGGCAAACAGGCAAGAGAACCAAAAAGGCAGGCGATAAATGCTCTAGCGTCTCTGGAAATCCCTCCAACCCACTAGTCGTTAGATTAACCTAAAATGCACAACCAATCTGCACACCGTAGTCCCAACAAGGTAAACAGTTGGGGTAATTATTCAACCCTGGAAATACTGGGAAAGCTACTGGAATAAAACCACAACAATTTCCCCCTGCTGAGGAATCACTGAATGTTCTGGAAAAAAAAATGAACAAAATAAATTAATAAATAAGCAAAATATATACAGGGAGCCACCCAATCCCACCCCAAACTACATGATTAAAATGCTGAGACGAGATCTGAACAAGGCTAATGCATAGAATATAAATCTAAAACCTATTAGTATGATGTTCTAGGGGGGGAAAAAATGACCCTGAGGTGACTATACAAAGACATTAAATGAGGACAAGGATACGAAAAGCTGTAAAAGCTTTTTAAACATCCCTGTAATGCACCTGGTTCACCACTAGGGCCAAAAAAGACTAAATATATAGAAATGTATAAACATATATTGAAGTTAAGATATTTATGGTGTTGTAGAACATACTTGGCTATTCTAAAAAACAAAATCATGAGCTCTTGCCCTGGCCTGTGAGTGTGTATGCTCTGTGCTGCTACTGATAGGGAGAAAGGTTACGATATGAGAGTAGAGGAGTAGAAGTAGTGGCTGTGTGTACATCTCTCTTGCAGGACGTCGCCACTCCGACAGATCAGGTGACCCTCCTCGTCGTCCCTCACACATAGCGGCCTCGTCCCGCTGGCACTCCGCTGCATTTCGGCCCCCCCGGCCAGGATCACAGGTCACGGCACGACCGCCAAAGCAGGAGGGGAGTGGGCCAACAGGGGAGGGTGGAAAAGGCAGCCGTAGCCACGGCGATGGTGTACGTAGGTTTGGTGATCATGGGGTGGTTCATATGACACCACGTGAGAAGATATATAACGATAGGGATATAGTGCAAGGGAACAAGTCAAAGATCACATTTTGTCCCTTTTGCTTGCTCACTACATGTATTCCCCTCCCCTCAACCTGCTGTCTAGCGCCCCTGACAAAAAAACCTGCATCAAAAACATTTACGTATACAAGAGCAACACATAAGCAAAAGAAACTGGTAACCATCACATTACACAAGTTACACAGACTGGAACTTGTTGCACTATTAAGCAGACTGATGGAGAAAACATCTACATGCTATTTATCTAAAAATTCTTTTACTTAATTTTATGTTATCATCTCAGGACTAAAGTGATGAAAGAAAAAAGGAAAATAAACAGGAGGTATGTACAGAGAAATAATGACAATCTTGTCATTAAAACTACACAAACGTTTTACAGCGTGATGACTAGAAGTTAATAACGTCTTTTAAAATAGGTTCCTTTAATCTAAATTATTTTTCTAATATGCAACAAAACACTAACCAATCAAAAAGAAAAAAAATTAAACAAAAAGAGTTCATACTTACCAAGTCCTGGGGCTGTTGGGAAGAAAATGTTAAGAAGGAAAGTAAAAAAAAAAAAAAAAAAAAAAAAAAAAAAAAAAAAGAGAGAAAGACAGATGGAGGAAGATGTAGGAGTAATGGAGAGAAAGAGAGTGAGAGAGAGGAGAGAGAAAGAGGGCCTAAAAGCGAGGCCTGGGCTGGGAAGTACTCACCGAGGAGGATGGGCTATAGGACCTGGTTCTACGCCGCCTTCGTTTGTGCTTACGCCTGCTGCTTTTGTGGCGCTGGTGCGTGCGGCGGTAGTCGTAACTGATGGAAGGGTCGCGTGAGTGGTAGCCATCCGGGGACAGTCGCTCACGTTCACGGTCGCGTTCGCGTTCATGCTCCTGTCGTCGGTAGCCGTCGCCGTAGCGTCTGTCGTAAGGCCTCCTGTCTACTGAGCGGTTGTCATAACTGGAAATGAAACAAAAACAGCTACAGCTTAGCATAGGATTCCTTAAACAAAGAAAACTTAACAGGTGAGTGGTAATAAAGGATGTTACAAATTTAAAACTAACCATCTGATGACAGACATTTGGTTTTAGCTGCCCCAACAATTCCAAGTTAAATGGAGCAAATACCAAAGAAACAAGTTAAATAGTGTAAACACTTTTCAAAAACGGAGATTAAAACAGAAAATAAACAAAAGCGAAAATATATAGAAATTTCTCACTTCTGCAAGCTAATATATTACTATAAAAAGTTAAACTTTCATATTTTATCATCATTATATATAAAGTCACACATTTCAAGTCATGTTTATGTTACTTCTTTTGTGTATAATGTACAACTCATGAAAATCAGAAATCCAGTATCTCATATTTTGTAAGAATATGTTCATTTATACACTTAACACTTGGTTGGAGCTTCTTTACCACGAATTACTGCATGAGTGCATTGTGGCTAGAGACAATCAGCTTGTGGCACTGCTGAGATGTTATTAAAACCCAGGTTGCTTTGATCTTTCTCTTGACAATACTCCAATCTATTCTCTGTGGTCCAGAGAGTTGGCTGCCTAGTCAACCACAGAAATCCCATGGTCAGTAAATCATTTGGTAGTAGTTTTGACACTGTGGGCAGGTGCTAGGTCCTGCTGGAAGAGGAAATCAGAATTTCACTGTACAGGGAAACTAGTTTCCTTACTGTGCATATGACAGTAAAGCTTTGATTTGTTGAATCTTTGAATCTTGATAAAGCTTGTCAGCAGCCAAAAGCATTTTAAGACCTCCTGGTAGACGGCTGTATTGACTTTCGACTTCCAAACCAACACTAGTGGATGACATGGTGCCGCAAACAATCACAGACTGAAGAACCTTCACACTGGACTTCAGACACCTTGGATTTTATACATCTCCACTCTTTCTCCAGACTCTAGAGCTTGATTTCCAAATGAAATGTACGACTGACTTTCATCTGAAAAGAGTTTTCTTTCTCTTTAACCCAAGTAGGACACTTCTGATGTTGACACTTCGGTTCAGGAGTGGCTTAATATCAGAAACGTAGCACCTTCCCTGGAGACATCTGTGTGTGGTGGCTCTTGATGCACTGATACCAGTCTCGCTACTTGTAAATAGGGCTGGGCGATATGACGAAAAAACTCACACCTCAATACACCTAAAAGAAATAGCGATACACTATATGATATTATATAATATTATAAAAACCATAACGACATATGTAATTCGTAACAGCAAAAAGAACATGCGGCATTATGTAACTGGAATTATCAAACTGTATGGTTAAGAAATATTCGCGGCACGCTGCAGACATGCTGTTGTAATTAAATACATCTTGTGATGTAAGCTGCGTTAAACATAAAATCTGCAGGTCAAACCTAAATAAATAAATAAATAAATAAATAAATAAATAAATAAATAAATAAATAAATAAGTCTCTCTATTATTTAGTGCAGGTTTTGGGAACACAAGCATATCAACAGTGTCTGGTTTCACAGACGTCCTGTGACATGTCACAATATTAGTTCATATTAATACTATTAATAATTAATTACTCTGTTCAGCAAACAGTGTGTGTGTGTGTGTGTGATTGTGTGCGCAAGTGTGCGTAGGTGGGGGAATGCGAGAGTGATGGACAGAGAGCTGAACAGGACAATGTAGTCAGATGGAAACCTGTGTCCCATCAGCATACCTGATACAACGAATACTGCCTTTTACAAAATCATGTAAAAAAAATATAATAATAATAATAATCTTGAATATAACGTTATTTGCGATATATACCCAAGCCCTACTTGTAAGGTTCTTGACTCAACTCTTTTCTGTTGCTTGTGAACTTTCGACCACAATATTTTTTTATTCCAGTCAACTTTCCATTCATATGCTTTAATACAGGACTATTAGAAACAGCCAGCCATTTCAGAAACAACCTCCTGTCCTTGTGGAGGGTGTTGATGAACATCTTCTGGACATGTGTCAAGTCAGCAGTCTTCCCCATGATGGTGGTTGTGTGTGCTGAACTAGACCGAGAGATACACTGTATTTATACTGAGTATTTACTAATAGCTGACAGGACCATTCCGGATTTACAGTCCCAGTTTGTTCTTGTTTACCTCCTGGAGCGTGCGTATGTGCCCTCTTGTCTGTGTCCTCGCCCTCTTCTTTCTCTCTCGCTGCTTGAGGAGAATGATCGTGAGCGTCGATGCCGGGGCTTTCTCCCTCGCTCTCGGTCACGCTCGCGATAACGGTCCTGATAGCTGCTTCGGCTGGCCCGCTCTGACGATGCATACCGTCTAGAATGAGGCATCTGGACACACAGAGACATGCAAAGACATATTACAAAGTAATATTAAAAAATATTTCAGAATATATCTGTTCATATGTAAGTAAAGAAAGAAGAAGCAAGTTATGCTGTGGCAACATGACTTTACAAACAACACCAGTATACGGATCAACGCCTGGATTAATCACCGGTTCCTTGGAATAGAGGAACTTCTGCCGGAAAAATGTGATTTGCTTTTTCATCATGCCTAAACAGACAGACAAGCTATAGCAAGAAGCTGCTCATGTTTTCTGGACCTGCCTCTCTTTTATGTGCATCCACCCAAGTCCTGGGTTTTTGGTGTCAGTACGACATCCCTGACGATCTAAGTAATAAAGATGGTTACGCCTTAACAGTACAAAAAGGCATTACAAAATACTGACTCCAGAGAAAATCCTCCTACTGTTGGCCTGTTTTGTTCATATTATTTAATGAGAAGCATTTCCAAGAAACAACTTCATAAATGTCTGAAACGGGACATTGGCCCATTGTCTACAGAACAAACCAGATGGAGCAGCAAACACTGAGCAGTAACATGTGAAAGTTTATTTTTGTAGTTTTTGAAATCTTGTGCATGTGTTTACATTTACACTGATCTAATACTTGGTAGGTCACAAGCCGTGTACCCACAAACTCGTAGAAATGTTCTGTAAGGCAATGAACACCACACTTCCTACAGAACGCTCCACAAGTCTGTGTGGTTTAGGGAACGCTGCAGGTCATCCCAGATGAGTTCAATAACGTTGAGATCTGGTGACTTAGGTGTGACAGACAAAACCCCAAAATCAGATGAGTGTTCCTTTAACCATAATGTGGTGTCTCTTGACGTGTGGTGGTGCGTTGTGTTGTTAGAAGAGGCCAAACCCATCAGAATGCAGGACATGAACAGGTGGAACTCATCAGAAAGGAGATACACACGTTCCAGAACCCCCGACAACCCCCGGCGATAAGTGAAATTCCGCGAAGTACAGGCGGTGTATTATGTAGTAGTTCCTTCTTCACCCTGTCATAACCATTTTAATGATACTGTACACTACAGTACATACTGTGTTGTATTGTATTGTATATTTTTTTTTAAATACCATGAAATAGCGAAGCAGCAAAAGTTGAAGCAAGAAGTAGCAAGGGACAACTGTACTTCAAGAGCTATTTAATCTTTATATTTAGGTACCACGCCCACTTTTCCTATACGCAATTTGCCGCTATTATCCGCAAGGGTTTTTAAAGGCTCATGTCTTCATTTCTAAACAAGATACAAAGTTAAAAACTGGTATCCTGGCTAAGCTCTTTCAGAATATGGCATCAGAATGAAGGTGTGAACAGTCTAACCCCTTTTTTTGGCTTTGGCCCTCAACTTTTTGCCCTGATCATTGGATGTTTTAACCCCCTATTGACTACCTACAACCTCTATTGCCCTTAAAGTATTGCAGTCATTCCAAGTTCCAAGTTGAACAGAAAAGTTGTATGACACTCATAAATCATGCAATGATCTCTGTTCATGATCTCTTGGCAAGTTAATTCTTGTGCAAATTCCAGTGTTTTTACTACATATACACCAGTCAACAAGTATGTCTGCTGCACAATAAACACTGCAAGCAACTCTGGCAGCTGATATAAAAACAATAACCTGTCAGGCAGTTATGTGGAGAAAATAGCACACAATTTTCAAAAATTTTATATAGTATACTCTGTGTGTCTACTTGTAATTCTAGGACTGACTGATTTCATGTGTAATTCAAGATATTTAATTAACATCACCAACTTTCTAAACAGTCAAATCCACGTTCATTACTAATGGTAACTGCCCACATAGTCAATGATCCACTACGTAGGTGAGGGTACAGCAGGGCCTGATTTTTTTTTTTTGTGAACATTTTTGCATGCCTGTAAATTTGAGTGTTCAATTGGGGTAACACTGCATTTGCTTATAGTATCTCCCCCAAATAACAACAGTCCAGTCTAATCTGTAGTCCAGACCTTTTGATAATCTAAAAATGTGGTTCGCTGCCAACCAAAAATGGATTTTGGCATAACTTGCTACTGCTTACACTGACCTTAATTCTAAAAAAAGAGGACAAAACTGGGCCAGGGTACCAATTTTCATCTTTGTATCATGTATAGAACTAAAGATATGATTCTTTAAAACCCCTTATGGATCATAGTGGCAAACTACAAATACGAAAAGGGGCGTGGCAATTAAATTTAAAGCTTATGTAACTCCAGAAATAATCGAAATTTCACCTCAAAATTTTGTGGGTATTCATTACTCCGGTTCAAATTGGAACAAAATTAAAATCTGAAATGGTCACCTGGGAGCCGCTGGTTGATTTGGCATGGAAGGAGCCACCACCAGGATGTGCATTTCGCAGGCTCACCTAGGGCCTCATTTATAAAACTCTGCGTTGATTCTGGAGTAAAAGTGTGTGTGTGCACAAAAGCAGAAATTGGTGTACGCACAAAAAAATCCGATTTATAAAACCGTGCATATGAACACTTGCACAGTGTTTATAAATCGCTTTATAAATCACAACCTTTTTATAAATGTGCGCCAGTGAACCAGCCTCGTCTTTCGTCTCTGTACCGCCCACATTTACCTATAAAAGGTCCATGCAAATCATTCATAAATATGTAAATATCGGTTTGCCCATTCATTCTGAGCAGGATAATGGACTAATGCAATGCAAAGAAGAGAAAATCTGAAGAATGCGAAGAAGTCGTCGCCAAAGGTCGAGGCAAGGAAGACTGCGTTAATTATTGTGTAAATGTACGCTCGTTTTCACGCCAAGTATTTCTTTATAAATCCTGATTTTTGTGTGAGAACTTATGTACGCACATTTCAGGCCCCTGGACCTGATTTTCTGGCACTTCAGTGTATATGAAGGTGGAATCATTATACACCATAATAGCACAATTGCTATTAGCCTGTTTGATACTTGTGATACATGAGGATCACGTATAAAAGTGACAACCTCTGCTACGGCCTGAAGAAAAAAGGCATTTCTGTAATTATCTAGTAATATACTGAGCACTGCTCCGTGTTCTCTTTGGGTGATTTTTATGTTTTATACACACACACTTAACAAAAGGTTTGTTTATTTTTTACCATCATAATTTTTCTGTATAAGACCGGTCTGCTCCTTGCCTTGTGATTCAGTTCATTGTGTACAGTAAGCAAACGAAACACACTAGAAAACTTGAAGAGTGCAGACTTCCACTGTGTTATTCTAAAATCAGAAATCCAGCATCTCAAATTATTAGAATATTATAAATAATATAAATAATACCAACAAAAACCTGACGATGCCACAGCCATCCATGACCAGGTGTCTATAAGGACAAAAACTGGTTGTGCTTTTTCATCACAGGTGTGGTATTATATCTCCGCCTGTCAGTCACAGAGACACCAGCCAATGGGGGTCTCAGAGTTCATGTGTAACGAGGTGGACTGTACTTTCACGTGATGATTATGTCCAAGTTATGCTGCATTCACAGCGATGTGACAAAGCAACCGGTGCTCGTTCCTCTTCAACGAGAACAGTCGATTTAAATATACAGGCGTCAGTGCCGTGTCAAAGTTAAATGGAGTTTAACTTTATGCAAATTAGAAGCAAAGCGATGTGGTGATAACTAATGAGAACTAAGTAGAGTGCTGAAGGCTTCATCTCCGTCACTGTGATACAGTAATAGCGTCCCTTCCTAAATATTTGTTCCTACTCAAGTTAGATGAAAGGTTGACTGTCGCAGCCTGTTCTGTACAATCTGTCTTTAGGTTTATTAACCCAGAGACCGAACAGAGGCTGTGCTACTGCCAATAACACACACAGTTGTCTTCTCAAACAGCGTTTAGGATTTACAAGACACCAACACGTCTGAATCGTGGTAAAGTCAGACAGAAATATGGCGTCAAAATAGGATCAAAAGTTTTGCGCAGCAAAAAACTAAATCCGCGCATTCTCAACTACAAAATCTCATTTATGGGTTACAGATTTTGCTTTTGGTGGGTAAAACTTTAGATCCGGTTACGGATTTTGCTTTTTGCTGTGCGGCTTTCCTTTTTTGCTGCGCGAGTTTCCCTTTATGCCGCGCAAAACTTTTGGACCTATTTTTACTCTTGGGCGGGATCTAGACAGCTATTGGCTGTTGAACTTAAGCCCAAAAAAGCAAAAAAGGAAATCCACGCAATAAAAAAGAAAACCCGCGCAGCAAAAAAGAAAACCCGCGCAGCAAAAAAGAAAACCCGCGCAGCAAAAAGGGAAATCTGTAACCGGATCTGAAGTTTTGCGCACCAAAACTAAAATCTGTAACCCATAAATGAGATTTTGTAATTGAGAATGCGCGGATTTTGTTTTTTGGTGCACAAAACTTTTGATCCTATTTTGACGCCATACAGGAAGTTGTATTATTTGTGATTTGATTTTGATTTTGTAACAACTATAATCTGTAAAGTACGGCAAATGAAATGGCATACCCCCATACTAGTTAGTATGCAAATCTAGTATGCGACACAGTGTAGCACGTCTGAATACCTAGTATGTAACAGGCAGTATGTGAAAGGTTCCCGGATATCTTACTAGGTTGGGAGAGATTTTATTGTATGCTCCACCAGCGCACTATCTGAGCCTGACATATCCCATAATGCACTGCGAGCGAACTGAGAGCCTGTTTTATTTGTAAACGAGACGGAGAGAGTTTATCATTATCAGTGTAGGCTGACCTGAGCTAATATGTTGAATTACAAACTAAATTTAAAGTTAATTAAACTAAATAATTGTGTGGGAACTTAACTGGTGTGACGTCTTAGGTTAAAGGTTGTTGGTAATATGGCGGATCGAGTGCGTCTGCGGTGGTGTGCATACTACACGCTTAGCGGTTAAATAGTATATACTCGCTCGCTCCAAACTAGTAGGTAGTATTCAAGTATGCCATTTCGGACGCAGCCTACGGCATACTTCCTGGGCATCCTTCGACATCAGTGAAACAATGGTAACTAGTTTGAGTTTGGAAACGCCCACAGAAAAGCCCACAGGTGATGAGCAACCAGTGGTTCATAGGGTAAGATGTTTTGTCCTAGTGTCCGTGCACACAGAGGAATACTGCCTATTCATCCAGGGGAACACACACACACACAAGGAGGCAGTGAACACACTTACACAAACAGACCCTATTCAAGTGCCCATGAAGCAGTTTGGGGGTTCGATGCCCTGCTCAGGGGCACTTCAGTTGTGTCTTGGTGGTAAAGGGAATCGAACCAGCAACCATCCGGTGACAACCGCAGAGCCGCAGCCACACCACACATGATAGTCTGTGACTTTAATGACGACAACAATGCGAAACCAAACCTAATATTTTTTAATTATTTCTCTCTGATTATTCAGTAGTAGTCTTATTAGAAAACACAAAACCTTGGTTTTTTTTTGAGGGCGAAATCATTTTACATTTAATTAAATGACACAGACCTGAGCTTCATGCTGAGAGAAAATATATTTTTAATGTTAATATTACTTTGTATGTTATTAATTACAGTATGAGTCATTTATTTAGTCATGTATGTCTGGTATTTGTTGTTGTATTTGTGAAGAATAATTCAGGAGCAGGTGACAGGCTCAGTGATTTCACTGGTTAAATGACCAAAAAAACCCTCTGGTTCTTGGTTATTGTTGTTATTATTATTATTAATTTGATGTATTTTCTCAGCAGTGAGGTGTTTAACAGAATACCTGAGGTGATTTCTGAGGTAACTCTACCTGTACTCTGGCTGTGTTGTGCTTCTTCAGGCCTTTACACTTGTTAGCTTCGTGTGAAGAAGTGAAACCGAGCCGAGATGCTAACATTACCACAGTAAACTTAACTAGATTAAATTATACTGTCTCACTACCACACACACACCGTGTCTGAGTACAGTTTACAAAATAATTAACGACACTAATGAAATATAAATAATACATCATTAGCTAGCTGGTTGTTTTGCTAAATTAGCCTAGCGCTAGTAGCCTCCAGCCGCCATCTTGAGGAGGTTTAGCATGAGGAGACTGTTAGCCAAACCAGGTTAAACATTAAAAAAATACCGTACGTGATGTGATGTGACACTGAAAGGTGCTTTATTACCGTTTTAGCAGCGAGGCCTGTGCGTTTATCCCAAAGGAAATCCGTGTTTGCGCTTAAGATCTCGATTTCTCTGATTAGCAAAGCGCGAGTCCTCCTCCTTCTTCAGCGACACTCACCGGGCTGTGTCCCAAATCAGAGCGATGAGCCCTACTGGATATCTAGGGCAACTACATAGCGTGTACAAGCAGTTTGGGGTTTAGAAAAGTATATGTGTCCAAGTATTGTTCACATCTGAGAATCATCTTAGAATCACACCTGAGAATCATATTTCAGAATCACACCTGAGAATCATCTTAGAATCACACCTGAGAATCACACCTGAGAATCACACCTGAGAATCATATTAGAATCACACCTGAGAATCACACCTGAGAATCACACCTGAGAATCATATTAGAATCACACCTGAGAATCACACCTGAGAATCATCTTAGAATCACACCTGAGAATCATATTTCAGAATCACACCTGA
>JAOVVF010000011.1:9805052-9833286 GCA_028565595.1 Duopalatinus emarginatus
CCCCCCCCCCGATCCTTATAGAATTACAGTATGACAGAACAACAAACGAACAAACAAATGAACAAAAAAAAAGATCTGTCATTTTTTTGCCGGCGCAGTCTCGTCTTCTCCTCGGATACTGCGCCGAGTGTTAGTGTATACACCTCTGGGAGCAAATGACGTCCATGTTAGAAAAAAGTGCAGTTAGCTCTTTCTCCGCTCGCTTTCTTCTCCCCCTCCTCTCCTCTTCCTCTTCCTTTTCCTCTTCCCTTGTCTCAGCCGAGTTTTCACGGGCAGTGTGTATGTGCGCTACACTGCGCCTCCTATGATTCTCACTTCTCAGGGTTTTTTATCCACTAAGAGGTGCTGGTCTGTGTCTCCTCTTAACATCCAACTGCATGGCCAAACCCCTCCCCTCAACCCCATCCCACCCCACCCCAGTCCATTCTCCCCAGAGGTCTCATTCTTTATGTATGTAGTACCACCTTGAAAAAAAAAAACATTGACCTCTGCTGTAGAAACGGAAAAGACCGCAAAGTTCATAGGCATAAATAGTACATATTCCTACGTTCCTGTCACTGCGACGTACTTGTTTAAAATGCATCGAGGCGAAAAAACAACCGCCTCCTCTCATCCTGTGCACACACACACTCCTCAATATTGAGTTCATTTTAAAAATGGAGGACTAACGTTTTGAAAGGGAGATCCTCTCTAATCTACAGTCCTGAGCATCTCTCCTTTCTCATACCTTCATCCCTCGTTTACTGTTTCTGCATATTCTCTTTTTTTTTGCCGTCTGCTCGTCACCTGCGCTGACGCCGTCACTTCCTGATCAGAAAGTCGCTCAGTCCGAGCGTGCGTCTGCGCAGGCGGCGGCCGGAGCCCTCCTCAAGAAGATAGGTGACGTCTATGACTGCAGGACAGACAAAACAAGTGTTAGTTTGCTCTATAAGAAACGTTCCTGAAAGGCGTGCTTCAGGACGTCAGTGTCTCTCTCTCACCGTTTTTGCTGGGGTTCCGATGCAGGAGGTGCAGCAGGATCTTGTTGAGTCTTTCCCTCTGCGCTTCCCTCCGCCCCAGAACGGACACGTGCGGCGGCGAAGAGGGCGGCGGGGACGCCTCTGCTGCTCCTTTCTCTGCTGGGCTTTCCTCTGCCTCCCTCCTCTCCTCCTCCTCAGCCAACTCTTCGTCCTCCTCCTCCTCTTCGTCCTCGCCAGTCCTCCTCTGCTCCTGTGCTGGTGGTAGTGCAGAGACCGTGGCGTTGGGCTCCTCGTGGTTACAGGGCGCGGGTCCTACTGCCCCCGTGTCTCTTGAGAAGGACAGCTGGTCACACGACCCACCAGGGGAGGGCTCTTCATCGCCGGTCCCTTTGGAGCGTTCGGTTTTCCAGGCCGATCGTCCGCCGTTTCGCTTGTAGTTGTCAGGAACGTGGTGAGGCTGAGAGACAGAGACATGTTAATATACATACATACATACATACATACATATATATATATATATATATATGACGTCTAAGGTTTTCAACTAGCTAATTTTTAAATACTGAAAATCTGAGTATGTTTTGTTATTGTTCAAATATTAAGAATGTTGTGTACACATAAGTTCATATATAAAAAAATAAATTAAGCAATTTTAGTGGTTTTTAATCCAGATAAATTGGTGATTACTTTACAAAATGTCATGTGGTGCGACCGTGATTTATCTTAAATAAATTGCCTTAACATGTCTAAAATTTATTTTACAAGTTCTTGGCAATGTAACATGTTCAGAAACAGACAATTTGCCTTCCTTTTAGATTTAGTAAATAATTATCTTATATTTTTGTTCGAATAACATCAAAGTCGGCTTTTTAAACGTACTTAACATACTTATATATCCTGTATATCACATAAAACTAATAAAATGTTTTGGAACAGACAATTAACTTAAGCATACTGCAACAGTAATTTATATTTTTAGCCACATAAACTAGAAATCTTATTTAGAATTTAATACAATTACTTCTATTATTGGTCGCACTACATGATATTTTGACACTTTAATATTTAAAAACTAACAGTTAGCCAATATTTTATAAAAAGTTAAAGCACTTTCATATAACAGAGAGATACTACAAATATGTGACATCTTTTTATGCAATTTCTTTTACAGAAGAAAATGCAGTTGGACGAATAATTTAGGCGTCACATGTTACGTATGTAAAAGAAAGACATTGAGTCTGTCTCAAGACATCGCTCTATTTCGCCCCCTCGAGGAATAACAGAGCTTTAACAGTCCACACAAGACTGTAACATTAGGACAGGGACACTGAGACACTCCTGCAGCATTAATAGGTAAGGCGGTCCTTCCCGAAATGGGATGCATCTCACAGCAGTCATGTTGATTGTGGGCATGTAGAATGGGCTGGCTGGGCGGGGCTTAACTTCAACAGCCAATAGCTGTCTAGATCCCGCCCAAGCGTAAAAATAGGTCCAAAAGTTTTGCGTTTTGTTTTTTCATTAAACTGATTTTTTAACATTATTTTTCACAGCGTATATAATATTGTATCATATATATCATATATCCCCATTCAACTGAAATACATCGGTATATGATTTTTTTGTCCATATCACCCAGCCCTATCTTACTGACTGTGCCATAAGAAGTGTCAATCATTAGCTGCAGCCGCAACAAGGGGCTACTTACGACACCGGACTACTGATAAGAAGGTCATGAGTTCAAATCCCACAACCAGTTGAAATGTAAGTCGCTCTGTATAACGGCGTCTGCATAACGCCTTAAGTGTAATCGTCACTCTAAAATCCACCAATAGGACGACAGCGTAGGATTACGCCTTATGATCGTTACAGCTACAAATACGGTAGCGGTGATATCTAATGTTAACGTAACAGAGGAGCTTTTTACAACATCTTTATAATGCGTCTCAGCACAGGAGAGGAACAGAGAATGAGTTACAGCGTCCAGGTAAGTGAAAGTAAAGTGACTTGTGTAAAGTGAAAGGAGTGTGAACTTTGCACTAACCCAAATCCGTGCAATGGAACGCACACACCAGGGGGCAGAGCACACATCTGCATGGAGCAGTGGGCAACTCCATCAACAACGCCCTGGGAGAGGTTACACTATTACATAGGTGCCTTGCTCAAGGGCACTTCAGTCATGTCTTGTGCGTATGGGGGGTGGCGGGTCAAACTGGTGACCTTATGGCGACAAGACCGGCTCCATAACCCTGCACCGTGGCCAACCTCACAAATCAAATGAATGTGTTCTATTGTGGGTTTTATAGGGTGTTTGTCATGTAACAGAGTGTAAAGAAAACGTGTCGCTGCAGTTCCACTGGGATCATCTCCTAGAGTCTCTACACAGGACATCACATCACATAACTAAAGTACGAGTGAAAGGAAGGAACTTACTGAGAAATCCCTTTTGGGTGTGAGCCTCTTGGGGAAGTGGTTAAAGGCGTAGGACTTGGTGCATACTGGGTAGCGGTTGCGGTGGATCTTGTAAAAAAGATGAGCTGATTTGTCCAACCGATAGTCACAGATGTACACGTCCTGCTCCTTCACGCCTTTCGGCCGACCTGCCACCATGGAGGAGGAGGGAGAGGAGAGGAGACAGAGGGTTTGACTGTGTGTGTAGGTCAGAGTGTGTATGAATCAGTGGGTGAAAGGACGTCTGCTGGGCATGTCATGTGACGTCCTGGTTTAGCACAGGAAGCGTGTCTCACCCTTGCAGTAAGTGTAAAGGTCCAAGACGCAGCACGTTCCCACGACCGCTTCCAGCGGGATGATCTCATAGAGAGGCACTCGGAACAGCTCGTTGTGGTAGAAGCGTCGTGAGGGCGAGTGGTGGGTCTCGTGAGGTCGGAAATAGTGATGTCCGAAAGCAAACCGCTCGCCCCTAACGGAAAAACAGAGGCGGTTATGTTGACAAGCAAGTGATCTGACAGCATTGTTTTGTAAAAGGCGGAGTTTTGTAAATAGTTATGTATTAATCACGTAAACAGGAACGCCTCTCTGTCATTGGTTCAAAAACAGAACACCCCCCTTTCTCACTGGAAGATTAGGGTCAAGGTTAGGGTGCATGTAGTCTGTGAGCCTGCAGACAGCCCTTCACTTCATACTTTAATGTAACAGGATTGTGACCTCCAGGAGGCACCATCCGTCACGCTCGATGGGAACACTGCCCTGAAGCTGCTGGTCCTTATCTGCACGATTTTCTGCACCGCTGCTACATGACTGGCTGATTTGATAATTGCCGGAATAAGCAGGTGTTCCTAATAAAGTGCTCAGTTTGACCAGTATTACTCTGAATTAAATAATTATTAATCTGAATTGACTTCAGATCTAAACGTTACCAGGTACTTTAACTTTAACCAGGCAATTATCACAGCTCTCTGCCAAGTGAACAGTAAACTCGCTTAGCACATGACGTGGTGAGACCACCCATGTGAATGGACCAGAGGTGGTGCATCCTCAATAATAATAATAATAATAATAATTATTATTATATACTGTATATATTATATAAACGCAACACTTTTGTTTTTGTTCCCATTTTTAATGAGCTGAACCCAAAGATCTTAAACTTTTCCTATGTTTATTATTCTATTTATAGAGTATCCTACTATCTATATCTTTTTCTCTCAAATATTGTTCACAAATTTGTCTAAATCTGTGTTAGTGAGCACTTCTCCTTTGCCCAGAAAATCCACCTCACAGGTGTGGCAGATCAGGATGCTGATTAGACAGTAGGACACAGCACAATGCCACAGATGTCGTAAGTTTTGAGGGAGCGTGCAACTGGCACGCTGACTGCAGGAATGACCACCAGGGGGCCTCGTTGTAAATCGAGTGGCCCATGATGGCGGTGGGGTTATGGTATGAACAAGCATAATGGACAACGAATACAGGTGCATTATATTGATGGCATTTTGAATGCACAGAGATGCCGTTACGAGACCCACCGCCACCATGGGCTCAATTCACAATGTTGACGTTCACAACAAGGCCCCCTGGTGGACATTCCTACAGTCAGCATGCCAATTACATGCTCCCTCAAAACCTGTGACATCTGTGGCATTGTGCTGTGATAAAACTGCACATTAGAGTGGTCTTTTATTGTGGCCAGTCTGAGGCTCACCTGTGCAATAATCCTGCTGTCTAATCAGCATCCTGATCTGCCAAACCTGTGAGGTGGAAGGAATTTCTCGGCAAAGGAGAAGTGCTCACTAACACAGATTTAGACAAATTTGTGAACAATATTTGAGAGAAAAAGACATTTTGTGTACATAGTAAAAGTCGTAGATCTCATAAAAAATGGGAGAAAAAACAAAAGTGTTGTGTTTATATTTTTGTTGAGTCTTGTATAGTTTATTCTGTTTGGTGCTGTGTATCGCACGAAAAACAAAAATTAAAGCTCACTTTTCATTTTTCCAAAGTTTCTCAATGCGGAAGATGTCCAGTTTGTCTCTGTTGACGTGGGACAAGAGGCGATAGGACTGGCGCAGCGGCTGGCCCTCCGGAGTGCGTCTGCTATCCCTCATCAGGTACACACAGTCACCTGAAAACACACATATGCCAACAGTGGTGTGAAATGTAGAGTACATCATCACCTAATTACATATACACACAAGTGCCAAAAAAAACGGTACACCAGTCTAATACATAGTAGGTGCATAAGACTGGGTGTGGACGCCATCGTTCGTGCACGACAGTCCACAGTTCTCAGATCTGGTGACTTCGGTGTGAATGGCAAAAACCTCAAACTCAGATGAGTGTTCCTCCTACCATAATCTGACATCTCTGGACGTGTGTGGTGGTGCATTGTCCAGTTAGAAGAGGACAAAGCCATCAGAATGAATGCACATAGCGTTCACTTGTCAGAGATGTTCGTAGATGTACCAGGGGTGCCAGGGAATGTCAGTTACACAAACTCCATATCATCATGGAGCCACCACCACCAGACCACCAGGATATGGATTTTAGACTCATCTGTACCAGTTTCTCTGGCACATAATCACTGGAGTAGCATGATATCTACCTGATTAATCATCACATTCCTCACACACACACACACACACACACACACACACACACACACACACACACACACACATACCCTGGTGTAGCAGCAGCTCGTCCCGGAGCAGACAGATGTAGTAGATGGACCCTGACTGTGCGTAACTGGGCTGAGGCACCATAGGGACCTCCTATTGGTAAAAAAAATGCATCAGAAAGAAATCAAACATGGTGAAACTTTTCTTGGCTTTTTCAAATTTAGAAGCATGAGGACATTTCAAAAAGACACGCACTCTGTCCACTGGACGAGGGTCACACTGTTCGCAGAGATAATGCTCCACCTCGGCCTCCAGACGCATGCAGTCGAAGTGCTGCCAGACCTGAAACGGGTGGAAAGACAGAACAGGATTCACGTCTCTTCAGCTACACGTACATACGCGTCACTTTACGTGTGGAGTCTTAACATAAGGCACTCGTTGACCACTGTACTTACACACAGAGGGGTTTGTCCTTCGTATTTAACACATTTGTGCAGTTAAACACACGTACACACGCTAGGGGTAAGTGGGAGCGGGGGTTTAAATGCCCTAAGTAGAGGGCACTTCAGTCATGTCTTATCAGCGACCTTCTGGGCACAAGTTAGGTTTCTTGACCACAAGCCCATGGCTGGCCGTCATCCTCACAATACGTCAACAGAACACAGTGATGGATCACACAGACAGCGTTGTGTGTGAGGTGTCACTCTGTAATGTGTTACAGTGATCTGATGACTGATTACAGTACAATATTGTGTCTCATTACAGTTACTAACTTTATAAAAACACAGTACTGTGTTACTCACACACAGATTTCCTGAACTGTTTCTCTGTTACTACTGCAGCACCAGCAGGTTGCCAGGTTCTCCAATTATAAGCGACTCTGGGATTATTTTTCTGTCACTTACATTTATAGCATTTGGCAGACGTTTTTATCCAGAGCGACTTACGAGGTGTAGCACAGACTGGTTGCGCAGACAGGGAATCGAACCCAGGTCTCTCACATGGGAGCCAATAATGTTACTACAGTACCACACCAACCAACAACAAAGTATATACATTAAAATACATGGGTTGTGTTTTTGTTTGACGCTAAATTACAAGTTTGTACTGTTTCACAATCTGTCCACAATCTCTGTAACACAAAATAAATCAGAACTGCATCACTAATGCTTCAGAAGAGTTTCAGCTGGTTATCAAATGTCCTATATTTAGTAATTAAATAAAAAAATTACTCGACAAAAACGGTTTTACTCTGACTAAGACTTTTATTTTAAAATCGTTTTTAAAGCTGGAATGCTATTTTCTAATTAAGTCCCTTTGGACATTTCTGGACTTTTAACAATTTTACTTTTACAAATATCAATTTTAAAACTGTAATAATTAGGAAAAAATCCATATTAGTTCATAAGAATAAATATTATTTATTATTATAAACTAATTTGCATATTTCTGAATTTATTTTCTTTTGTTTATTCCTGTAAATATAAACTCTGATGAGACTCTTATTTTGCCTTTACTGATATAATTATAATTGTTCAGGTCTTATAGTACATTTGTTTGGGTTTTAGAATGTAATCCATCAGTAAAATAATCCACTACAGTTTTAGTTCAGTGATGAGGAATCCGTAATGGACGACAGTTTTTAAGTAACCGACACAGATTTAGACAAACACTGGACACAATCATTAGAAAACCGAAACTGTACCATGCATTTTTCACACTGGATCATCAGGCCCTCGTCCTTGTACATGCCACAGATGCAGCGGATGATGTCATCGTCTTTGTTGACGTGGTGACTATGGTCGCGGTCCATCGAATCGGAGCTGTCCGCCTCGCTGACCGTCTCACCGACAATCTCGTCGATCTGCACCGCGGCCTCGTGCCTCGCGCCGTAGTACGCCTTGCGCAGCCGGCACACGTCGCGGCCCACCGACGACTTCCGCCCATAGTATTTCTTTAGAAGACAGAGTACAAGGCGAGGTCTGACAACGGTGCGATTTGTAACAGGTCTGAGTACAGATGTAGCATTAGCACAGAGGTAAAGAGTTAACAGAGTTCAACACTGACTTCGCCCTGGAACTGAGTGTGGGAGATAAAAATAAAAACCTCTTAAAAAGGTTAGAAAGTTAGAAACATTCCTCAGTCTGGGCGCAGAGTCAGTGTTGTTTTTATTCCTGACTTGGAGTCGAGCCACTAAATTCCACAGCAGTCGACTCTGTTCTTACTTACACTCGGAATTCAGATTAAAGCCGACCTAACTGAGAATTTTAATCTTGCACAATTTACACTGTTATGCCACAGACACACGTGACAGCCAGAGGGGCTGAGATGTTCGCACGCTTGTTGGTGAGGTCTCTTAAGGGAACATGTCCCAAACGTGGCTGGTGCGGTTGAGACTGACCTCTGCATTGCGGAACACCTTGAGCATGTCCGTGTCGAAGGCCTCCACTGTTTTGTAATGTCCAGTCAGGATCTGCTTTTCTATAGTGCTGAGGTCCAGAGGATCGGACACCTTCTCATAGTACTGCATGTTCCTGCATGTACACACACACACATAATCATGGCCATAATTAGTCTCGGAAGAGGATAAAGAATCAAGTTTGTTACTCCGAAACCTGTCAGGTTCCCTTCACAGGTCACATGTTTCTTACCTCTTTTTAGAAGGTAGGTTAAGCAGAGGAGCTGCAAGAGTTTGGCCCGAGGAATCTACAGACAGACAGACAGAGAGAGAGAGAGAGAGAGAGAGAGAGAGAGAGAGAGAGAGAAGGGGAGGAAGAGAGAGAGAGAGAAGAAGGGGAGGAAGAGAGAGAGAAGAAGGGGAGGGAGAGAGAGAGAGAGAGAAGGGGAGAGAGAGAGAAGAAGGGGGGAGAGAGAGAAGAAGAGGTGAGAGAAAGAAAGAGAGAGTGAGAGAAAGAAGGGGAGAGAGAGAGAGAGAAGAAGGGAAGAAAGAGAGAAAGAGAGAGAAGGAGAGAGAAGAAGGGGAGAGAGAGAGAGAAAAAGGGGAGGGAGAGAGAGAAAGAGAGAGAGAGAGAGAGAACAGAAGAGAGAGAGAGTCATTAATACATTCAACACTGTTGTATACTGAAAATGAAATTCCTGCCCTGTGTTCTACAAATGTTCAGAGAAATGTGAATGAAAACGACTGGTCTGAAATACAAATGGGAAAAACCTAGACGAAGTGAAGTGAAAGTGAAAGTGAAGTGTTTGCCTACCGGGCTTGCACATAGAGGAAAGTGACCTCTGCATTCAGTGAAACACACACACACACACACACACACACACACACACATACATACACAAACATACACACACATACACACATACACAGGAGACGTCTAGGTAAAGTTTACTTGACTCTACAGTAAACTCAGGTGAATGTTCCTCTAATCATCATTTGCCGTGTCTAGACGTGTGTGAAGACACACAGACACACAGACACACAGGGGTCTCATGAAATGACAGATAAACAACCACCACACCATTATGGAGCCACCACCAGCCTCAGCACCTCAGTGCACTGTGTCAGCTGTGGTACTGTGGTACTGTCCATGCTTTGATGGTTCAGATCTGTTCTGACGGAGCCGAAGACAGACTGATCATTAACATAGAGATAACACACTAGCTGGAGGTGTTAAGAGTGTGTGACATCAAAAAAATGATGTCACTTGCCGGTGTGTGTGTGTGCATGAGCGTGTGTGTGTGTGTGCTTGCGCCTGTACTGACCCTTGTAGCTGGTGATCATGTCACAGATCTCCTTGAAGATGTGCGCGAGGCGAGCTGTGCGAGTGACCTCTGTGTTTTCCTCTGCAGCGGCGAGTCTGCGTGTGCGCACCGAACGAGACGTCTGCAATGCTGAGAACTGTGTTAGGAACACGTCTGCAACGTGCACACACACGCACACACAGAGAGAGAGAGAAAATTCAGTAATAGGCCAAATATTCAAATACTAAATGTGTGTTAGTGTGTTAGGACACACCACTCTGTAAACACGTTCAGCACTACTTGACCATAGACGTGACCCTCATACACACACACACACACACACACCTGATTTGATGTTGCCATCATCACGGATGACGCCTCCCCACCGGGCGTACTGTGATAAGCTGCTGTCCTTGTCTCGGTCTCTCTCTCCCTCCCTCTTCAGCAGCTCCCGCTTGTCCCTCATCTTCTCCCAGTTGCGCACCAGGAACACTCGGTGCTTCAGGACAAAGTTCCTGCAATCAGTAGGAGTTCTTTTAAGCATGCTGGGATTTGTAGTACTTAAACCTATTTCTATTTCTGATTCGCCACAGAGACGATATGGGACTCTACCTCTCTCTGTTAGACAGCGGCTTCATCAGAAGGTGCTGGTAAAACTTGCTGCTGTCGCTGGACTCTTCCTCCTGGGAACAGAAGCGAACGTGGGGGTTACTAGGCAAGAAAAAAAAAAAACGTCCACTTAAAGATTCCGGGATGTTTATTAATTCTCACCCGTTTTTTAAGATGGTGCTTGGATTTGCGCTTCTCTTTCAGCCTCCCAAGCCTTCGTGCCCCGTTTCCTGATCCTCCTGCTTTCCCGGGCAGGCCGTTGATTCGTTGACTCTTTCCACCGATGATGCCACGGCAGCCTTCTGAGCCGCACTTACACGCTTGCTGGACGAGGAGAAAAACAAGACGCTTTTAAACAATGTATAATAATATAATGGAGAAAAGCATGCAGACGCCTTTATAATTACACCTACAGGATCTTTAATGACGTCCAATTCTAAATGCATAGACATTAATATACAGTTGGTCTGCTCCTATAACAGCTTCCACACTTCTGAAAAAGGCTTTCTACAAGATTTTGGACCGAGTCTGTGGGCCCAGTTATCCAGAAGACACAGAAATCCATGCCATGAACTCCTGATGCCGTTTTTGTGCTGATGTTAATGCCAGAGGAGGTCAGGACAGGAGGACGTGGCTCACAATCGCCGTTCTAGTTCATCCCAAATGTGTTTAATAGGGTTGAGGTCAGGGTGTGATCAAGGTGTTCTACAGCAAACTCACGGAGCTTTCTTTGTACACTGGGGCTCAGTCACACAGTCTTCCCAGAGGAGTGGAAGCTGTTTCAGCTGTGAAGTGATCATCACCTCTATATTAATGCCTGTGGATTTATAGGACGTCCCTGTAGGTGTCTGAATACTTTTGTCTATATAGTGTATTAAAGAACAAGCACAGGACAAGAGTGGAGAACTTTAACAAACCTAACAATTATCTACATCAATTTAATTTTATGGACTATTAAAAATATTACGGTTCATTAACGTCATTAATATTAATGAATATTAATATTAGAGTGTTCAGGCATTTCTATTTATATCTGCACACTGTTTTGTGAATCTATTCTTGAACCTGTTCATATTTGATTAGGAGGTCAAGTTAAACGTTTTTCTGATCAACTACTTTTTTATTTACTATTATATTTACTCCGTTTCGTTTAAAACAGGTAAGTGTTCGAGTGTTTCTGGACAGACCGCAGTCCATTGTGGCGTTGATCAGTTTAGACAGGCGAAGTCAATAACGTTATCCCATTACAGTGGCACCTGCTACAGACTGGGCAGCACGTGAACACTCAGTTCTCAAAGCTGACGTGTTGAAAGCAGGAAAAATGGGCAAGTGGAAAAGGCCATAAGGACCAAACTGTGACGTCTAGACGACTGGGTCAGGGCATCTCCAGCACAGCAGGTCTTGTAGGGTGTGTCCCAGTATACAGCGGGTTAAGACCTACCAAAAGAGGTCCAAGGAAGGACAAGCAGTGAACCAGTGACAGGGTCATATCATAAAGATATGAATAGTTGTGTCCCAATTAAGAAGCTACATCATTCAGAGGCTGCATTTGAAGGCAGACGGTGTGAAAGCAGTGCGACTAGACTGTCCCATTTCACCGGCTCCTTCATATGTTTGACACATTCTTTGAAAAATACGCCTTCCTGGGCCACGCAGAACAAGAATGCAGCCTCTAAACAGGGACAGAGCTACTGTCTGCTCCGATCCTATTAAAGATCCACAGAAGGATCCGATGCTCACGTCTTGGTGCCACCGATACCACAGAACACCTTCAGAGTCGCTGCCTGGATGGCTCAGAGTGTGCCGTTTTAATTTATGTACTGTAATGTAATAAACTGACACACCAGAGTTATTCTGGTTTATTCAGAAAGAGGTGCAGGTTCCACATTTCTGTGTTCCACATACAGATGTGTTGCAGTGTAATTGTCTTGTATTACTAGTTTGTGGTCAATAAATACAGCCATTTACAAATTTAAAGTTTATTTAAAGACACAACAGTGGGGTTTTGGATCTGTCAGGGTCTGGTGATTCGATTTGATTCCGATTTTTGGGGTCATGATTTGATTCAGAATCGATTTTTGATTCAGGAATGATTTTTCTATTCACATGGTTTATAAATTTTGTTTAAATTATATCATTGAAAAGAACAAACGAATAGAACATTTATTTAAAACAATACATTTAGGTTCCTTACTGTATCAAATGTTTTTCCATCATTTTATATTTATACCAAAAATAGGATTGTGATAAAATTCTGTATCTTTAATTATCAGTATTAGGTTCACTTAGCTGTCTGGATTTTTCTTAAATAAAAAAAAAATCTACCAATGAACAAGTAATTCAAAATATATGAATACAAAAGTAAACACAGACTTCAGTCTACCACAATGTATTAACATTTAACTGAAAATAAAACACAGACTTTAAAGTCATAGTGCATTACTGTGTTTATATTCTGTATCATTGTGTCTGAATGACTCCATGCTAGCGGCCTGCATTCAGACAAACGGAGCTGATAACTAGCTTACTGTACGGTGGCCTGGACGGCCTTCTTCTACGGTGGCTGATTGGAGACGTAATGCGATATGCAGTATGTTCAGGAGTAGGAGCGGTAAAAAATAAAACTTAAACACATTTTAAATTGATTTCTGGGCATTTTAAATTGATTCAGAATCGCAAGGACAATTGATTTAAAGAATCAATTTTTTTCAGCACCCCTGCTCGGGAGGATAATCAAGCACAGATGATCATCCAGTTTAGGAACTGCTAACATTTAAAGATGTAAATTTAGTGACTGTACATTTCTCTGAAATGCTCACTGGGTCAGATTACAACCTTGACTGTCCTGAAGGTTGCGGCTGGAATAGTGAATGAGACGTGTCCCCTGGGTCGATGGTCTGTGCCCGAGGCGGATCAGTGGCTCTGTAAAACCTGACTCCTGATCCATCTTAAGGTGTCTTTTAATGCTATCCTATTAGTCAATATTTAACTTATTATTTAAACACACAATAAGTAAGACAAGGAAAATAAAGACTGACGCCTGAAAGCTTCTTGTGCCAAACTGTAACCTTTACTTCAGCCTGCTGCTGCTTGATGAAACCTCTTTCAACGCGTTAAATTACAAGGCGGAGCTGCTGCACTCAGCTCTGTGGCCACGATTATAAATGGTACCGTGTGTGTGTCGGGCATGTAGAAGATTAGTAGCCACATGTATACACACCTGCTCTTCAGTGTTAAAGGAGTGAAAATTGTAGTCGTAAGTGAGCTCTGTCCCGCTGTCCATGTCTCGCAGAGCAAACAGTCCAATCCTGTACACCCCGTTCACAGACCTTCAGCGAACAGAAAGAAACATCTGTTATTTTATATATGTATGTATATTTATACACATTAACATCTGACAGCAGGAGCAAACCAATACTAAGTGATGTGTAACACATGTAATTATATAATAATAGGCAGAACACTGAAGTGCCAGAACGACTGAAAAACACCAGTCGAACACTTGCAGCACAGGACTACAGAAATACGATGAGGCACATGAGGAGCTCGTGGACATATTCTGTAGACAATCAACTCCATCCTTACTACAGTTCACACTTCTAAGATGCGGTGACTTGGGTGAGAATGGCAAAACCCCAAACTTAAATAAGTGTTCCTTTAACCATGATTTGGCTTTTGTAGACATCTGCAGCTTTTTAGACACACTGGAGGACACAACCGATGACTTGCATAGCTGGTGTATTTTAACCAGACCACTTTTCTGTCATATCAGTGTACAGAAAACTTTTATATAGTGAAACAGTATCTATAATACCAAAATCTGTATCAAATCTTTTGGCATCATTTTATATTCATACCAAAAACAGAATTGTGATACAATTCTGTAATTTAAATGACCAGACTTAGGTTCACTTAGCTGTCTAATCTATCAGTGAACAAATAACTCAAAATATATGTATACAAAAGTAAACACATACTTCAGTCTACCACAGTGTATTAACCTTTACCTGAAATGAAAAAACAGACTTGAAAGTCATAGTGCATTACTGTGTTTATATTCTGTATCATTTTGTCTGAATGACTCCATGCTAGCAGCCTCCATTCAGACAAAGGGAGCTGATAACTAGCTTACTGTACAGTGGCCTAGACGACCTTCTTTTATGGTGGCCGAGTTCTACGAGTGACATGTAATGCGATATGCAGTATGTTCAGGAGAAGGAGTGGCAAAAAATAAAACTTTAACACATTGTCGATTTTCGGGCATTTTGAATCGATTCACAATCATCAGGATCATGATCCGTTAAATCATGGGTGTCAAACTCTGGCCCGCAGTTTAATTATATTTGGTCCGCGAGGCAATATCAAATTACTATTGGAGCTGGCCCGCCGGTATTATACAGCAGTGGCGCCGCTGTAACAGCGCATTCATCGCTAATACTACAAATCCCATAATGCCCTCCTGTTGTTTTGACGCTGATGACATCATTAGCGTGCTCCCGTTTGGTAAACGCGATCGCTGTTGCAAGCCGGGCGAGTCGTCCACCCGGGGTTTTCCGCGCATTTCATTACACGCCCAACTCAGTAGCGATCCGTGCTTCGACAGGAAAGCCCCCGCTCATCCAAGATAAGATGCCAGGTATCTGGCTTGGGCACATCAGATTAGATCAGTGTGTTGCAAACTGAGCAATAATTAACATTTTCTTTATGCACTTTTTGATATTTCCTCAGAAAGCTGCAAATAGAAAAGAGGCATACAGTTTTTATTTAAATTTTATTTAACGTGCCATTGATATGTTTTTTTTATTTGAAATTGGATTTTGCATGTCTGCAATATTAAGTTATATAAGCGTTGCTTGTTCCATATTCAATGTTAAAGCAAAACTAGTATAGGTCCATATTAAACGGTTCATTTGTTCAACGTTGGCCCGTGGCTTTGTTTAATTTTAAATTTTGCCCCCTCTGTGTATTTGAGTTTGACACTCCTGCTTTAAAGAATTGATTTTTTTCAGCACCTCTAGACTTAATACCATTCACCTAAACTACTGATGTAGTTTCCCACTCATAACTGGTAAAACAAAAAAAAAGAAACAAACAAAAAAAAAAAAACACTGAAAACGCTCCTAGACCACAGAATTTCTTACATGAACGATCATACTAGTTCCTCTGCTGTTTATTGAGTGACGTCAAATCAACATGGCTGCTCCACGCCCCCCTTATTTACTACTTGTTTACCATGTTCGGCTTTACATCACTTTCCACATGGAGCAGAACTACTTAAAGTCAGAACCACTTACAAGGTACCACAAATGCAGCCCAAGAGTCAGAAGCGGTGCTTTTTACATTCATCTAGTCGTTTCCCAGGACGTTTATAACCATGTTCTAGGCCACTGCTAAGCATAAGCTGTAAATGTGATAGAAACTCAAACTCTACTCCACCAAAGCCCTGTAAGACACAGTGGTCTGAAGGCATGGTCACACACGGCTCTGGGTATGTGAGAAAGCACGCATGAGTGAAGGAATGTGCATTTGTGGGTATCGGTGTCTAGTGGGCAGCACAGCTGTGTCCTCCACCCTCTCTCGCTAAACAATCGTTCTTCCATGACAAGATGGATGGCCCACCAGCCCCTAGTTTGGAATCACTCTTTCACTGGTGTGTGTGTGTGTGTGTGTGTGTGTGTGTGTATGTGCGTGCGTGTGTGTGTGTGGGTGTGTGGGTATATCCTTTGGTACTAAGCAGATGTTGGCTCTGTAATCTAGATCTCGAGTATGTCCTGTTCCAGAGGATGTTTATGTTTGACTAATCGTGCCATTTATTATTATCAACATCTGTGAGTTTCATCTGCAGAATCGCTCTATGACGCTTCTGTAACGGAGAACGCTTTTTCTGCTGTAATGTACACACTGACTGCCCACTCGGGCGTCACCCGAACACATCAGTCCTCGATAGCGCTTAACGGCTCGTCGGACATGCGTGAGGTCACCTCTACACTGTTCATTCTGGTAAAACATCGGTTAGTGATCCGTTCAGGTTTCTCACCATTTCTGCATCTCGCAGTTGGGCTCGCAGCTGTGGTTGATGAAGCGCGCCTCGTTGCCCATGCGGTAGCTGTCGATCACCATACCGCTGTCCAGATTTAGACAGTACTGCCCGCTGTGGGAGAAGTACTGCTCCATCATTCGACTCCTACAGACAGAGCAATGTAAAGACTTTAACCAGTGTTTATAATATAATAAAAACTACTATATATAAAAAACAAGCTAGAAAGCATCCACCCATGTCCACCCTTGTTCTTCACCCAGCCGCAGTAGTTTATTCACTACCCTGCTGAATTTTCAGTCAGGGTGCCTGGACAAGCCTGCTTTACAGTAGAGGGATTTATAACAACTGTTACATACAACACCTGTTTTTCTTATGTCTTGTTGGCTTCGTTAGCCAGGCATGTCAAATATGCCCGGACCTCACTCCTGGTTTGTCGTGTCAGATGTTGGCTTTCACGCTTAACTTGTTTTTACTTACTGTCCAACTACCTCAACTCGCACTCTTAAATCCAGATTTATCTACACTGTGCTATTGTGATGGACCTTTTTTTATCCAAATCAAACTAAATGATCAGATTAAAGGAATCAGATTAAATGATCATGACCTCCCTCGTCTGTGCAGAGGAAAGGTCTTGAACAGCTGTCTGTTACGAGACTAAACAATACACACTGTGTACGCAGGGACAGGTTGTTCCTATAGGGAGCCATAGGAAAACACACACACACATACACACAATACAGGGCGTCTAATAAGTCAGCAGAGTAAAACATACCCCAATCAGCCAGAACATTAATACCCAAACAGCTTTGACCTTTAAATGGCATGGATCCTTCTGTGGATCCTTCTTATGAACCTGTTCACTGGTTGTCCTTCCTTGGACCATTTTTGGTAGCCATACTGTATACTGGGACACACCCCTCAAAACCTGCTGTCTCTCATATCCTTACCTATGCTTGCCTAGTTTCCTATTTGACTTGTTGACTGATTATCTTGCTTAAGTGGTGTCTGCCCCCAGGTGGGGTGCCTCAGAGCCTTGGGAGTGAGAGTGAGACTACCTTCTGGATCTGGTCTCACTGGGCCGATTACCTTCTGACTGCACTGACGCCCTACAGTGAGGGAGTCGGTGGCTCGGTTATGATGTCCGGACATTTCGTTGGTATGCTTCGGTCCAGTTCTAGAGACTTGTGACACTTTAAACTGTTCTTCTAACTTGTGGAGGTCCAGCATCACACTTCAGACTCTGCTGCCTCTGGGATTTCCACCCGCTAGCTGAGTCTTAACACATGGCCCAACACAGAGGGTTGGGGAAGCATATGTTTGGGGGTGCTTGTGGTTAAGGAACCAGCCTTGGAAAAAAAAGGAGCCTGGTTCTCAACAGACAAGACTCGACTAAAATAACTTTGAGAACGGCACAGACCCTGCATACAGGGTCAGCCCACTGTGTGTGTTTCACTATATGGATGCGTTGAATACGGTTGCTGTAATTGACAGGATATGACACGCCTCCCATCCTGAGAGCAGGGCCACTTCTGCACATGGCTGTGACGTCATCAGGATTCATAATCCGCAATGATAAGGCGTACTTTTCTGTCGCACCACACGGGAGCGTTAGTGAGAAACTAAAACGTGATCACCTGACTGTATGACATCCAGACACTCTGTCTCAGAGCAGGCAGCGAATCGAAGGAGCTCCATGGGGTACGGTTTATTCTCCAGTTTTGTTCAGTTTGCAAGCACAGTTTAGATATGTGGCATTATTGTCAGTGCTGAGCAGAAGTTGGAATACAGACAGGTTCACTGAGTGCTGTGGGATAAACAATGAACTTCTCAGTGTTGTCGAGACAAAGCAGGTGGTGTTGGATTAAGACCTCTGTGACCCCTATGTCCTGGGAGATGGATATATACAAGTTCCTGGAGGACGCAGAAATCAGCCAGGACAGGATACAAATAAAGGTAAAGGTATATAGTATACAGAGCAGATTTTGAGGACGCTCTGATCCTTCAATATATGTAGCAAAATGATTAGTTAAATAGGTCAAGTATTAAAATTATAATCATGTAACATTTTATAATTTTATTCATCCCCATTTAGTTGTTCCATTGTGATTTCATCAGATAAGAACATTTACACCCTGAATGAGGGCTGTGCAATATATATCATGTGACGATAGAAAAACGTCTATCGTTTACAATAAATTTACAGAATTTACAGAAAATGTGCTATATCGTGATATGTATCGTTATCGGGTTATGAATGACCTGTATCAGCCCTACACTGAAGAGCGCCTACAAGGCATCACTCTCCCCACTGATAAACACCCTGCTGTACCCAGCACGTGTCTAACCTGAACTCATGCTCGCTGACCACCTCTCCGAGGTACTCGATGATGAACTGGCCAGAACGAAGCGCCTCTTTGGTACGGATACCCCAGCCCTTCTCTTCTGTCCTGAAACGCTCCAGACACTGAACCCACTCGTGCCTCTGGATCCTTTGATTGTCACACTGCTCTCCGCAGGGACAAGTGCTGGGGGAACACTCAGCAAAAATCATCCTGGGAGACATGTATAGACGAGGGGTATAAGAATACAATGTGGGAGTGAGAGAGAGAAAGAGAGAGAGAGAGAGAGAGAGAGAGAGAGAGAGAGAGAGAGAGAGATAAAGAGAGACACACATACATATATAAGTCACAGCTAGGAGGTCAACATGCCTGGTAGTCTAAAAGTGCACATTTTCAACAGATGACCACTAACTACACTCAGATTCATACATATATGCACACCAAAAGTTACTGTTAGTTCATGACGATATACACTGAAGTGTCAGAAAAACTACTTCGTATGTCCCCCACTGGGCATGGATTCCACATGCTTGTGGAAATACTGTGTAGGCAATGGACACCATAATTCCTACAGAAATTCGGTCATATTCCAAGAAGTAGGATTGCCGAGTTTCACAGCACATCACATGGCACCCCAGCAGTGTTCGATAATGTTGAGATCTGGTGACTGGTGTGAATGGCAAAACCCCAAACTCAGACAAGTGTTCCTCTAACCACTCTAGTCTCTAGACATGTGTGGTGGTGCTTTGTCCAAACCAGTCCGAAATTTAAGCCATCACACATAGCGTTCACCTGTCAGAGACTTTTGTAGATGTACCAGGGATCCCATGGAATGTCAGCTAAATGAATCCAATACCATAATAAAGCCACCACCAGTCTGCACAGGCTAATCTGTACCAGTTTTTCGGCACCTCAGTGTATCGGAGTTGCTTGTGACCTTTCGGCATGTGTGCGTGTTTGTTAATGAAGTCACTGCTGACTAAAGCAGAATGATGAATTCTGTAGGCTACAGGGGCTGATATCTTCTCGGATTTGGACAATTACTCTGAAGTTCATTGCTTCAGAGCGCAGATGGACAGATGAACCCAAACATACTTTGAAAGCGACCCAAGATAAGGTAAGGAAACGGAATGTTCAGCAATGGCCAAACCCTGTATGTATTTAACATGCTGAAGGCAAAACTGAAAACAAAATGCCCCAAGAACAAGCAGGAAG
This sequence comes from Duopalatinus emarginatus, assembly GCA_028565595.1. Lineage (NCBI taxonomy): Eukaryota > Metazoa > Chordata > Actinopteri > Siluriformes > Pimelodidae > Duopalatinus > Duopalatinus emarginatus. Next base: position 9,824,992 of record JAOVVF010000011.1, read on the forward strand.
TGAAAATATATTACTGGATCTCTACATGTAAATAATGGTTAAAACGGATTGCTCAGAAGCATCAAATTACCTGTTAAGGCAGTCATCTGAGCAGCCTTTAGCATTATGGTCCTCAGGAGACCTGCAGTTACAGGTAGTGGCTTCATAGCCTGAGAGCGGCTTCACATCAACATACACATCTAGAGCAGAGAATACACAGTGGTTTATAAAGACCTGTACAACACACACAGCATACTCAAACACAAGAGTCTGAATATTTAAGCTGATTGCATGTTTGTGCCAACTGTAGCGTCTTACTGGATCTTATTTTCTTGTACAGAGGGACGTCCGGTCTCTTATACAGCTGAAACGAATAATATGTTGTTAACAGTCTGGTAATGGATATAAAGTGATGATAATAATAATAATAATAATGATAAATAATAAAGTGAAGTAGCGCAGACAGATTACCTGGTCATGTTTCCAAAGCCACAGGATGTCATAAGGCAACTGGAAATCTATGCGCTTCTGTCTCAAATACTTCCCTGGAGAGAAGAGGAGGTGGGAAGGTGGTTAATAATAAACAGGCCGAGGTGGTTTGATACACTGTACCACTCATTTAACCTTGCAGACTGCGGTTTCGCACAATGTTACCAAATACCCAGCCAATCAATTTATAACCCGATAGCCAGCAAATGTGTAACTAAAAATCAGACTCTCTGATCTTCAGATTAATCAATGCTCTTGCACAATGAGCGACAGAGATTTAAATAAAGGCAATGGTGGAAGTGTGCTTACCAACATGAATGGGAGCAGGAAGCAGACCATACTCGTGTTCACCAGGAATATACTCCAGCTTCTCCTTCTTTGGCTGTATCAGATGACTACGAGGACTGTGGATGAGGCAGGAAGAGATTGCAAGAACGGTCGGGTGTTAACGTATCCAGACAAGTAAGGTTGGTACCTAACTCACAGATTCAGAGGAAATTTTGTGCTAAACTTACTCATCGGTCTTGTAGACGTCAGAATAAAGGCCAGCCTTCTGAAACTTCTTCTTGGGTGGCCTAGCAGCTTTTTTCTCCCGTTGGGTAGTCACTGATGTGGGTGGAGGTTGTACCATGGGGGTCGGACCTGTGCGTTCAGGGGAGGAGTGGCCATCAGATTTTCCTTCCACAGCACTAAAAAGTAAATATAGTCACGTTACATTTACCCAGGAGTATCATGACGTCACAGTTTTATCAATTGCTGTTGTCAAGAGTTAATAAAACTCATGAGCTTAGCGGCACTTTAAATAAAATTAAAAAAAAAAGACAGACCTTTGAAAGCTTTGCATCTCCTCATGTGCTAGCCATCCTTTTCCTCCTGTTGGCTGTCCCCTCATCACTGTCTCCTCCTCTCTGGTCTCTGGCCTTGCCTCTTCCTCCTCTTCTTCCTCCCTCTCATGCACTGTCTCGTCCTCGTCATCTCCATTTTCATCCCTGTCCCAGCGCTTCCTTTTTCGGCCCTTTCGTTTTTGCCTCTGTATAACAGACTCAATGGCATCTGTAACGGTGTCTTCCTCCCATTCCTTATTATGCTTCTCTGGTTCGGGCTCCGGGGGCAGAGGCGACTCTGGAGGCAACGCTGATGGTGAAGGTAGTGGATTCTTGCGTGGCCGCCCTGGTCCCCTTTTCTTAACCATGTTATTTCCTGTACGTGCCTGCCTTTGCAGCTTCTTGGCCCGGAGGATCTTGTTCACATGAAGCAAATTGTTCTTGGGAGGAGGCAGGGCTGAACGTTGGGAGGGGCGGGAGGGGGAGGAGTCCAAGCAGCATGTAGGCTGGGAAGAGCATGTGGATGGACTTCCTCCTGGCTGCTCCATGCTACAGGCAGCAATGCAGGAGGATGAGTGGGAGACAGACAGGGGAGTATGGTGATGGTGTCGGTGGGGAGGAGCCTCAGAAAAATCAGGTGTGCTGAATTGGCCGTATCTTGTCTGTATACCACAGTTTTCTATGAGAAGAAGTGGAGACAGATAGGAAGCAGTGAGAGGACAGGACAAGATCACCAGAAAAGGGTTTCAATATATATTTTGACCACAACCTTACATACAAATATACACAGATCAGCCGTAACATTTAAGGCACAAAACCACAGTATACAGTGAACAGTCCGTTTTCAAAGTTGATGGGTAGGAAGCACAAACAATGGCCAAACATAAGGAACATCTCCAAAACAGCAGGTCTTGTGGGGTGTGTCAGGGATTAGTACCCACCAAAAGTGATCCATGGAACGACAACTGGTGAACCAGTGACAGGGTCATGGAAGAAAAAGGATCTGTTTCTTACATTTTGGTGCCTGATACCACAGAACACTTCCATGGAGTCCATGCCTCGATGTTATGGTTTAATGTTATGGCTGATAATAATTTACAGAATATATCCCCAGTTATATCTAAAAGCTACAAATAAACTACATTTTTACGAGTTCAGAACGATATGAGCATGTTATATGGTGTACTACTTGACATCAACATGCTAGAAAAGTGCAGAAGAACACTGCAGTATTTACAGCTCTCATGTTTCTTCACAGGCCATGAGTGGTGCATGGGGTGTTTTGCACATATGAAAATGCAGGAGGATTGTGGTTGTGTGTGCACTTGACTGTTACTTCCCCTCCTCCAGCTATTTTAGTTTAAAGAGCTACACTGAAGCAGGGCTAACTGCATTTGGTTACAAAGGAGCTTCATTGCCCTCTAATTTAACTGGGTCATTAGCATCATGAGCTTTGCAGAGTAAAGCTAGACAAGATCGGATCAACTTAGTTGGATTTGATTACTTTTGAATGTGTATAAGCAGTTTTTTTATGAGCACACAAAAAACTGAGCAGGCAGGAAATAAGAGGTACATGGAGAGCTGATGTAGGCAAATTGCTAATTCTGACTGGTAATTTAGCAGACATGACATCATGTTTATTAAAAACGGCCTGAAATAAATACTAGGGAAAATCTTTGAGGTAAAAAACGTGGATGAAGTTGTAGAAAGTATGGAGTTTCTGACTATACATGCACCAATCAACTGCAACATTAAAATTAATTAGCTACCCAAACAGCTGACTTGTCAAGATCTGGACTGGAAGTGGTATCTGGTGTTTTGTGGTATCTGGCACCAAGACATTAGAAGCAAGTCCGTTTGTCAATCTTTTGTGGAATCGGACCAGACAGTTTAGCCTGCATACCCTATGCATGAGTGAGCCTTAGGTGCCCATGACCTTGTTGCGAGTTCAATGGTTGTCCTTCCTTGGATTAATGTTGGTGTGTACTAACCACTGTATACCAGTAACACCCCACAATACCAGAAAAACCCACAAGACCTGCAGTTCAGGAGATGCTCTTACCCATTCATCTTATATGTCTGACTCTGACAACTGTCTCATATGAATCTCAACTGTCTCATATGAATGGGGTGTTCCTGGTATACAGTGGTTAGTACCTGTATAACTGGTGAACCAGCAGCAGGGACATAAGTCAAAGAGTGTGAAGGCTAGCCATGTTACAAAAGATCCACAAAAGTTTCTGCTGTTAAAATCTTGGAGTCAGATGAGTCAAAGCTGTTTTGGTGGCTTTTGAGGTAGGTGGTTTTAATGTAAACTAATATAAACATATACATACAAGATTTCATTGTTATTACAAACTTAACAAAACCCATTTACCTGACTCTCTCCGCTCAGCAGATGAGGAGAGATCTTTCCTCAGTGATCTGTCCAAGCGTGCCATACTCGAGCCCTCTGAGCTCCCACCTTTCCTGCTCTGATTACATCTAAGAGAAGTTCGAGTAAGGGCTGAAGCAAATAGGTTTGTGTGGTGGGAGTCCTGTTCCTCATTTGGTGAAGTGTGATCTTCATCCTCACTGTCTGAGCATCCCATTGAGTTATGCACATGCCCATCGGAGAATGGCCCCTGCCCAAGAGTCTGATTGTGGGAGAGTTTGGAGTAATCAACGTCGTAGCTGCCAATCTTAAACCAAGAGTCCGCAGGATGGTGCCCCCGACTCCCTTGGCCCAAGGATAGTCTTGAAGGCACTAGACAGGACATAGAGGCTTCTTTCTGCTTGTACCTTTCTGCTGATGATGAGGAGGAGGAAGATGGAGAGTTGCCAGAGGTGGCAGCTGCCTGCTTGTTAGCACTGGACTCAGCTGAGCCATCAGGGCCATACCCGCAATGCTTAAGTGATTCTATGCTTCCCCCTCTTCTTCCTCGCTCCCCTCTTCCTGCACCCATTCCCTCGCCTCCATTTCTCCCTACTGCACCACTGCCACCAACTCCACCACAATCATCACCCTCTTCCTCACCACAGCGTTCACGATGTTTATGTCTGTGCTTGTGTTTATGGTGCCTGCTAAAAGACAGTTCAGAAGACATAGGAGGGTACAGCACTGCTGAACGCCCACCACTGAGAAACTCTTGACGAAGAAGCTTATGTTTTTTCTTGTGGAACTTGGAAGGGTTGAGAAGCAAGTGGGGAGGGTGGTGATGATGATGAACATATGAAGGAGGAGGAGGTGGAGGGAAGGAAGGGCTATGGTGACTATGGTGAGATGGGGCCGAATGTGGACCCTGATGGTGAGGATGAGGGTACAGTGCACTGGCTGGGGGATAGCCACGATAATAACCGAGTCCAAGAGGAGCTGAGGAATACGGAACACCATAAGAAGGGTGATAGAATCCTCCACCGGTAAGGGGGAACCCTAGGCCGGGAACAAAAGGTACCTCAGACATTGACTCTCGAAGTTTGGGGGGCCTTCCACGCTTTTTCTTAAGATCAGGCTTACGGACATAGTGCAGGGAATCACATGGGTATGCCGGGTGGGGTGAGTAGTAACCACTAAAGTTAATCCTGAAGATCGTGGGTAAAAGGTCTCTATGCAGGTAATGATGAGGTGTGGGGTTGGTGCCACTACTAATGCTACTCCCTGGTCTGGTACTACCCAAACCAGCCCCATGACTTGTGCCAGTTGCTCCTGTACTGAGCCCCAGGCTGCTGCCCAGACGAAGAGCAGGTGTGCGATGTGAAATTCGTATTCCACAAAGTCGCACGCATATCTCATCAAGCTCAGCCAGGAAGTCAGGATCCTGCCTCCGTGAACGTAGATGGAGGTACTTCTTCTTTCGTTTGCGTTTCTGCCTTTTCAACTTATCATAGCCTGGGCATCCATGCCCACGCCGCTTGCATTTATGTTTATGTTTCTCTTTGTGGCCCACCAGTGCTGAAGCTGGAGCTAATGGGTGTGACCTCCGTGGATCAGCTGATGACCTCTCTCCAAGTGGGGATGGTGTGGGTGATGGACAATCAAGTAGTACAGTAGACGAATGTCTCCTACTGCCTCTAGGGTTGTGCCCTACTCCGATACCCACTGATGACCCCATCATTCCAGGCATTAATAACCCATTGGTCATACTGTGTGAGACACCTAACCCAGATAACCCACTAGCACTCCCAGCCTTCTCCCCACGATCCGATGTACTGTTGTTGTCTGTTCCGATGCCACTGTCACTAGGCACAGTCTCTTCACTGTGTGACTCACTGACCGGGGAAGGTGTGGCCTCCTTCAGCTCACTAAGAGGAGCAGGGGATGTAGGCAAGAGGGGTCTGGGAGGTGAGGGCTTGCGGCAATGGTAATGTTGTCGGTAGTGGTGGTGGTGGTGGTGGTGACCTCTGCAGGAAGGCTTCTTCTGAGAGGACATTGAAGACGCAGAACCTCCCAAAGAACGAGGGGAGGGTGCTGAAAGAGTCGGTGGTGTAAAAGGAAATGAGTGGTGGCTACAGTGTGAGTGAGACATCAAGTGAACTGACCCAGGCTCGACAAAACTAGCGTCACTGATAGGGCTTTGTCCCCCACTAGACTGGGAAAGTGAAGGAGAGGGGAAAATGTCAGAGGGGGGAATCTGGTTTTGCTGGTTTTGTGAAGCTGAAGACTGATGAGAGTGGTGTGGGGAGGAAGTGTTGGGGGTCAAAAAAGGTTCAGGGGGTGGTGTAGGGGCACCTGGTGAATGGTTGGCTGGTGCTTTTGGCTTGCGACCCCTCCTTTTACCCATGTATATTGTCCCTTTTTTGCTTACATTGATTTGAGGTCCAAGTTTGCCACCAAATGTTGCAGCAAGGGTTGAGAGAGACTGTGAAGCAGAAGCCACTGTCGCTGGCATGCTTGTACTTTTAGTGACCTCTGGCTCAGGTCCCGATCCTGATCCCAAGAGGATCTGGCTAAGAAACCTCTTCCGCTTTACAGTCTTCATCTTGTTGATCTTGCCTATAATTGTCTTCATTATGAGCTGCCCATTGCCTTTGTTGTGAAAGCCCTTGTCACCTGCCACAGAATCCCCTGGCTCTGGTGCAAGTGTCGGAGGCTGGGTCTCCTGAGGCAGGGTTGGAGGTAATCTTTTTGGTCTTCCTCTCTTTCGTGGCATGGGTTTAGGAGGATTCAAGTCCACCTCTGGGTGCAAGACAGGGGGATCCTGTTCCTCTTTGGACATGGAGTATACTTTTGGGGGAGTCACTTTATGGGGCAAGCGACCACGTGTAGGAGAATCTAGTGTTGGCATTTTGGATTTAGGCCGGCCCCTTTTCTTGGGTGGTGGTGAATAGAGCTCAGAGACAATAGAGTGCACACGATTGGCATTAGGTGGCCTTCCCACAGGCCGACGAATGGGTGGGGAGGATGAAAGGTCGGTAGGCAGTGTGGTGGATTTGGTTTGAATAGGAGTAGCATCTTCAATCGCTCTTTGTGAGCGACTTACTATTTTAGTCCAGCGAGGTCTTCGACCCCGTCGCTTTTTCAGAGGCTTAGACTCCTGTTCTGCTGGTGATCCAGGGGATTCAGGCTCATGGTCATCACAAAGTGGTGAGAAGTCGCTACTAGCACTGGTAGGGATTGGAGAAGCAGTGCGTTTGGTGGACTCAGCAGGGCTATGTTCTCCACTAGCATGACTGTCTTGTGTAGGACTTTGTTTAGTTGGACTTAAGCTTTTGCCTCTCTCTCCTCGAGGTACAGAAAAGGGCCCCTTCTCTTTAGAGTCCTGCTTGCCTGACACTGCAGGGAAAGAGCTTTTACTTATTTCTCTGAGATTAAAAATGTCCTTGTCCCTCTCTTTCTCTCTATCAGTGGGTTCCTCTATTTGCAAGGGACTTGCAATCCTTGTTCCAAGTGAAGCTGGCATCACCTGGTGGCTAATCCCACCCCCTATTCTCTCTAAAGAAGAGGAGAAAAGAGAAGGTGTGGATATATGTGGCCCAAGACGAGACTGTGATTTTATTCCGGTGCTATTATTGTCATCGTTGCTATCATTATTGGTTGTTAAGCGGCTGTTGCCATAAGATATTGTAGGAATGTTGTTGCTGCTGTTACCAGTGCTACTTGTAATGTCCTTTGAAAGTCCACCGACTTCCTCTTTTCTAGGTAAGCCAGATAACTTCTCCAAGATACTGTCCTTGTTTCTTGAGCCATATGGACGACCTGGGGGGCGTGACACGGGTGGAGGAGGGGCAAGATGAGCTACTCTGGAATACGTGTTCCTGTTGGCCATGGCCCGCTCAGGGCGCTGCAAATTCGAGATCAGGGGAGGTGAGCTGCTGTGTGCTGGCGCTGGAGTTACTTTGCGAGCTTTAGGCTTAGGACACTTAGTAGGCGGGCAGGTGGCTATAAGCTGTGCGAGTTTCTCAGTGACTGTAGGAGTACCCCAGTTTGGAGCTCCTCTTTCTTGCTCCCGCTGGCTATCCGTGTAGGTGTACTGAGGTGGCTTTGTTACTGCATCAATTTTGGGGTCATGCGGAGATGCGCTGGGTGGAGGAGTTAATAGTGAAAGAGCTGTTGGGTTGGTTTGTGGTAAAAGGCTCTTTTTTCCAGAGGAGTGTGATTTGCTGTCTGATACAGGGCAGTGGCTATTGAGGGATTTTTCTGAAGATACAACAGATTTTACATCTGTCTTTCCGTCTGACTTGCAAGCCAGCTTTGGAGGACCCTAATGAGAAAAAAACGATTCTGTTTAAATAATGTTTGAATTAAATAAGAATTAAGATAATACATGTAAAAAACTTTTGCCTGGAAAAATCACTAACCATTTCCACATCCAACACTACTACAGAGATATGGAAAGTAAACGTTATGGAAATAACATTAGAACGAGTAAGGATAGAAATGATAAATATCAGGGTCTGATTTTCATCTCGGGATTGAGGGAATTTTGCAGGCTGTTAATCATTCCCATATGACAAACCAAGCCCAGTATTTACAGTACAGGACATTCCTGCACCAATTTACAACCCATAGATACATACCTAGATA
>JAOVVF010000011.1:9835824-9848870 GCA_028565595.1 Duopalatinus emarginatus
CCTAGAAAAAAAAGTAATAAATACAAATGTGTGTGTGTGTATATATATATATATATATATATATATATATATATATATATATATACATACACACACACACACACATATAAAGTGATGGAGAGAGAGAGATTTTCCTGATCAACTGGTACTGGTACAAAGGAGCCTATGCAAAATACATAGCAACACCACCTATGTATGTCATCAGTTTTGTCCGACAGTGCGTACATAAAGTGACAGACATACTTTACGAAGGCTTTATAATAGCATGGCATGCGGTTTGTTTAGCAGGGATTCAATGGGAACCTGACCAGGTACATCTACAGACGTCTTTGACAGGTGAACGCTATGTGCTATCATGTCCAGCATTGTTCTGATGGTCCACTGTATGCATCTAGGTATGCCAAATTATGTTTTGAGGAACACTCATCTGAGTTTGGGGTTTTGCCATTCACACCCAAGTCACCAGATCTCAGAATTGTTTGTTCTGCAGGATGTACGGTGCTCACTGTGTACAGAATATTTCCACAAAGTGAAGTCAATGCTTCATAGATTGTCTGCAGTCCTACACTCTAACCAAGCAATAAACTGGTGTACCAGGTTTTCTGGCACTTCATTGTATTTGTAGGGTGCTGTTATACAGCCAAACTTGTTCTCACTCTTCCTTTCTCTCATACCATTTTAATGTAGCATAGGTCTCTCATCATATTATCGCTAAGGGGATAAATCTTATCACCCAAAAGCATATGTCGAGTAAACAAATTTAGATCATTTACCGCATATAGTGAATGTGGACACCTGACCATCACACCCATATATAAGTGAAAGTTTTTCCTTCAAAATGTGAGGCACACTGTTGTATAGAATGTCTCTATGTGCTGTAGCATTACAATTTCCCTTTTCTGGAACTAAGAGGCTAAACCTGTCTCAGCACGATAATGTTCCTGTGCACAACGCAAACTCCATGGTTTGCCAAACTTGGCTTGGCAAACTCTGTCCTGCACCAAGCCCTGACTGAACACCTTGCCTCCTTAGTAAATTAATTAATTGTACAATGGACATATCCCCACTGCCACGTTCCAAAATCTAGTGGATCTAGTGGTTATTATAACAGCAATAGGGTGTTAACAACAAGGACATATGGGAGTGATGGTCAAGTGTCCAAAAATGTTTGGCCATATACTGTAGATCCTTATGGGACAGACAGGGAACAGGGCGTCATGTATAATAAAATGAGAGTGAACCAACTTACTCTTTTAGCCTGGACATTCCCATTCACAGGAGCTTCAAGGCTGGTGGAAGTGGAAGCAGGAAGTGAAGGTGTGGGTGCGGTATTGGATTGACCACCGGATGACTGAGGCGTTCCCGGGTTAACAGTAGGGTCCTTTTCTGCTTCTTTAATATGTGGAACACTAGGAGTGCTGCCATTACTATCGGAGGCTCCGACACGACGACTGCCTCGTCCACCGCCTCGGCTTCCATGTCTAACTGTTGCTCTGAATGCAGGCCGGCATACATAGTTCTCAAGGATTTTAGGGGGCTTCTTCATCCGTTTAGCCTGGAGGCCAATCTTGAGCTTGACATTGCCCTCTGAGTAGCTGGTCTCTTTGACAGAGAACTGTGGAGACTGTTGTTGTTGGTCACCAGCGCCACTCTCCGAGTTGCAGGGAACACTCGGCGCAGTGTCCCTTTCCTTCTCCCGCTTCCTTTTTTCATCTTCGTCGTCTTTCTTCCCACCTCCTCCTTCCTTCTCACACTCGACTGGTAGGGTATTTGCGGGGAGAGGAGGTGGTGTTGTGGGCCCTCCTTGTGTCCTCTGATCCATTGATGATATGAGAAACAGGGAAGGGCTGAGCAGGACGTGCTCGCGAGCAGTGCTGGACTGGGTGATGCCGAATCCAGCTGGAGGCAGATGATGGGAAGGGAGATAGTAGCAGTTGTTGGGTTGAAGCAATGTGGTCCTTTCCTGGCTGCCCAGCCCTTGTCACCTTCAAACTGGTGAGAAAAAGAAAACAACTGGTTAAGACGACATCTGTACATGTACCATAATCCTAAAAACACACTTCATATGACAATTAAAACAAATGATATGTAAAGCAAAAAAGTACACCACACAGAGGTGCGGCGAGCCGATGAGATTGTGGCCAAGTGGGTAAGTCACACCAACCACTACTCAAGTTACCTACTCGAGTAAACCTGCTGTGTTTAGTTCAGTGTTCACTTTTTAGGTGCTGTATCAAATTGGCAGTATTGAACATGACTCTGTTACTACGGCCTTGTGAAACGCTGACATTATAGACGTTACATGAGGCTGCTGGACTGGTTTCATTCTCTCGGTTTAAAATAGCTCCACACTGCAGACACTACATACGCAGCCTGCCACAAATTTAACTCGGTTTACGACACAAGTTTACGCCTGGGGCATACCAAAACATTTGGTGCAAATTACAGCATTCTGACAACTCCTGTTGTCAAAACTTCTTTGTCCGATGCAGAGTAAGAGCTGGCACTGGAGTGGGAGCCTGGGAAAGAATACAAAGCAATGGAAATTGCAAAAAGTGAAATTAGCTATGCGAGTTGTTTTTATGGTCAGGTAAATGTCTGTGAATCATTTGAATCCTGTTTCTAGTCAACAAGTGCTGCTTGTTGTTGATACACTATATGGAAAACGTATTCAGGCACATATCTTAATCATTGAATTTGGGTGTCTCATTCAGTCCTATTGCCATGGGTGTTAATAATAAAGCATCTAGCCATTTAGCCATGAAAACATTTGTGGAAGAATGGGTCAATTTAAAGAGCTCATTTAATTTGAGTGTGGTACTGTAATAGGAAGCCACCATTACAAGAAGTAAGTTGTTGAAATTTTATCGCTTCTAGATATTCCACTATCAACTCTAAGTGAATGAAAGAATGTGAACTATTGTGACTTTTTGTGTTTTTGCACACACACCCATCCGTGCAGTGAAACACAAACACCAGTGAACACTAGGGGGCAGTGAACACACTTGCCCAGAGCGGGGGGCAGCCCCAAACGACAGCGCCCGGGGAATAGTTAGGGGAGTTAGGCCTTGCTCAAAGGCACCTGTTGTGTCTTGCCCTGGGTGGGGATCGAACCCGCGACCTTCCGGTCACGAGACCGGTTCCCTAACCACTAGGCCACGGCTGCCCCTTAGGGGAATTCGCAAAGGTCAGCACAGCCCAACTGCAATGGCTGAGCCTCACTTTGGGCAAACCACCTTCATGATCATGGTATTGCCCCTGCCAGGTAAGTGGTTTTAGAGAAAAGTGGAAGTGTTTAGGAACCACAGCACATAAAGTTACAGAGCAGGGTCAATGTGTGCTGAAGTGCACAGTGTGCAGAGTGCAGTGGTCCGAACCTCATCCGGCATTAACATCAGCACCAAAACATTTGACTGAGAGCCAGGCACTCTTGTCCAACATCAGAGTCTGACCTGACATGCTCTTACTGGTAAATGGGCATAAATTACCACAGCCACACTCCAAAGTCTTGTAGAAAACCTTCCCAGAAAAATGGAAGCTGTTATAGCTGCAAAAAAGGGGGGACTCTATATTAATGCATGTAGAGTATGTTGTGTATCAGGGGATAGGGACTTCCACAAGTCCACTGCTGAACAGATGCTATAGGCTTTTATTTTATTCTGTAAAAGAGGTCTCGTTGCTTCCAGTTTGCTCCTCTGTACAAGTTAGCTCAGGTACGGTGCTGTTTTATTTAAGATGCCCACATGAGTTACCAAAGATGAGTGTCCAGATGTCCAGTGACATCTAAAACGCCTGCCACCAAAACTGAAACGGGGGTTTAAGCTATACACTTCATACATGTTTATGAACTACGAGGGAACATATCTGATAACGGAAGCTAACTCCAGCAGTCCTGAAGAAGAATAATGTTACCAAGTTACGTTACTGGCCAGCTGACGGTAACATTAACCAGCTAATATTAGATGATATATAAAGACAAATTCTGCTAATTCTGATTGCTAGCTATAGACTCACATAACACAATGTCACACACTTAAGTACACAGAAACCACCGTTAGGATTATCTGGTACTTTATAGATCTTAACAATAACGTTTTCTCCTCCTCAGTAACATTTAAATATTAAAATTGAATAACAATAAAAGGTGCTAGCTGATTACATTTCAGTTTATAGATAACTAAGTTATCGCCATCAGTTTGTAGTTCTCAGATGTGATGAGAACAGTTTCCCGGTTTGGACATGCGACATTCACCATAAAGCCTGTTTAGTTCCTGGACCACTTGCAGCACAAACAGTTAAGTTTATGTGTGTGGGATCAGCCTCAAACCATGGTTTAAATCACTCTTCACTGGTCAGTCATGAGGGCCCTTAGCTGTAGTTAACTTTCAAATACCGTGGTTTACTGGCAGCATCAGGCTAACATGATATGACTGCACAAAGTACATTAGCAAAACCACATATGACTAAAAATAAGACATCGTTCAGCTAAAAACTATTTATTTACAAGCGAAACAGCCGCATCATTCTATATGTTTACATCAAAGAGGTAGGAACTGTCCAGTTCAGAACCTGTGAACAGGATATCCTAAACCCAATTAGGGGTTGGGTTGACTGACCACACCACCTTCTGTCTGTGGTGCTGTGCTTTGGACACGTCAGTGGTGAGCGCTTATATATACACTAGGTAATCCATACTTCACATCCAAACGTATGTGGACACCTGACCATCACACCCATATGTAGTTCTTGTAAGCAAAGTTGGAAGCAGACACCTGTCGGTTATAACTCTGCAGTATTATCGATTTCTTTTTGCTTGAACGAAGAAGCCCAATCCTGTTCCAGCATGATGCACCTGTACACAAAGCGAACTCATGGCACGTTCAGGTTGGAGCGGAAGATCTCGAGTGTCCTTCACAGACCTCAACCCCACTGAACACCTTCGGGATGAGCTGTAACACCTACTGACGGAACACCCAGACGTCCTCACCAGCTGGATGCACGTTAATACCCAAAACCAAAAAATCGAATGGAAAGCCTTCCCAGAAGAAAGAAGCTCATTATAACGACAATAGGGGGAATTTACACTTTACATTTACGGCATTTAGCAGACGCTCTTATCCAGAGTGACTTACAAGGTTACTGGTATTACAGGTGAGCGAACGGAGTGTTAGGAGTCTTGCCCAAGGACCCTTATTGGTGTAGCACAGCCTGGCTGCCCAGACCGGGTATCGAACCCAGGTCTCTTACATGCAAGCCAATGATGTTACCACTGTACCACACCAACCAATTAAGTCTGAATGAGATGTTCAGTAAGCACATCTACGTCTGATTGGTTAGGAGTCTACAATCTTTAGGCCATCAGAGACCTAAAAGCAACAGTATTAAATTATGTATTTAGTCTTTAATCAGCAATTTATAGTTTAACTTGTAATTTATAGCCAGGATAAGGAATTAAATCCAATATCCCCCAGTTAAAGATCTAAAATAGTATATGGGATGTTAGAGTAGTGTAACATGAATGTCTCACATGCCTGGGCTTGGAAAGTACCTGGGTAGATGTACTCTGTTACTAGAGTTACTTGGGTATTATTTTGCCATATGTATACTTTACTTGAAATAGAGAACCTTCCTGCGTTTTACTGACATTCACTAACTACAAGTTCACGTTTGACACCCACACACACACGCACACTTGCACACACTCGCACACACGTTTCACTGCACGGAAGGGTTAAATGCGGAGGTCAAATTCAAGCACAGTGGTCAGTGTGTGTGTGTGTGTGTGTGTGTGTGTGTGTGTGTGTGTGTGGTGGCGCATTGTCCTGTTGTAAGAGGCCAAACCCATCAGAATGAATGCAGTGTAACATGAACGTGTGTAACACACAGTGTTCACCTGTCAGAGACATTAGTAGATGTACCAGGGGTCCCACAGAATGTCAGATAAACAAACCCGACACCATTATGGAGCCAGCACCAGATTAAGATGTATTTTGCATAGGCAATCCAGTTTTTCTGGCACTTGTGTGTGTTTACGTGTATATATAAAGGTAATCACACCCTGGGGAGATGCACCTCGGTGCTGTAAGGGCAGTAACACATTCTGTGTTTTTGTGCTAGCGAAGGCATTGTTTCCCTACGGACAGAACACTGCCTACAGCTCAGCGCCGGAGCTTCTGCAAAGTTCATTTTTCAAAGTGGAACCGAGATGAGTGTGCGAATATGTGGCGGCAAGGACGTGCGTTTTCTCTCCTCATTTTCAAAAGCCAGAACAATGCTTCAGCTAACAGCTGGATTACGTTCTATGAATGAGAGCCTTGTTTTCAAACCTATGATTCACCAACCTTAGGGATGAGAGCAGCTTAACACGCTCATCACCTGAAAGCTGACACGTGCTACCAGCTCACTTGTGTCAAACCGTGCACTGGTTCACATGCTGCCCTTCAAGATCACACTTTTGGTTGGATCTAATCGTGTCGTGCACATAGAAACGTAGATTTTAACGCAAACTCGGACCATCAGACAAACGTTCTGTGATACGAATGGCAAAGACCCCGTAGCGTCCTGCTCCCTTCACCTGTTAAAACCGGCTCTAGAGAGTTTAGGAAGCTCAGAGCAGGTGGTTTCTGTTGTTGAAATCATTGAGACGCAAGTCAGAGCTGTGACCTCGGCACAGAGGGCCTCCTGGGAGTCAGAGAACCTGGCCGGCTTCTCCGGTCCTAGGTGATCGCCAACCAAAACAACAGTGATGGAAAAAGAGAAGGAGGAAGAATACGAAAGTAGAGGCACTATGTATGCCCAATTCTCAGGGCAAAGGCTTAACAAGACAGTCCGCATTCTGTCTCGGGATTAGTGCCACTATAAACTACGGTACACAGTCGTGACTTTACTTGTGTTTGCTGTGATTAGTCACTGAAAGCCATAACCTAATTTCTAATGACATCAGCCCTCAGTCTGTACTACAACACTCCCCATCTCATGTCCCTCTCCTTTTCCTTCTTACTCACACAGACTCGTTTCTTACTCACTCACGGTATAGCGGTCAAAGCTGCTGTGTTCTTGCTAATCGAAAACACATTTTCACCCGCTTCCCCCTCCTCCCTTCTTCTCTTTCCTCTGTCTATCCCTCCCTCAGTGACAATCATTTTCTTATTTCCTAAGTGTTCTTGGCCCTACCGAGTTATTCACTACGCAGTTATTGAGTCACGTTCGCGAACTCTCTCCATGAGTGAAAGCTTTCACTGGAAAATGGCTGCAGACAAAAAGCGGATAGTGAACCGCCGAGTTTCTTCGGTTCCCGTAGTTCTCATGGTCTGAAGTTGGTCCCAGTAATGAAAGAAAGCCGCAATGTCTCCTTTTCTCTTTTTTTTTTATCGCTCTCACTCATCTACTGCCCCAAGCCTTCTTTCTACCCCTGACTTACACTAGAAAACACTCATCTCTTCTTTTAGATTGAGGTCAGTGATGTCATTCTCGACACCTCTCTCTCATTTGGATCATTTGTGACACTAAGCAGTCCTGTTCCTACAGTAGCGCATTTACATGTTTCACCATCATTAAATCTTATGTCCAAAAATCGAAACACACTCAGGACTTCGGCTTTTGTGCTTCCATGCACCTTTATTTCACCTGTCTGGGTGAAAGATTGATGTTGGTATAAGGTGAAGACACTTTATTTACAATGTGTGACAGTGGAGGAAGAGTCAAGCTTCAGCTGTAGATGGAGAAAAGACGGGTCAAATCAGTACGGTGACTCTGATTCTCGACCTGTGTTTGGTGACTCCCATAACCGAGGGAGAGAAAGCGAGACACACACACACACACACACACACACACACACAATCCTGTTGTCCTGTTTTGTGAGTCTTTTGAAAGTCAGTTGAACGTGAGCCAGGAGCATGGCTATGTTCCACCTGTCCTCCACAACCTCACACGTTGGGTTCTACATTATTGTACACTAACATTGAGTATAACCACTGAAGTGCCAGAATAACTGGTACACCAGTCTTATACTTGGTAGGTCTTTCATTCTGCATTGAGCAGAAATATTCTGTAGACAATAAACACCATTTTGCAGAACGGTCCACAATTCTGTTGGATTTCTGTGTCCCATTGTATTACAGACGTGTTCAATAATATTAGAGCAAAACTACAAACTCAGAAAGAAGGCACACGAGTGTTCATCTCTCCAGATGTTTGTAGATGTACCAGGGGTCCGAAGAATGCCAAATTAACTGAATGCTGAATTAACCCTATAATAATATGGAGCCATCGCCAGTTGTGTATGTTGCGTTGTCTGTACCAGCTTTTCTGGCACTTCAGTGTTTGCGTATATATAAATATAAAGGTAGAGTACCTCTTCTCCTGAGTCAGTGGCCCACTTGTTTTATGACAGGCTTGTAGTCATTCTTAAAATATTCAACTGCTGCCCCAACAGTCTTCTTATTTCGAGTGACTGGATTTCCTGTTTGGTTCATAACCCTGAGAAACGCATCACTTGTTTGCCAGTTCAAACCTGACAACATCTCTGCCGTGCCGTACAATAAAAACTCTATTACTGTAGATTATAGATCATTTCCAAAACACTTTTGGTCGGCTTTCATTAAAATTCAGCTGTTATGTGATATTTATAACACCTGAAAAATCACTCTCTACTGCTGAGGACGTGCTGAAGATCACCATGATGGCCCTTTTCCCCATAAGAACTCTGGTTTATGAACTGCTTCCATTCCAGCTCGAACCTTGGAGCTATTCAGAGAGCTGGCCCGTGCTTACACCCAGTTTAACCAGAACATTTTTATACATATAACAAGCATGGACCGAGTTTTGGTGATAAAAAGACGTAGAAGACTGTGAGACGCCCTCCAGATGTCACGGTTCACAATGAAAAGACTAGTGTTCTTTGGTTCCAACTGGGAACTGGGAATAAACTTTTCAGGTTCTGAACCTATTTAGTTTTGAACAATGCATCGAACGGGTCTAAATCAGGTGCATGAAACCTGCTTCACTCCAGTCGAAAAAAGGGCTTTGGGGCGTTTTCAAACTTTTATGCGCAACTCAATTAAAATAAATAAGCCGGTTTAGATATCATGTTGGGTGAAAATTAACAACTTTTCTGACCACCGTGCAGTTGAACTGACCTCCGCATTTGACCCATCCGTTCGGTGGCCAAGGGTGGTGGGCAGCCCTATCCACAGCACCCCGGTTAGGTGCCTTGCTCAGGGGCAGTAACCACAGGTCTACCACAATTCTTGCCGACTGCCATGTTGGAACGAAGGCAGGACTGCAGGATATTACTGACGATACTTCGTTTGTGGTGATGAACCGGTCCTGTTTTGATTCATTTGGTGTCAATCCAGGAACCAGAATGCAGAATTGCAGAAAGCTGTAACTGGATCAAAAACTAACGAATTCAGAATTCATGCTCTTACTCATCAGTTCCTGTTTACACTCAAGAAATGATTCATCATCGTACAAGCCGATGTCACTCAGACGACTGCATGTCTGCTCGTTAGGGATACATTTTGAATGCATATGCACCGACATGCCAGGCGACATACGAGCATACATGCGAAATACATAGCAACGCCAGCCATGCACGTCATTGGTTGAGTCCGCCAGTGTGTATAGAAAGTAACAGATATCTATGGTAGCTTCGTAATGGTATTTTGTTTACGGTTTTGTAAAATGATATGTTGTTTAGAGTTTGTTTAGCTGGCGCTCCATGAGAACCCTGGGGCATCTACAAACGTCTCTAACAGGTGAACAATGTGTGTGGTGAGTTTCACTCATTTACGTCCTGCACTCACTCTGCATTCTGCATCTTTTGAGTTTAGTCAACTGATCTCAGAAGAGTGGATGTTTTTGCAGGAAGTGCGATGTTCATTTACTACAGAACATTGCCGTGAGCTCGTGTAGTCCAGACCCTGTCTGATTTCTGCAGTCCTAAACTCCCATGGGGGACCTACCAAGTATAAGTCTGGTGCACCAATTTATGACACTTCAGTGTATTTGTGTAAAACTGCTTTGTGACAATTTCTATATTATGCAAGTGCGGTTGGAGGTTTACTAGTAGAGTAGATGTATGTGTATCTGTAACCTAACTATAAATGCAGACAACACAAACTTACGGGTGTAACTGACACTAAATGATGCGACCGTTACTAATCTCCAGTTCGTTTAACTTGTGTGATTGTTCTTTGCTGTACTCCAGCCTGCCTCAAGAAGTGGGCTCCAGCACAGTTAACTTACACTAGTGTAACATCTAGTGTGAGCGCTAACCATGCCCAAGCACGGAACTCGAACACGCCGCAATTATGCAACAGTCCTGTTAAACGTGCAACATGATTGGCCGAAAATCGTATGAGAAGGCAGACAGGAGCGGGGATCACAATCACGCTCAGGAACGGTACAAGGCAACCGGACATAGGGCGAGAACACCCAGACAATCAAGTCAGTGTCATCCTCCGACCAGACTGTCGCAAAATAATCGAATGACTTGTGTGATCACAAAAGCTTTCACGTCGTCAAAAACAGACCTAATAACAAATACCTAATAAGAAGAGATGACTCTTAGTCAGTGAATTAATCAGAGATGACTCCTCCCACTAACGTGAACACTGACAGGAATTAGCATTGTTGTATCTGTGAATAAAGACAGACTGTCTTAATGCTCAGGTAACCTATTGTAATGCAGGGGTAAACAGAGGGATACTGCTGGACAACGGGGCTGGGGGCAGCCGTGGGCTTGCAGTTAAAGAACCACGAGAAGTCCCTCACACACTTAAATTTAATAAAGTGAAAAGTGAAAGTCAACTATTTGCCTACTGTGAGGAATGTAACTTCCGCATTTAACCAATTCATGAAGTAAAACACACACACCAGTAACCACTAGGGGGCAGTGAACACACTTGCCCAGAGTGGGGGGGGCAGCACCAAACCATGGCACCCAGGGGAGTAGTTGGGGGAGTTAGGTGCCTTGCTCAAGGACACCTTAGTCATGTCTTGCCCTGTGAGCGAATCGAACCCGGGACCTTCCAGTCACAAGACCGGTTCCCTAACCACTAGGCCACGATGCCCCCTTCTCAAATTAAGATTAAGTTGCTACGCAAACTCAAAATAGGCATACACGTTGCAACGCCCACAGAACTCCATAAAAGGTCAAGAGAAAATGAGCAGAATAAGGGAAATGAACAGTCAGGGGAAAGTCTGAAAGTGGGAGTCAATTTGATGAAAACAACAATAATAATTATAGTAATAATAATAATAATAATAATAATAATACGCGAGGGTGAAATCTCAGTCAGCTGTTTACAGCTCTGTAGAAACACACTATTACAGGACCATCTATTTTGGGTGTGAATGATTTGTTTATTTGTCCTGATTGTCAAGTGTGTGTTGGCTCGCTGTCTTTATTTTTAATATTATTAAATCAACCCTAGTTTTATAAAACCAGCACATGATGTGTTTTTGACTCCAGAGCAGGTGTATAAGGCACTCTGGATAACAGCACTCCAGATATAAAAGTCAAGTAATAAGTGTAGATGATACGATCTGAAGTCATGAATCGAGCTTCTTACACAAACACAAGCAGGTTTATTACAATGTTTTAAATACGCTCACTAAATTTCTTCCACAACAAAATAAATCCGCTCATACAAGCTCAGTCTGATAAACCAGTTACTTCATGAACAGGTTAGTCAAGCCCACAATATTTCTAACTCAAACCAGAGGGACACTGAGAAGAAAAGGCGAGAGCCATGCCAGTCAGGCTCTAGTTGCCTTGACACCCAGTGACCTCGGTGAGGTTGAAGGGGGGTCAAGGGTCAAAGGTGAAACAAAGGTTCCAGACAAATTCTTCTCCCGTCATCTGCCACATTGCTTTTTGTTAACAATAAACCGGAACGAAAACAGGATTTACACACACACACACACACACACACACACACACACATACATATATACACACAGTGAGTTATTAATTAGTTATAAATCTAAACAGACTGGAGGAAAACAAACACCTGCCTTTTATTAAAGCAAACGTGTTACAGATGTCTAATAAAAGGCAATTATAAATACAGCAGTGTGTGTGTGTGTGTGTTTGTGTCTTCTATTTTCTCTGCAGACTTTTTGGAGAAATGACCTACACACCTCCATGATAGTAATAAACAATACGCAGGCAAGGGGGACATTAGAGTTGTGCTGACATCTCCTACCGTCCATCTCCTACCATCCGTCCATCTCCCACCATCCGTC
Source organism: Duopalatinus emarginatus (assembly GCA_028565595.1). Lineage (NCBI taxonomy): Eukaryota > Metazoa > Chordata > Actinopteri > Siluriformes > Pimelodidae > Duopalatinus > Duopalatinus emarginatus. The sequence continues at coordinate 9,848,077 of JAOVVF010000011.1, forward strand.
CATCTCCTACCATCCGTCCATCTCCTACCGTCCATCTCCTACCATCCGTCCATCTCCTACTATCCGTCCATCTCCTACTATCCGTCCATCTCCTACTGTCCATCTCCTACCATCCGTCCATCTCCTACCATCCGTCTCCTACCATCCGTCCATCTCCTACCATCCGTCTCCTACCATCCGTCCATCTCCTACCATCCATCCATCTCCTACCGTCCGTCCATCTCCTACCGTCCATCCCCTACCGTCTATCCATCTCCTACCGTCCATCTCCTACCATCCTTCTCCTACCATCCATACATCTTCTACTGTCCATCTCCTACAGTCCTCCTACCGTCCATCTCCTACTGTCCATCTTCACTGTCCATCTCCTACCATTCATCCTTCTTCTACCATCCATCTCTCACTGTCCATCTCCTACAGTCCTTCTCTTACCATTCATCCTTCTCCTACCGTCCATCTCCTACCATCCATCCTTCTCCTACCATCCATCTCCTACTGTCTATCTCCTAAAGTCCTTCTCCTACCATCCTTCCTTCTCCTACCATCCATCTCCTACTGTCCATCTCCTACAGTCCTTCTCCTACCATCCATCCTTCTCCTACCATCCATCCTTCTCCTACTGTCCATCTCCTACAGTCCTTCTCTTACCATCCATCCTTCTCCTACCGTCCATCTCCTACCATCCATCCTTCTCCTACCATCCATCTCCTACTGTCTATCTCCTACAGTCCTTCTCTTACCATCCATCCTTCTCCTACCGTCCATCTCCTACCATCCATCCTTCTCCTACCATC
>JAOVVF010000011.1:9851026-9866378 GCA_028565595.1 Duopalatinus emarginatus
AAAACATATATTAAACAATACCCTGTTATATGCGTGTTATATGTATGTAATAAGAAGTTTATAAAGGGTAAATAGTGTCGACTCCCACGGGAATCGGAGTGTGTGTGTGTGGGGGGGGGACGCGCGCGCGCGCGCTCGCACGGTCGGGAAGAGGAGAGGGGGGGGGGTTTGGAGAAGGTCTTTTTTTTTTCATTCGATGTTTTTCCACGCTCGCGCCCATTCCAGCCACGCCATTGGCTGCAGGTGAAGCGGTAGGGTGGGGGTGGGGGGTGTGGGGGCGTGTCCTAGGGTTGCTCAATCCGCACGTTTATTTTTAGTCGTGTGCACAAACAGACTGCCTACCTGACTGTTAGTGAACTGTTTATTCAGACAGACAGACCCACACGTTACTCAAGACGAGTGAAGTCACGTTCTCGACTGAGTGAATCTAAATGACACGTGATAACACCAAAGCAACACTACTACAGTACTACAGACAACGGCTTATCACACTGTAGATGAGGTCCTACAGGACAATGATGTGAAAGTGAAAGTCAACTGTTTGCCTACTGTTCTTGCACACAGCGGAATGTGATCTCCATATTTAACCCATCTGTGCAGTGAAACACACACACACACACACCAGTGGGAGGCAGCCGTGGCCTAAGGTTGTGGGTTCGATCCCCACCCTGGGCAAGACACGACTGAGGTGCCCTTGAGCAAGGCACCTAACTCGCCCAACTGCTCTCCAGGCGCCGTGGTTTGGGGCTGCCCCCCGCTCTGGGCAAGTGTGTTTACTTCCCCCTAGTGTTCACTGGTGTGTGTGTTTCACTGCACAGATGGGTTAAATGCGGAGGTCACATTCCTTCTGTGTGCAAACACAGTAAGGCAAAATAGTTCACTTTCATCCTTTTCTTTCACACTCGGGGGCAGTGAACACAATTGCCCAGAGGCAATTTGGGGGGGGGGGGAGATTAGGCGATTGAGGTGTCTTTGAGCAAGGAACCTTATACCCTCAACTACCCACCAGGTGGTTTGGGGCTGCCCCACAATTTGTGCAAGTGTGTTCACTGCCCCCTAGTGTTCACTGGTGTGTGGCAAATACTTTCACTTCACTTTTGGCCACACACTGCATGTTGACCACTGACCCAGTGATGTAGGTTATCTCAGTTTGTTTATGCACTTAACACTTTTTAAGTTGTCAGATCCTGCACTCATTACATACTCATTTAATCGTTATGATCATTTGCATATCAAAACGTTACAGTTCGAATAGAGCAGAGTAGAAGAATCGATTAGGACATTTCTATTAGAAAGACGTCTTTGGTCATGGCACTACAAGCTATTTACATAGTTATCATTTCTATCAGGAATCCAGACAATAGGAAGCAGTGTTAGTGACCTGGACATGGAAATGACTCAAATGGTTATAGATGAAAAGGTGTGTTATTATAACAGTAATATGAAATATATTTTGCTTTTATGTCATAAAAGGCATTTTACTGCACAATATACAGTCCACAGTTGTGTGACCAATAAAGGTTTGAATATAATGAAAAATTTGAGAACAAATATGTGAAATAAAATTAGTTTTTGGGCACAGTGGTGATGAGTGATTATTCTTTGGGACAAAGGCAATCTGTGATTAGTCATTTAGAATAATGTTGTTCCGTGATTGGTTGTAGTCAACTGTGGTGTTCAGCAATTAAGTCCTTGGTGATCAATGGTGATCAGTGATTAATCATTGCGGAAAATAGTGATTAGTCCTAAGGAGAAATAACGATCAGTCATTAGACCTAACATTAAATCTAATGACTGATCCCATCCCAATGTTTACCCATCATTAGGTAAACATTAATTAGTCATTGAGAAAATGGTGATAGGTGATTAGTCCTTGGAGAAAATGATGATCAGTGATTGGTTCATAGGAACATTGGCAATCAATTATTAGTCACTAAGGGAAATTGGTGAAGAGTGATTAGTTCTCGGTTAATTTTTTTGGGAACACTGGGTCACCAGGGCAACTTATACAACAGATTATACACACTGCTGGTGAGTTGCTCATATTATACATTATAGTTAATCACACAGGATTGAGATCTACACTGCTCTGTGTTTCATGCTATTCACATCTCCGAAGCTTATTAATGATTAGTCAGATGATAAGTCTTTGGTATTTAAGTTCTGTGGTGTTCAAGTATGGTGTTCATGACTGTGTACTCAACTATATCAAAAATCAATGTATCGAAGCAACCCCCAGCTTTTTCACATGCACTGTCTTTACAGCAGCACCAGAACCTGCAATGCCAATAAACCGATCCACATTTAGCTTTAATGACATTTATATCCTTGTTAAATACAGTAATGCAGACTGGTATCATGTGTTAGTGTTAGCACGCTAATATGTTATTAGCGTGAAGTTATATTACACATTCTTCTGTATATTTGAGCCATTTTCCTTCATGTTTTAGGCCAAGAGACTCGTCTCTGAATAAAAGGAAGCTATTCACATGTCAGGTGTAATACATCTGCTGGAACAGATTTCTTCTAGACCATATTAAGCACAGTGACAAATTTAATTTGGTCATATTTAATTGGGCGTACTCATTAGTTACCTAGACGGCAATGATGTTTTGTTTCCTTTTTGATGAAACGTATCATTATTGACATAATCAGTTTATTGATGCCCCTAGAAAAGGCCCCTCAAAGAAACGACTCCCTCTCATTGGGTCTAAATTGGTGTGATTAATGAATGTGAGACGTGAATGTGCTGAGTGCAGTCTACCTCAGTGTGCATGCATGTGATGATGGAAAGCACACTGAGAACAAAAGGAACACTGGATTCTCAGCACTACAGTGTTACATTTGGGCAAGAAAGACTATTGAGATGTTACAGGACGGTTTATGAAGATCTGGTCCACAAACAGACATTTAATCTGCCTTTAAATATCCTATGTTGGATCCACTAATGCTGTGACCTCTGCTTTATCTCTCAGCATCCTATCACCACACCCTGACTCCTTTTCCTCTCTACCATTTCAGTCACCAATACCTTTCACTCCTCACCTATTGACCTCCTTCGCCCTCTGCCTTACAGTTTATAACCTTATACTTATCAGCCTGTAGAAGAACAGTATCACACCCTCCATGTCTAGATGCTTTTAAGGCTTAAAATAAAATTTTAATAATACAGATATAGTATATGGCCAAATGGTTGTGAACACCTGACCTTCATACCCATATGTGTTTGTTGAACATCCCATTCCAGATGTATTCTGCTATACCGCTATTATAATAATCTCCGTTCTTCTGGGAAGGCGTTCCACTAGATTTTAGAGTATGACTGTGTGGATTTGTGTTCATTGAGCTTCAAGAGCATCAGTGAGGAGGTCTGGGGCTCAGTTGTTGTTCCAGTTCCAGTGGGGTTGAGGTGAGGACTCATAGGATGCTGTACATGTTTGGACTTTAAATTCCTTTAAAGATGGAGCCATTTATTTATCTATCTATTTGTTTATTTCACACTGCCATATCCTTGAGTCATCACCATCATGTTGGCTGTTGAACAATCGACCTGTTGGACCCTTCGTTGCCATGAAAGGAGCCGTTGAAATGAGACTGCCTAGTCGCGCCACTTGATGCAATCATTCTTTAGATGCAGCCTCTGAAGGATGCAGCTTCCTAACTGGGATATAGCATTAGCACAGGAACACGACGCAGCATAGGAGGTACACAGCAATAAACTATACTAGTATACATGTGCTTAATTATAAGGTGAATCAAGTGCTGTGACCTGGTCATGTGATGTGCAGGGGCTGCTTGGTAATGTACTCCTGATACCCATAAAAACGAAACCAATTTCAGACATCCTCAGGTGATCTGCGTAATCCCAATATGAGTAACCTTACCCCTAAAATATTGGTTTAACATGTTTAAGAAACCAAATTCTTAGTATGACAGTGTCTAATGTCCTTGTATAATATCCCAGGGAGTATTGGTGCAGGATGGGGTGGGGGTTTGGGAAGCAAAACAGAACCTGGTTGAACCCCAAACTTTATGTCCCTAAAGAACCATTAACATATATAAACTGAGTGACTTCGCTAAACTAGATACATGCTTACATCATACATCATACATGATACATACGTTTCTGTGGATCAGTGAATCCCAGATGAGTTATAGTCTTATGAATCTCAAACACGTTAGCTGTAAGGGATCTAATAGTTAAGACATGGACACGACAAGACCTCTGAAGGTGTTCTGTGGTATCAGTGGCACCAAGACCTTAGCAACAGATCCTTCTGTGGATCTTCTGTGAGATTGGAGCAGACGTTTTAGCCTTCACCCTATCCCTTCACACATCCATGAGTCTTGAGCAATACAATGATCCTGTCGCTGACTTACCAGTTGACCTTCCTTGGACCACCTTTGTAGGTACTGACCACTGTAAGACCTGCTGTTTTGGAGATGCTCTGTCCCAGTCATCCAGACTTATCAAAAGTGGTCAGATCCTTGCACAACCTCACCCATATTTCATGTTTCCAACACATCAACTTTGACAACTGGCTGTCACCTGCTGTCTAATTATGTTATGGCTGAAGCAAATGGTCAGTATCTACTTCAGTTTCTGAATAATGAACAAAATATGAGAGTTGATTCATTGAGGTTGTTGCCAATATAATGGAACAAAAATCCTGAACCTCCTAAGCCTGATTGCTCAGTCTGGGAGAATGTTTGTGGTGAAAAAGATCTTCCAAACAAGTTATCACATCAGTTATACTTAGAACAAGTCTCATCATCACAGTAATCCGCCTGGGAACACAAGTAAAGTTTCCAGTGAGCGGTATTTGTGTATTGTTGTACCAGATAAGGCAATAGGTCATTTTTAAGAGGCATCAGATGACCAGAAGTCCATTTCATCATCGCTCACCAATTGTAACCAAAGCAATATGTGGTCAGGGTGAAAATAGCATTGACAGGCCAGCTGTCGGACCAATTCCTCTGGTGGGTAGTCGTACTCCTCCCCTCACATGGGGCATAAATAAGGGAGACAGAGAAAGAGAGAAGGTGTGGGGGGGGGAAGCTGGGATTAGCCACATTTTAAATTTCTCATTTAAGAGTCACTCTTATAATAATGCTTAAATAGCTACTACTATCTTATAGTAGATAGCACCAGAAAAGTGCTGGAAAAACTGGTACACCAGTCTAATATTTGGTAGGTCCTCCATGAAGACAGGCAATGAACACCAGACAGAACGCTTCACAATTCTGTTGTATTCCGAGGTGTAGGATTCCTGTGTTCCACAGCGTGTTGCTTGACATCCCAGGTGACATTTTGCACAGGCTTGTCTGTACCAGTTTGTCTGGCACTTCAGTGTATACTATAATCTAATAATTATGCTCTATTATTTTTAATATTATATATACTGCCTGTAGAGGGATGCGGGTCAGAAATCAGCAAAAGCTGGAAAATCCCTTCTTGTAATATGTCTAGAAACATGTGGGTGGACCATTATTTTCTTTTTACTCAGTAACACTTAAAGGATGTGTGTGATGACTCAGGGGATGATGGGAACTCACCAGCTTGCTCTGAGGAGACGTGGATGGCAGGAAAGAATGAGATCATCTTTGTCAGCTGGCGGAGGGCCAGCGCTCTGCAACTGACCTGACAACTGCAGGAATGAAACGCACTGCAGGACAGGGAAAACATCGGGTATTAATGGTCTATATAAACTGAGCTGAATGTTGTAGGAAACAATATTATTGTACTAAAGTGGTAAACACCACCTACCTGTGTGATAACCGCATTTTTGCAATATTGCAGACATGATAACTGTTAATAAAACTGAAAGTGACTCATCAAATGTATGTAAAACACACACATACACACTGGCGAACACACACTAGGGGGCAATAAGCACACATGCCCAGAGCCGTGGGTAGTCTATCTGCAGTTGCCGGGGAGCGGTTGGGGATTTGCTCAAGGGCAGATCAGTCAAGTCTTGTTTGCTGTGAGGATTAAACCTGGTCCCAAAGATCCTTAAACACAAGCCTGTGGCTTGACCGCAATTGTTAGGTCCCCTAGTGAGACTGATTATTATGAAGGAAATACGTAAACAAAACATTTCAATCTACGTGGATGATCCTGTATTAACTCTTTATAAATGTCATAAGGTGTAAAAAACAGATGTTTATTAGAAGATACTAGAAACAGCACAATCTAAGTGTCATAAATGGAGCTTCCGGATGCGTGAGGGAGTGACGCGAGGCTCCGACCACTCTCTGGTCACGTGTCTCTCAGCGCACACCTGAGCTTCATCTCTGGGTTGATTAAACAGACTATGTAAGGCCGACGTTAGCCTGCATGTCGCAGCTAATTAAAATGACTTCTGTTCTGATTAATGTCTATATATCTGTCTGACGCTGTGGTCTTTATGCCGACTTTTGGTCTGGTGCGCTTATCTCTCACCTTTCCATTGTCGCAGCCGGCTTTTGTTGCAACTCTCGCTGTATTTTCAGTTCCTGGTGAATTCCTCAATCCCAAAAAAGGACAACGTGCTGTTCATATTGTCCCAGCTCGTTGTCCCAGCAGGGGACTGGGCTCGATTGATTGCTTTGCTTATAGGAGCACCAAGGAGACTGTTTTCATGACTTTACCTGTTCCGACTCTGACTCTGTGTTTGATTTACCCTGGTTTGTATTTTGTTTATGCCTTGTTCCTGTTTGGTTTCGTTTTTGTTTGGTTTTAGTCTTTTTTCTTTTTTGCCTTTTTTCCACAGATTAAACAATTCAGTAAGTCTTATTGCATTAACTGTGGCCTAATAACAAATGACTCTATTGGGCAAAATTTGTAACCTGTGTGCACAAACACTTTCTGAGACGTGAGTGGGCACAATGAACACAGTTCTCAACAGATAAATTCAAAACATGAGCCAAGAGACAAAAACCAGAAGACAGGCAGAAAGGTCAGGCAATGGACAAACAGAGGACAAATAGGTCATTAAAATTCAAAACCATTAGCAAAAACCTCAACGGGAGATCAGGGACAAACTAAAGCCTCGGTAAATGCTGGTAAAGGAACCCAAATACTAAATAAACTGAATCAACAGGGTTTGTACAGGGAAATACAAACTCAACACAGGTGAACTTTAGACACACAAAGTGGGTGGGAAACAAAATGAGATCGGGTGGGATTTGAAGTCCTGGTGGTGTCCATTTTGGAAAAAACGGAGTTCTAGAGCCATAGATCATTTGTTCTCATAAAATATCAGGTAATTTATACAGTCCATGAAAGACAACTAATGAATATTTATCTGAACAAATGCACAAATATAAATTACAAAGAAAAGTTAGTAGGTGGAGTTTATATATAATGCCAAGTAAACTCAACAAATTCAGGTCCAACATTTTACAGCCTCATATTGTTTTGTTAATCTTACTAACTTACTCATACATTAAAATGCCAGAAACACTGATACAGATAAGCCTGTTCAGGCTGGTGGTGGCTCCATAACGGTACAAGGGGTTTGTTTATCTGGTATTCCATGGGACCCCTGGTACATCTACAAACATTGCTGACAGGTCAACACTATGTGTGACGAGTTACACCTGTACATGACCTGCATTCATTCTGATGGGTTTGGCCTCTTCCAACAGGACAATGCACCACCACACACGTCTAAAGACACCAAATTATGATTAGAGGACTAAGTCACCAACTCGCAACATTATCAAACACATCTGGGATTCCAGGCAATGTGCAGTGGAACACAGAAATCCTGCACTTTAAAACACTGCAAGAATTTCTGCAAGAAGTATGTTTTCCATGCCCTGTAGGGGACCATGCCCTATGGGGGACCACCAAGTATTAGACTGGTGTATTTCTGGCTCTTCGGTGTATTTTAGTATATGATCCAGAGTGGTAACTTATTTTTGTTAGCTCAGCATGTGCATTTTAACTCGTCCTGTTTGCGACAGGGTTTCCCAGTGTTCTGCAGGTTCTTGCTTGTATTTCTCTTGGACAAAGCATATTTGATTTTGGAAGCCAAAATCAAAAGTTTTCAATGCTAGCTAACAAGGTATGAATAATAGAGCCTTATACTCTGTAACAGCAAACATATTTGTGGTAGCCCATCCAGTTTAATAAACACTTTAAGATCAACTTGATCAGATCCTTTTTAGCTTAAAATATTATGTCAGCAATTGTGGAACAATTTTCCTTAAGGTGCCTCAGCATTTGTTCTACCAGCTACCATTATTGTGTTGTGTAATAATTAATTTGAACAAAATTATTTATGTCTTGAAAACTTGTAATTTAACTGTAAATTAAAGAAAACTTGACCTTGTCGTTAGGGAACCAGCTGTGGGACAAGAAGGTCCTCAGTTTGATCCCTGCAACTGACAGGACTAGACTGAAATGCCCTTGAGCAAGGCACATAACCACCAATTACTTCCTGGGCATAGTGGATAGAGGCTGCCTACTGCCCTGGGCATGTGTGCTCACTGCCCCCTAGTGTGTGTTTACTAGTGTATATCACTACATGGTCAAATGTGGAGGTCAGTTTCACTGAAAGTAGTTAAATTACACTGTAGTAGCTCACTTTCACATTTCTCTGGACTTTTATTTTTTATAGTTTACAACTAAACTAGTTTGGATTTGCCTCCTTTTGTCAGATTTTGTCCATTCTCTTTCCCAGCACACTGCTAGTTTCCCAGCATGATTGGCTGCTTGGTTGACTCTGACACAATGACCCTGTCTAGTTGAAGCTATGATGCTGTTATCTGGAAAGCTGGGAACTTCAGTTGCTCTGCCAAGGCATATGGTAGCAGTGGTCTGGAGACCAGACACGGCTCTAAATTGTAGGTGAGGTTTTGGCTGGTGGTGATGGTCATGGCTTAAGCACCTGGTCAGGTCGCCAGTGATCACGCTCATCCCCCAAATGTTCCAAAGATTCCTCTTTCAGAACACCAAGGGAAGGAATGTATCTCAATTTTGCAGGAGAGGTTGAAAGATTTGCTTGTTAGACATTGTAGAAGACAATGCTTTGACTGTCATTATAGACACATGATGCTGGGTGGTAGGAAATGTTGGTAAATCCAGGCCTTGAACTTCCCTGGTAGATCTGCTTTGTCCACCTTGCTAAACCAGGCCTCAAGCTCTTTGATTCAGATTCTTCAGGGCTGCATTTAACAGCTTGTTAAGTAAAGGACCTGGAACGTTCTTAAATGCTGGTGATTTTATTTTAATTCAGCTGCTTTTTACTTAGAAAGTCACACAAACAGGCAGCACCTATGGTTGGTGTGGTACAGCGGTAACATCATTGACTCTTATGTGAGAGACCTGGGTTTGATTCCCGGTCTGGGCAGCCAGTCTGTGCTACACCAATAAGGGTCCTTGGGCAAGACTCCTAACACTACGTTGGCCTTCCTGTAATACCAGTAACCTTGTAAGTCGCTCTGGATAAAAGTGTGTGCCAAATGCCATAAATGTAAATGTAACTAATAGAGGCTGTGGTAAAGCATCTCGAGAGAGGAATCTCAGAATTTGGTGTCCATAGGTTCCATACTTTAGGTAGTCTCTGTTTTAAAGTATTAAAAAATAATCCTAATATTTTATAATGATATTAGTTGTCTGATTACTTTTGAGCCTGTGAAAATGGAGAGTTAAAATTAGTTGTACTTTCTACACAAAGAGAATTCAAGTGAAAAGTCGACACTTGATTTCAAATTCACTGGAGTTGTGTACAGTGAGAGACCACAGGACTTTCTGCGGCAAAACAAAAAGTACTTCGTTTCCCACCCATTCTCATGCACTTAGCTTTCGTGCAGTTTTTCCAGCCTGTGTTGAATTCTGTTGATTATGCTAATTATTTGCCCGTGTGTTGTTAGCCGTCTTTGTCCCTGCTTATTTCAACTCTGCCTTTATGTTTGTTGTATTAAGTATCTCTAACACGACTCTATACCACACAACTCTCTACCCTCACGGTTCACTGTTCACTGTACACACTGCACATATTCTGTACATTAATAGAATGTATACTGTACACATCTATGTTATACATATGAATGTACACTGAAGTGTAAGAAAAACTGGTACAGATAAGCCTCTACAAAATACATGCAGACCGGCAGTGGCTCTATAATGGTGTAGGGTTTGTTTATCTGGCACTCCACGAGACCCCTGGTACATCTACAAAGGTCTCTGACAGGTGAGCATTATGTGTGTCTCCTTTCTGACCAGTTCCACCCGTTTATATGGGTTTGTCCTCTTTTAACTAAGCAATGACACCACACACGTCTAAAGACGCCAAATTATGGTCATAGAAACATTTATCTGAGTTTGGGGTTTTGCTATTCCACCAACTTAAGTCACTCAAAATTGTGGATCATTCTGAGTAAAAGGTTGGAGTTAAACATACTTAAAATTAGACTAAAAAATACTTTTTTTACATTAAAGCATGACATGAACCTGAACATTCCCAGCATTACATTAGCACTGATATTAGCACTGCGCTACAGTAGAGTGCGGAGTGACTAAGTAACAATGAAGGAACAATGCACAACGTGAAACAGGGTGTGTACAATGAGTTATGTAGGAACCTGATAGCCTGCAGGTGAAAACCGTTCTTTAGCCTGTTTGTCTGAAACTGGGTGTTCTGGTAACATCTGCCAAATGGAAAACAGATTGTGTACTGACTGAATGAATAATGGTGTCACTTTATGAAACTTCCCCTCCTACTATGTCCTAAATGTCCTGTAAATCTGGACATCTGTTGCCTATGATAAGTTTTAACCACTCTCTGGAAACTCTGGTTGTGGGTCAGGATGCTCTCCCTGGTCCAATGGTATTTGTTGAGCATGCTTGGGGCCAGTCCACAATAGAAGTGAATGTGAACCTCTCACTGACCTCTCATGCTTGTATACACAGTGGTATTCAATCTCCACATTTAACCCATCTGTTAATGAACACACTTGCCTTGAGCAGTGGGCAGTCATTGTCCATGACGAGCAGTTGAGGGTTAGGTGCCTTGTTCAACGGCACTTCGGTCATGTCTTTGCTACGGTGGATCCAACGGGAGACCTTCTGGTCACAGAGCTGGTTCTTCAACCACAGGCCCCTGGCTGCTCCAAACTAAAAGCCTCATCCTTCATCAAGAAATCGAGCCAGAGCCATCTTTAGCTTCAACAGTACATAAAGGCAGACAGACCTAAACATGGTCCCCATATGTTTAAATACCAGCAGTCATACCTCCTTATCACAGAGATTTCTAACAGTGTCACAGTGACTGCTGCTTCTTGACATTTACAGACAGCGGTTACGTGCTTTTTAGCTAACAGGCCCTCGTGTAATGAGGGAGGGTGAAACAGATAACATGTCGTAATCCCATGGTTACTATCAACATTATGCTTCAGCTTATAGATGGCAGTCAGGTGGGCATTTTTAACTCATAGATTTAATATTATTATTTTTTTCTTGATAAGAGCAATGAGCAGGCAAAACCAAACAACTAAGCAACAAACCAAACAAACAAAACCAAAAAAAACAAGCCTTGCCAAAGAAGGCACCATGTCCACTGAGGGCAAATTGAGCAGGTCCTGGAGCACCTATCACTGCCCTCTGCATGTGCACAATCTTATCCATTCATAACTATAACTTTCAGGATCAGTCACACAAAATCTCAGTCTGTTATGGCAAACATTTAGTCTTTTTAGCACAGTTAAAGCATCGTCCTGCCCTCTCACAGACCACTTGACTACTATGGACCTGCAGTCTGCTGCCCCTCCTAGGCCAGTCTTTATCTCCAACCAAAACTAAAGCCATTGATGAATATATATCTGAAGTCCTAGTATACGGCTTTATCAGGCTCTCCACTTCATCTACACCAACAGGATTCTTCATAACTGTTCAGTCAGCCACTGGTTTTGTTGGGCTCAAGCACAGCAGTGCTTTTTTGAAACTTTTGTGGCCATTTGAAAGGGAAGTCGAGTTCTGTTGTTCCCTTGATTCTGACTAATCACTCCCACAATGTCTACAAATGATCACAGTCACACCTCACCAAACCTAAGTTAATGCACATAAAAACTATTATTAATCTATTATGGACTCATTTATCATTAAAGGCTATATTTAATCCTGTGCAGTCACAAGACTAGCTCAAACGCATGAAATGCCCGTCACCTCTAATGGGCATGTAGATACTGCTGTATTCAGACACCTGCCTCATGTGTGCCGCCGCCAAGAAGCAGGCCATTGCAGACACTAGTGATGTGCAGGACATCCCATAATCAATCCCATGGGTTGTGCGAGTTCGGGTACACAATAAACCTGGTCGTAACAAAACTGTAACAAAAAAATGGTACAGATTGGTGGTGGCTTTATAGTGGTATGGGTTTGTTTAGTTGGTGTTCCAGTGAACCGCTGGTACATCTACAAACTGACAGCTACTGTATGGTGTTCACTGTCGACAAAATACTTCCGCAAGTCCATGCCCTGTGGGGGACCTCCCAAGTATGAGACTGGTGTACCAGGCATGGCACTCAGTCTCAGAGAGAAAATGACCTTAATCATTACCAATCCATCGTTATACTGTATGTCTAGATTGACTGTGAATCCTAGTGATACTGCCACCTGGTGGACATTATTACACTGGCGTCAGGCTGGTCTTTGTGCACTACCAGCCCTTGCTATCGATACTGAACTTGCTGGAGAGCAACACAGCTTTTGGCACAGAAGGGATCCAGTTGGAAGTAGTACCCTATGGAATAGAGACAGTCACCATGGACATGCTGGGGACATGTGAGGACAGTGCCGTTATAGGAGACATGCTGCACAATTGCTGCTCACAGATGGACCTTTTCAGTGATGCTAAATCAAATCACTGTCTGTGTTTCTCAGAGGAGGAGCTGTAAAATCCACTATCCCAGGATGTCCCACAAGTGCTTCCACAGCCTACTGGATACATTTCCATATTTTGGGAGGTTTAGCACCTTATCTGCAGGTTTGGTCTTCTGGAGTGAAGCAGTCCAAGAGACTCCAGAATTTATATGAGTCCTGTGTCTTGAGACTCAGACAGTTTGTTCATCATTCACTTCGCAGGCGACTTAATTGAGGCAGCTGTGGACTTGTGGTTAAGGAACCAGCCTTGTGACTGAAACATGCCCCCTATACTGATAAGACCAGACTGAAGTGCCCTTGATCAAGGCACCATACCTTCAACTGCTCCCTGGGTGCAGTGGATAGTGACCACTGACCTAGGGCAGCTGTGGGCTTGTGGTTAAGGAACAAGTTGTATGCTCTTGAGCAAGGCACATAATCTGCTCCCTGGGTGAAGTAGATAGTGTTGCCCAACGCTCTGGGCAACTGTTTTAACTGCCCCTAAAGTGTGTATTAACTTGTGTGTTTCACTGCACGGATGGTTCACTTCATTTGTGTCTTGTTGACACAGCATGGTGGAACTTGGTGCACTTCGTGTTTGCCACCAACAAAGGAGGAAATGCAGTGTGTGAGCTGGTAGGCCACCTATGATTCATTCGAATAAAGATGCCACATGGCAGTTAACGTCTTTCTGTGGGCTGAATTTTCGTTTGGCCCTGAAGTCAAATTTTTGACTCCCCTGCTTTGTGGCTTAACGCATCTGTGGGTGTTTCCCGTGGGCATTCCGGTTTCCTCCCACAGTCCAAAGACTTGCCTCGGGTGTTTACCTGCATTCTGTCGAATGAGTGCTGATCAACACCCTAGTGTTGGAAACTGGAAACTGAATTAAGGACAGATAATAAATATATAAATGGATGAAAATGGATTTCGACTTTAGGTTTAGTGAACGCCAGCATGGTAAAGTATTTCCTGATTGAATATATCATACATAAAATGCTTCTGAGATGCTGTTTTGAAATGTAATTATCAGCCCTTACATTTAGAGATATGATGCAGTGGTATGAACAGGTGGAATGAAGCAGATCAAGTTGGACTTTAGAAAACAATGACCGGACAGATGCACTGACCAAACTGAAAAACCTACACAATAGGATTTTTTCTCTAGGGAATGAGCAGTAAAGAGATTAGTGATCCTGTTGGCATCACAAAGCTACTGCATGCCTTTATATTATGACAGTGTGACCACGTCATGTACACCAATCAGCCATAACATTACAACAGCTGCCAAAACAGCACTAACCCATCGAGGCATTCACAAGTAGTATCTGGTACCAAGGTTTTAGCAACAGATGCTACTGTGAATCTTCTGTGGGATCAGACTGTCCACACATATCAGTAAGCCTTGTTCACTCATGACCCTTTCTTTTGCTAGGTATGAACCCCTGTGTTTGTGCTGATAAAGGTGGTAGAGTATTTTTATGAAAGCAGCTGTAGGTTTGTAGTTAAGGAACCAGACATGTGACTGTAAGGTCTCCGGTTCAATTCCTGCAACCCGACTGAAGTGCATTTGAACAATGGACATTACCCCAAAGCACCACAGGGTTGCAGGTATGTTTGTTCACCACACAGACAGGTGAAATCCAGACATCAGATTCCTGTGTGTGCAAGCACAGTGGTCAATGGTGGTTTACTTTTATTCTTTCACATTTTTATACAGGGAACACCCCACAAGACCTGCTGGTCTTTGGAGATGTCCTTATCCAGTTGTTACTCAGATTTTTACACTTGCCAATTTTTTCTGCTTCCCACACGTCAACTTTGAGAATGAACTGTTTACCTGCTGCCTGGTATATCCCACTGTTATGATACAATCAAGGTTATTCGCTCCACCAGTCAGCGGTTGTGTGGTTTTAATGTTGTGGCTGATCAGTGCATAACACTGTATATTTTGGTCCTTTAATGATAAACCTTAAATGTAATTACATGAATGGTGACTAACACAACATGACTAATGTGTTTAATAAATAGCTGTCTGACGTTTACAGGATGCTAAAAACTGGACAGACGGTTGGACAAATGTGGACCTCATGCTGTAGAAAGAGGAACTTTAAAAAGAGACACACAATCACTTTATCATCAACCCATAACACACGCACACATACTTCAAACATCTTCGAAGCAAATGTCTTTTATTAATTTTTATTAAACAAACACGAACAAACATGACAAGTGGCACATTTCATTTATCACCTGATCTCACATATCGATTGCACAGGAACACGGGATGGCTCGGCTCGGTATAGTGTTCGATTAGGTAAAAAATAAAAAAAGAAAGAAAGAACAACAACAGAGAGAACAATATAACATATACTTGGATAAATACATTTGGCAATGTGCAAACATAGATCACAGGAAACCAAAAGAGGAGGACAGAATGTTAGACAGTTACAGTTAGGTAGCTTTTATATGTACACACACACACACACACATATATACACACAC
>JAOVVF010000011.1:9866478-9878806 GCA_028565595.1 Duopalatinus emarginatus
TCTCTCTCTCACACACACACACACACACACACACACACACACACACACACACACACACACACACACACACACACAATCCTGGATCTTTTGTGCTCGTGTGGAGAAAATGCTAATTCGAGACATTATACAGTGGTGTCTCGATACCATGTGCCTCAGGCTTCCACTGATTAAAACGGTTAACATTATAAACACACACTGACTCAAACATGATAACAACACAGTCTGTGTGATTCATTCACAGCCCTGAATGCAACACAGTTAAACATGGTTAATTAAATATTGGCCCTCTGGGTAAACTTTGGCTGGTGTGCAGGACTGCCAGGTCTCAGTCTTTGGTAGTAAAGACTGAGACCTGGCAGTCCTGCACACTTAAAACTGCACCCTTAAAAACTGCACAAATAAACCCGAAAAAAAAAAAATCCCCATTTCATGTGTTGAGTCATTCAAGGAATCTACTTAATTTCAGTAAGAATCATTTATTAACACAAAATAAATAAAATCAGTCTTAAAGATGATATTTACATCCAGACCTGCCACCTTCAGTGTCTATTTACACTCTAAACACAGTCGAACACTTGGTAGAGGCTTCACATAGACTCCATGTTGACATCAGGTGACTCAGGTGTGAATGGCAAACTCCTGGATTCAGACGAGTGTTCCTCGAACAATAATTCAGCATCTCTACATGTGTGGTGGTGGTGGTGCATGGTCCTGTTGGAAAGACACACTGTCACACATGAACGAGTGGATCTCGTCACACACAGTGTTCACCTGTCAGAGACGTCTGTAGATGTACCAGGGGTCTCTGTAGCAAATTTCCTGGAACTTTAGTGAATAAACAATAAGTAACACTTCATATTTGGTTACATATTCCTTGCTTGCAAAAATGTCATCAAAAACATCACCAAATAGTCGCTGATGCTTTCGTGATGCTTTTCCAGGTTCTGTCAGTTGTGGTCTGTTTTGTCCCCCTTCCGGACGTGAAATACTGTTCACTAGGTTCAGGTCTGGTGATGGACTCTGCTTTGACCTTCTACTTCTCCCCCTCAGGTCCTTTCTTGTGTTGGTGGTATATTCTGGCTCATTCTGGATGCATTTCTCCATGAACTGGCATACAGAATGTTTCTGTGGACGTCTCGATTTGTTCTGCTGCTTCAATCATCAGTTCCATCAGCAATAAAGCTTAGCGAGTCTGTTCCAGAAGCAGCCGTGCAAACCCGAATCATGACACTACCTCTGTCGTGCTTGACCGACGTGCCTGTCTGGTCTGAATCATGAGCAGATTCTTCGTTCACCACACTTGGGTTTTTCCATCACCTCGGTAGATGTTAATCTTTATTCCAGCTCGTCTCTGTATTTCTGTGTAAAATCCACTCTGGTCTTCTGATTCTCACCACTGATGAGCGGTTTGTATCATGTGGTTCGTCCTCTATATTGCTGCTCCTCTCCAAACTGGGGATTGTGATATCTTCACCCCTGCCCTGTAGAGGATGATGAGGTCACTGACTGTTGGTTTTGGGTTTGTCTGTACAGCTCTCGTCACGTTTCGGTCATCAGCTGCAGCTGTTTCCTTTGGCTGACCTGATTATCTGGTTGTTAATACACTTGTGGTTTCCTTTCTTTTTTTAGGACATTCCAAGTTGCTGTATCATTTATGCCTAACGCTTGTACAAGGGATTTGATTGATTTTCCTTAGCTTCAAAATAACTTGGCACAGACAACTTGCCACAGACAACTCTCTTGTCTTTATGTTGGTTTAACTGTTTTTTTTTTTAACCAAAAAGAAAGCACAGACAAAACCAATGACTCAAACCAAGAGTAGACATTCAGGGTAATTAATCACTTAAACAATCAATCAAACAGGGCAACAAGAAACAGCTGTCAGTCACATGTTCCAATATTTTTGATCACCTGAAAAAATGCTGTGTTTAAATAAAACATGCTTAGCTCCAAGCTAATCAGCACATCTGGATGCACACAACTGACAACTGACACTCTGACTATCTCGTCAGAGATGAAATACCTTCTATAAATGTGTAACTAGTTCCGTAATTCCTGTAAAGCTGCTTTGGGACAATGTCCATTATTAAAAGTGCTGTACAAATAAAATTTATGCTCCTTTGCCAGTTCCTTAGTGGTCGACAGTTACAGCTGCACCTCTCAGACCAACGTTCACTCATCCCTTGGGAGTTAGAGTTTTGTGCCTCTTCCCTAAATGATAAGGTATCTGTGTGGGTCTAGGATTTTTATATAAAAATACTGTTGTTCATACAGATGATGCATCGTACCTTCTGTTATTTGGAAATTACTACTAAGAAACAGACTTGTGTGGGTTCACATTATTTTTAAAGAGTTCTTGGTTGACTTACTGGATTTTCACATGTTATCAAAGGTGAAAGATGGTGTCTCTAAAAACAGACACAGCTGCACTTCAGATTAACTCATTATGCCACTGGCTAACAGAAGATTCTAACAGTCCTTCAAAAAATCTGTGGGTCACCTGACAGATGTGGGTCACCTGGAATCAGGGCTGGACTCTGGTCCTGGACTTTGGACCATTCCAAAACTTTGATCCTCATCTAGTGAAGTCATTCTTTTGTTGACATGAAGGTAAGTTTTGGGTCGTTGTCATGCTAAAAGGTCGAATTCCCCTCTATTTTCTGCTTTTTTGTTTTTTGTCATAGTTTTTTTTTGCGATTTTAGATTTGTTCATAATTCCCTCCACCTTGACTAAAGCCCCCAGTTCCAGCCCCAAAGCACACTGCTGCCACCACCATGCTTCACTGTGGGTGGGGAGTTCCTCTGTTGTTCTGTGCCAAAAATACATTTTGGAATTATGGCCTGAACGTTCAACCTCACAGTCATAAGACCATAAGGCATTTTCCCATATGGTTTTGGCGGACTTGAAAATTGTAGCCCCCCTACCCCACAGCTCAGACATATGAAGAATACCAGAGATTGTTGTCACATGTGCTACACAGGTAGAATTTCTGTAGCTACTTTAATGTTGCTGAAGGCCTCTTTGCAACCTCCCAGACAAGACACTAGGTGTGGACTGACTACTATTTAACACGAGTTTGAATGTGATTGTTAATTCTAAAACCAGCCACATCCCCAATTATAACAGGGTGTGTACACATGAGCAACCACAGTATTGTCATTTTTTCCTATTACTTATTATTTGTATTGTAATTAAATTGCACATATTAATTACATCCTGTAGGTAAACGTTTGATCCAATGGAAATCAGCTATAATAAATAAAACCTTAACAAGGATGTGCTTTGACAGCACTGTGCACTCCTGCACTGCGCACTCCTGCACTGCGCACTCCTGCACTGCGCACTCCTGCAAGACGTGTTGTGAGATTCATAAACATAAACCGACTAATGAACAATCAGCATCCTGCAGATCTAATCAAATCCACCATCCATCTTTAGTAGTTTAGAGTAAAAACTGGTAGACATTTTTTCTGGTGATTAAGAGAATGTTCAGAGAGAAGATCCAAGTTTACCTTCTTCAGCAGAACCACTCCCATGGCAGCCTGAGCAGTAAAGACCAATGCATTCAAGAGCATGATCACCCCGACTGGGCCACTCGTCTTCAATGCAGCAAGACCCACAATCCATCCACTGTATAAGCAAAGATTCAGACAAAGGCAGAGAAAACAGCAGGTGAATTGAATACGAGAGTCAAACACACGAAAGCTCGAGACTGTAAGGAGTTATTCATGTCACCTGAAGCCCCAGCCAGGAATGCCAATAGTCATCAGGACATACACCACCACTTGGACGAAGAAGATGAAGAAGAACACAAAGAAGTTGAAGGAACTATCACTCCTGTTGAGACAGACATAGATCCAGCTGTTAGTGTAAATTAATTTTAGCCTTTATAGAGCAAAATCCAATAACATAGCAGCTGCATGCATAAACAAACCATTATAGTACAAATAAAGCACCAGTATAGTACTCCCCTGAACATTTCCACATACTGTAGTGTTACAATATAGCACAGCAGTGCCTCCGCCTTAATAGAGGCCAGATAAGATGGAGCGAATTAATCAGCCAAGCAAAGACATGGCTTAACATTATGCTTCCACCACCATGGTTCACTGTGGCGATGGTGTTGTTAGGTTGAACAGTGTTGCATATTAGCTAAACCAAAGTCACAAGTAGATGTCCTTATCCAGAGCTTTGTCTTGGGCTTGTATTTCTCCTTGGTCCTCATGACCATCCACCAGAATCCATAATGCTAAAAATTGTGCAAGGCACCAGTTATTACATTCCTTGTCTGAGATGCAGACCAGACTCAAACAGACTCGATGGTATGTACCTGAAAGCTTTATACACGGGCCTGTACCAACAAACGAAGGAGCAGGGAGTGAAGAGCAGGAGCCACAGGATGGCTAGTCCGAAGCCTACACCACTGTTTGTATCCACACAAAACAGAGCAAGGCAGGAGATGAAGTTAAAGGCCAGAGTGCCAACTGAACCTGTACAGAGGTACAAAAAGACAAAAAGAAGACAGAATAAGTGCATTTTTTACTAACCTTAAACTTAAATCTATGACCTAATGGTGATTTTACATTGATTTCACATTAGATACTGAAATATACAGACATGAATTAAAATAAAAATAAGAGCTTAATTTGCTTTGAAATGGAAGATTTTAATTAAATTGACTGAAAAAGCCCCGAGCTAACTACGGAAAATTACGGGAATTTCCCAGTGCTGGATCTTCAGATTGTGATGATATTTCTGAATGTGATGAAGAGGATGAAGCTGCAGTGACAGTGTGGGTGACTGGATATCATAAGGAAATGAAACATCCTTTATTGTCATTTTTGCATCATCATGAGTGCATCTACTAGTGTTGTTGTCCACTGCATACGTCACACACGTGACACATGACAGTTTCAGAACAGCGCGGCTAAACATGGGCGGGGCTAAACAACTGTCTTTTAGGTTGTATTTCTTGAATTTGTAAAAAAAAAAATAATAAAAAAAAACCTTTTCTGACTATCAATTATCACAGGTAAAGAAAACTCAAATTCCTCTGTTTTTATGTGTTTGACACTTTTATATTAGGTGGTGCTGCGAATTTAAGATTGATTTAAATAGTATCACTGAATATAATATATTTTTTGACCTCTAGTGGTTCAAACAGGTAAATGCAAGTTTGGATATCAAACCATTATTGTGCAATAACACAGGATTAATAGAGTAAAGTGTCTACGTCTATACTAAAGACTATAACATCCTAATGACATGCCTATTATTCCAGTCATGGCCATACTGATTCAAAAACAGATGAATTTGCAATCTAATATACTAATTACACCTCTAATATAAACAATAATATGATGACTCATCAAATTTATATGAAAAGAGCTGCAATATTTAGTGTAATTACATGGTAATTATAGTATAATAATCAATCACCGTTATCTAACAATCAGGTGAAGTGTACCATGACGCACACTGACTCATCACAGAGAAAAAACATTCAAGAAACCGAACGCCGCTTACACATCCAGTAGTAGTACATGATGGTGACGGTGCGCTGAAAGCCCTGACTGATCTCCACGTTGATGTCATGGTAGAAACACGGACCCACCGGACAGAACGATGGCAGCGGAGGCCAATTCTTCTGAGAGGCTGAAACAAACAGAGGTATGTCACTCAACCACATAACACACATTCAGGTTTGACTTGATACATGGGCAGAACACACACAGAACTAGAAGGAATGTGATATCACACCTGCCTCAGTGAATCTGAAACAAGGCAGGAGGAATGAGTGGGAGCTTTTTAAGAAATGGTGTGGTTCATGTCATGCTTCATTTTGTCACTGTTTCATGAGAAAAGCATCGTTATGCACTTTCAAACAAAGGAAAGCGTTCCTGTTCTTCTGAATGCATAAGCTCAGAGACGCCCCTGATTGTCACGTCCCCATTGTGACTGTAAAAACATAAGACACAGAGTATTCCAGGCCCTTCGTCCCTGGATTCAAACCTGTGTATTACTATCGCTTTTTCTACATCCTGTCTGTGCTGTCTTTCTGATGGCTGAATGTGTTTTTGAAATACCAGGCTGCTAAATTTTCTCTAGTGGGATAATAAAACTGACTTCTTGCCCAGGTATAACATGAACCAAACCAGGACATGTGAGCAGAGCGAAGACAAATTATGTTTTGTGTTGGCTGGTCCTTTAGAACAAAAGACGCCATGACCCAAAAGTGTAAGGACGCCTGATTACCACAGATTTAGTCTGTAACATAGACTTGGTAGGGATTTGTGTTTATTCAGCTATAGGTGTATTAAAGAGATCAGACACTGATGATGTGTGTGTGGTGGTCTGGGGTTCAGTCGGTGGTCCAGTTCGTTTCCGTAAAGTGCAAAGGTCAGGACCCGGTGTCGGACCCTCTAGTTCTTCCACTCCAACCCTCACACAACATGTCTTCATAGAGCTCGCTTTGTGTACAGGTTCTGGGCCTCTTAATTCTAGCTGGGCAATTAATCGAAATGTAACCGAAGCTGACATTCAGATCATCTAATCAACACAATCTTGCCCATTATTATTATTATTATTATTTCGGTTGTTAAATTTCTCTTAATCGTTTCCCAATGGTGTGTTCATGTACTGTCCCTTTAAGAATACACCACTGTGTGTCTAGTCACATGACTCGGCACCATCCAGCCTTCAGTAAGCGAGGGTCTGGAGTTGAACTTAAATACAGAACCGAGTGCGCAGCTTGTACCAAAAAAAAAAAATGTGGTGTCTGTTGTTTGGCCGCATTTTGGTTTCAGTAAAGAACAAAAAGAAGCAAAATGCAAATATTGGTAAAAAAAAAATGCAAGAATTTTTTTTATTTTAGAGAACTTTCTATTAACATTAAAACTGAAATGTGAGCTTTAATATAATGTGTTTTCATTTCAAGTGATGTGTGTTTTGATTACAATCTGTGTGTTTTGCTCAAAATATTCAATAAATAACCATAAATAGTTTGTGCGTGTGTGTTTCCTTCAATAATTTTTTAAAATCATAAAAATAGAAAGACAAAATCTCAGCTTTAATACTTTATCTACTTTAATCTATGTTAGTAAACTGGAAACAAAAAATAAAAAGAATCGTTCATTAAGTATAATCTAGGGAAAATGTTCAATTAATTGTGATACTGATTTGAGGTCATATCGCCCAGCCCTAAAGACATTATATACAACTGAATCTCAGACATTCACATACCATTTAGTCTACTTATTTCTATTTGTTTTACTTTAAACAGCTAAAATGCACTTTCAGGAATGTTGTATATTCTGTGGACTAAAACAGCGGCGAAGGATCATGACATTAAATTATAGGCACTTTAGGTACACAAGTTTAAACATCTAGAGAGCCAGATTATAGTTGTAGTCAACAGCTGTGTGACAGCGAATAATATAACAACTTAATCAATCAACTGACTGATGATGATGTGATCTGTGAGTTGCCCCTGCGTGTTGATTGGACTCGTGTACTCACAGGATCCAGCGCTACGGCTTTGGGAGTCGAGCTCTCTCTCCCTCCTCTCCAGCTCCCTCGCTTTCCTTTCCAGCTCCTCCTGCTTCTTCAGCAAGTCGGCCGTTGTGGCGTTTACTGCAGATTGCTTCAGAGAGAGTCAGACGTGTGAGTGTGTGTCGAAAATAATGCTGCTTAAAGTTATTGTTCACTAATTTTCTGTAAATCTCTCTATAGAAGGATGTTTAGATGTCCATGAAGACACTGCATCAGCTACTGATATTATATACAGACTGTATACACAACAAATCAGCCAAAACATTAAAACTGCATATCAAAACGACTCTGATTCGTCCAGGTATGAACTCCACATGTACAGAAACACACCTGCGTGCTGTAGGATCCATAATTCCTGGGTTCTGTGGGCGTAGTCCTGGTAGGCAGAGTCTGAGGTGGGATGACTGGTGGTGCGGCTGCTGGCGTGGCCTCATAAGGAGGCGGAGACTATAATGAGAAAAATAACAAAATAAGAAACTGAGAAAAAGAGAGAGAGAGAGAGAGAGAGAAAGAGAGAGAAATACCTGTTCATGACTTTGCACTAAATTTAATTTGTTTTGTGTCTGTCATGGTGGTATTCATGTCTGTGAGTAAATTTTGAGGAGAAGGTCCTGTCTGTGTTAAAGTGTGGGTCAGCACACCTGCTCCTTATGTGTGTGTGTGTGTGTGTGTGTGTGTGTGTGTGTGTGTGTGTGTGTAAAAGCAACACTGGCTCCTGACATTCCTGAACTTTAACCTTTGTACCTAATATTCCTAGCACACAGATTTCAGTGGTGTAGCTCAAAAATTGACGTAATTACTGCATTTTTATGAAAAAATAAAAAGGACAACATTCAAGCAGATGGGAACTTTTTTCACAGAAAAAGTAGTGCAGTGTAAGAAGGGATGAACTTTTCCACAAACTGTATACAAGCACATGTCTACCCAACATGCCGGACATTTAAGGGCATGTCCCGTGTCAATATGTTAAAAGCTGTAGGAGTGGATATGAACCGAACATCAGGTGGAATAAAAAAACTGAAAAGTTAATAATGCGTTGTTTAGTCTAATGTGTTATTCTGACAAGCAAATATTATCCTACATGGTCACCAACGCCATATTTATCTTATAAGTGGTGCTCCAGTTTGGGATTCAGCTCATGTTTTAAAACACAAATGTGAGAGTTATAGAGATCAGCAACGTTTAATAATGAACATTGATGTTGGTCCTGGAGATCAACATGGCAACCTACAGGACCTGGAATCCTGCTTGAATCTGATTAGTCAGAGACTGTAAATTATTGGAAAGTAGTTCCGGCTGTAATGTGAATAAGAGGTTAATATTACGGATGTTGGTTCTGATACGTTATTGTTTCAGTAATAACTGCTCATTCACAGGGAATTTTTATAAATTGCTACCTCATAGTTTTGACCCAGTATCTCGTTTTTTTAAAACACAGTATCTCATTGTTACTCACCAATATAAAGCATTATCCCCTCATGATGTTTTACTCTATATTTTCACTGCACTAGCTTTTTCCTCTTCCGTCCAGTTTAACGTCATGTGAAAAACACGCTGTTATCTTGAAAAACAACTTTCGTTATCTTTTTCAAAACTGTTATCTTAAGAAAGCGATATATAAAAGAAATCTGGTATCCAGACATCACGAGGAAAACAATTTGTGATGCCAAGATAACAGCAAAGGGGGAAAAAAAACAGCCGCCTCTCTGGACTTCCGTGGTAGAAGCAGACCTACAGAGTGTATTTTATATATAAAAATTGTAATTGTAATAATAATAATAATTATTATTATTATTTTAATTCTCTAGGCCTTCATGTGTAAAATTATAGCCAACCTAATCTCGCTTCCCATTTGTTTGAGACACCAGGACATATCCTGATATCTGACTCCGCCTGCTCCTCAGACCTGCCTGATCCACTCTCCCCCTTCATCATCTTGAAGTCTCATCTGCTTAACATCACTGCTGCTGAGGGTGAACCCACATGGACAGTCGACTGAACACCATAATAGACAGATGTTAAAAACTTCCAGAAAAGACATATACATGATTTAGACATAATCTCCCTGATTTTCTGTCAACAAGCTTGTGTATCCCATCATTAACAATTATTTACTCTGAGCTGCGAGTCACAAATAAACCGCCGTCTCCACCTCTTCATTACATACTTATATATCTTTGTTCTCTTAGGGATTCTTTCAGGGGACTGAACAGGTGGTAGCCCGATAGAGTTATATAATCAGGACTATAGAGAGAACGCTTTGTGTATGTAACAACACAACACTCTTGGATATCATTAGTCATCTGTGTTTAGTTTGAATTTTAGTCTTCAGTTCTTCAGTGAGCGTCTCACTGTAATGCACACTGTTGATTGTTAAACCTTTTTTACTACACGCTGATCTTCTTTCTTTAAATCACAAATGGGGCGGATATTTTTCTTGTACTGCAGTCACAAATGAACCGAGATAACACTTTCAAACCTGCACAGCATGGTAGGGGCGGTGGGGGGTAGCTGTGGCCTAGTGGTTAGGGAAACGCTCACGTGACCAGAAGGTCGCAGGTTCGATCCTCGCACAGGGCAAGACACGACTGAGGTGCCCCTGAGCAAGGCACCCAATTCTCCCAACTGCTCCCCGGGTGCCGTAGCCTGGGGCTGCCCCCCGCTCCGGGCAAGTGTGTTCACTGCCCCCTAGTGTTCACTGGTGTGTGTGTTTCACTGCATGGATGGGTTAAATGCGGAGGTCACATTGCTCTCTGTGTAAGCACAGTACAGTTTCATCCTTTATCACAGCAGTGACTGGGGAGACCTGGTACAGAAAGTGTTGAAAAGACAGAGCAACAAACAGAAGCTTTAGGATAACTGGAGTGTGGATCATTTTTGACTCATCCCTGTATAAACTGTGAACCTTGCAGGACTGATTGATATAAACAGTCATCGCTAGATAACTACAGATGAACAGATTTAATCCACCTCAGTCAATCAGTGTCCATCAAAATCGGATTTCAGACTTATAACTATAATTCATTTCAGGTTATACACTGGCACTTAAATACACTGGAACGTTTTTTATATAGTAAGGGACTATTTATAATCACACTATCCATGTCACCAAAATGACGATGGGTTCCTTTCCAGGTTTCTTCCTCTGGACATCTCAGGGAGTTTCTGTCCTTTCATCTGGTATAATTAAATTCAATTTCATTTGTATAGAGCTTTTAACAATGGACATCGTCCCAAAGCAGCTTTACAGAAATCTAGGATCTAGATTGTACATAATAAACATAAATTTCAATCCTGATGAAAACCTGTGTTGACAATTGTAAGAAAAAAATCCTGAGATGACGAGAGGAACCAGACTCGAAAAGGACCCATCCCCACTTTGGTGGCATGGATTGTACAATTATAAATGCTCCTATATAATAATAACAATAATAATAATAATAATAATAATATATAATATTATAATAATATATGTGGTCTTTATAAAGTCATATATGACTTTATAAATACTATTTACATAAATGTAAAATCAGGTCCTATATTTCACACAGCTGCTTTGACACCATGTTTAAAATCAAACTGAATGTGTTTATTAATCCCATACACTTGTTTTCAACTTTCCTAAATTTAGCCAGTCACACCCTTGCTGTAAACCCATCACTGTCTTCCTGTAGCAGCTCGCATCAGATATAAAACCCTGACGTATCTTCTCCCTGCCTAGTGGCAAGCGTCAAAGCCAAGTATGGCTCGGATTGACTCTCCATCATCTAAGACACATGAGTGGCAAACATCCAGACTCTTCTCTTCTGGCACCAAGGTGGTGGAATGAACTCCCCCTGGGTGTCAGTACAGCAGAGTCACTGCTTTTTAAACACCAGGCGGAGACACATGTGTTTTGACAGCACTTAATAAAGCCGTGACTATCACATTTATGAGTATTCATGAGGAATGGTATTTATCAGCACAGTGTTCATGAGTATGGTATTAACCGTCTAGTACTCCATACTGGTTGTGTATAGTTTAGGCATTTTAGATTTGTGTGGCTCATTTCTGCAAGTATTCTGGCAAATAAGGACTTGAACCCCGGTCTATCCACACTTGGGATGTTTCAAGTAAACAAATAAGCACTTTTTTAAGTTGCTCTGGATAAGAGCGTCTGCTAAATGTAAATACACATGTCTATGTGATTTGTGATTTTTACCCCACTTGCCCTGTTGTCGAAGGGATTGTAGAGGTCCAGTGTGGGGTAGTCGGTACTGCTACTGTGCTGGGTCACTGAAGGATCCTGTAAATCACACACACACAAACACATCAACCATAGGAGAAAACACAAACACACACACACACACACACCCCCCAACCATGAAGAGAAAACACACACACACACACACCAACCATGAAGAGAAAACACAGACACACACACACGTCAACTATGAGGAGAAAACTTACATACACACACACACACACACACACCATGAAGAGAACGCTCACACACACACACACACATCAACCATGAGGAGAACACTCACTCACACACACACACACACACACCAACCATGAAGAGAAAACACACACACACACACACACACACACACACACACACACACCATGAAGAGAAAACACAGACACACACACACATCAACCATGAGGAGAACACTCACTCACACACACACACCAACCATGAAGAGAAAACACACACACACACACACAGACAGACAGACACACACACAGACAGACAGACACACACACAGACAGACAGACACACACACAGACAGA
>JAOVVF010000011.1:9878906-9892318 GCA_028565595.1 Duopalatinus emarginatus
TCATTAATAATCAGATGATATTTTCCAGACA
The DNA here is from genome assembly GCA_028565595.1 of Duopalatinus emarginatus. Classification (NCBI taxonomy): domain Eukaryota; kingdom Metazoa; phylum Chordata; class Actinopteri; order Siluriformes; family Pimelodidae; genus Duopalatinus; species Duopalatinus emarginatus. The sequence continues at coordinate 9,878,938 of JAOVVF010000011.1, forward strand.
GTAATCAGTAAAATAATCCACTACAGTTTGAGTTCAGTAATGATGAATCCTGGATGACTTTTTTTAAACTAAATCTTCCAAGAGAGTGTTTTTTACTTTACACTTTTTTACACTTTCATTTTTTCTTGTTCACTCTTTGTTTGTATGATCCTCCTATATATATATATATATATATATTTCAAATTTAAATCATTTGTGCACAAATTATACGCATTTACATGTCATTAATAAAGATGTGCAATATATATATAAAAAAAGATAAAAATATAAATATACAAAAAATAAATAAATATTCAAAAAGACACTTTTCCTGACTCCGGTTTAAACAGAAGGTTTAAATAGGATCTACATTATACTCGCTCATGGTTTCCGCCCGGACAGAGTTTACTGTTACACCTGTGCAAAATGGCGAGCCACCTTCGCTTCGTTGCCCGGACAGTGATGGTCCAGGATGGAAACGTGGACGCTGCATATAAAGCTCTGAATAGGTATTCTACATTCATGTCTCTGTGTTAATTAAACAGTGTTCATGACTTTATGTCTCTCAGGTTAATGTGTCCTCTGTGTCATCAAATAACTCTTGACTTTAAATGTGTTAATAAGACACAGGACAGATCTGGACAAACGTCCCCATCCGAATATGTCTTATTTATCCTATTATACTATTTTTACATATTTTGTAAATCATATTGTTATGATTTGATATGCTGTTTTCTTGCTAAAAGACTTTTACGACTTTGTACTTCCGGTTGTTGTTTTGTTTCCGGTCGCGCTACAAAATAAAAGCAGAGAGGACGTTTAATTAATTCTAAATCTACACTTTACAGTCAGATATTTGTGGACACTTGACTGTTACACCCATATGTGGTTCTTCCCCACCAAAATACTGTTACCACAAAGTTGGACACACTGTTGTATAGAATTCACTTAGAGTCCCAAACTTATTTCATTATGACAGTGTCCCTTTACACAAAGTGAGCTGCATGAGGACATGTCCCAACTCAGAGGCTGCATCCTTCAGAGGTGTCACAGCGGCACAATTAGGCTGCCCCGCTGCAAGCGTTGCTTCTGCGTCCTCCTTTTCCATGACAACGAAGAATCCACAGCTGACCTCAACCCCAGGGAACACCTTAGGGGTTAAATTGGAAGGCAGACTGAACCCCAGACCTCCTCACTTACACATTTGAACTCACTAATGCTTCTATAAATGGATGAACACAAATCCTTACAGTCACACTCCAAAATCTAGTGGAAAGCCTTCCCAGAAGAGTGGGCTATTATAATGGTAAAGAAGGAGTAAATCTTGAATAAGTTGTTGGACATATGGGTGTGAAGGTCAGGTGTCCACAAACCTTTGGCTGTATAGGAGGTATTTAAAGGTATCAAAGGTACCATCTTTTCTATATCATTGTTATGTCACTATACACATTTAATGAGAGGTTGTACAGTGCCTCTGTCAGCACAACAACACTGGAAACAACACCTCATCTTGACTTGTGAGGTTACTAACTGGACCCTAGACAACTTGCAACATGTGGTGTGATCCGATGAGTCACTAATTGTTTAGGGGTGATGCTAGGGTTCATGTGTGGTGCAGACTGGTGGCGGTTGTATAATGATGTCGGTACTGATGTGTTCTCATGGCATGACATGGGTCTGCTAGTCTGCCTGAACATGTTTCATTGTCTGCTGATCATTTAAAGACCTTCCTGGACTTCACAATGAGCTGTGGCTGGATATCCAGATGACATGGCTTAACATCCCTCAAAACGTCTTCTATCCACTTGCGGAATCAATGCCACATTAAGTTGATCCTACACGATACCAGTTTCTGTCCTATGACTTTTAGCATGTCAGTGTGCAAGTTTTCTCCTTTGGTGGACATTTTGCATGCTCGTTTGCACCCTCTGGTGGTCAGTGGGATTAGTGTCAAGCCAGCCCTGGTCATGTTACTGGATCAAATGTCATTTGTGCCACTTTTGCTTTCCACATGTCAATGTGACTGTAGAAAGGGGACGTTCTGTTGCCTGTTAGAGTGAACACAGCTACTCATGTTTCACTTAAGTCACATGACTGTCAGCGATGACAGGTTTTATTTACCTGATAATCATTTCTGTTTTTGTCTGTTCTGTGTCCCTCTGCAGAGTTTTATCTCTGGATGGAATCATCGAAACTGTAAAGCGAGGACGATACTATGAGAAGCCGTGCAGGCGGAGACAGAGGGAGAACTACGAGAACTGCAAGAGGATCTACAACATGGAGATGGCACGCAAGCTCTCGTTCGTCGCCAGAACGAACCGACAAGACCCGTGGCTGGGGTGTTGATCACCACAGACATAAAGAGTGGACAGTTGGTGTGAAAAGAGAAGCTGAATCTAAATGAAGATACACTTGTACATGAAAACATTAAATAACATGGACGATCGTGTTACTTTGGTGAACTTTTATTTTTAAAACTTTCCTTTTTGCAGTGTGGACTTCACTCATAATCTGAAATGAACCACATGACCTCTAAACCCCGGTCATAACTAATAAATGTCTCTGTGAAATGGAGTTGTGTGAGTAGTGGTGACGTAATCAAGCTGTTAGCAGGACAAAAAGTTATGGTTAGAGGAACACTCACATGAGTTTGTGGTTTTGCCGTTCACACCCAAGTCTCCAGATCTCAACGTTATCTTCAACATCTGGGGTGCTGTGCAATGCGCACCATGCCAAGCAATGAACATCAAACTTCTGGTAGAACGGTTTACAATTCTGTTTACAATTCTGAGGTGTAGGATTTCTGTTTTTCACAATGTGTTACATGAGATCCAAGATGTGTTTGATAACACTGAGGTCTGATCACAGGTGGGACTGGTGAAACAGGTCACGAATAGGTAAAATATTAGACTGAAATATGGCTGTAAAATAAGTATTGTAATCAGTCATTCTCTTATCTGCTTAGTCACACACCTAGGGCAATGTAGCACAGTAGATTTGCTGATGTGTGCATTTATTGGCAGTTCAGAGGAAACCGGATTACCCAGAAAAAAACCATGAAGACACGTGGAGAACATGCCAAACTCGCATAGGGAGACCAAAGCAAGACTTGAAATCCGAAACTCCAGATCCATAAAGCTGTGTAGCAAACACACTACCTGGGGTGCCGCCCTATTGAAATAATGATCATTAATAAACCGGGGTGCCCTGTCTGGGGATTATTCCTGCCTTGTACCTGATGATTACCAGAAATTATCAGAGAAGACAAATAAATTATTTTTTTCCCTGCTTTTCAATACAATACACATCTGTCAACAAGCTTTCCTATTCCCTCAATAAATAATAAAAATAATTTATTCTGAGCTGTGAGCCACTAATGCACCTCTGTCTCCACCTCTTCATCAGACGTAAATCTTCATCCTCTTACGGCTTCTTTTAGGGACCAAACTGGTGATAATCTGATGGAGTAAGTGTGTATGACAGTCTGGACAGCGGTGTGTGGACGTGTATGTAACAACACAACACTCTTGGACATCATCAGTCATCTGTGTTTAGTTCTGTGTTTAGTTCTTCAGTGAGCGTCTCACTGTAATGAACACTGTTGATTGTTGAACCTTTTTTACTACACGCTGATCTTCTTTTTGTGAATCACAAATGGGGCGGATATTTTTCTTGTACTGCAGCAAATGAAATAATATCTGCCTCACTAATGAACTGATGTAACACGTTCTAGGTAGCACCTTGATCCTGAAAGAATGTTGTTTCGCTTCACTGTGTACTGTACCCCACTGTATACGGCTGTAATGACGAATAAAAACTATATGATATAATATATAGTCTTGATGTTAAAACCTAAACAGCAGTGACAGGGGAGACAGGAACCAGAAAGTATAGAAAGTGACAGAAATTTCAGCATCACTGGAGTGCGGATTGTTTTTGACTCACACCAGTATTTTTTCAAAATAGCCCCTTTTTTTCTTTCTTATTAGTTTATTTATTTTTTTTATTTTTGGGGCAGCTGTAGCCTTGTGGTTAAGGAACCTGCTTTGTGTCTGTGGTTCGATCCCCACATTTAGCATTTGGCAAATGCTTTCATCCAGAGCGATTTACATGGTTAAGCATGTAAATCTAAGGACCCTTATTGGTGTAGCACAGACTGGCTGCCCAGATCAGGAATCGAACCCAGGTCTCTCACATGGGAGCCGATGACGTTACTACTGTACATTTACATTTACATTTACGGTATTTGGCAGACGCTCTTATCCAGAGCGACTTACTTACAAGGTTACTGGTATTACAGGAAGGCCAACGTAGTGTTAGGAGTCTTGCCCAAAGACCTTTATTGGTGTAGCACAGACTGGCTGCCCAGATCGGGAATCGAACCCAGGTCTCTCACATGAAAGCCAATGACGTTACCACTGTACCACACCAACCAACCCCACAACTGACACGACCCGACTGAAGTGTCCTCGAGCAAGGCACCTAACCTCCAACTGCTCCACCAGGAGCGGTGGATAAAGGGGCTGCCCGCCGCTCTGGGCATGTGTGTTTACTGCCCCCTAGTGTGTGTTCAATAATGTGTAGATGGGTTCAATGTGGAGGTCAATTCCACTGCACAGTGGTTAAAAGTTCACTTTTGCTCAGTTAAGATCTGATGCTTGATGTTCACCCGTCCATTAATAAGAAGTTTTATTAAATAATAAAAAAACTACTGCCCCGGAAGTTACTAATGCCCCATGACCCACGAGTTGCCTAGTAAATGCCATGTAAGTGCCACAATTGCCCCCAGTGACGTCAGAGAGGCAGATAACTGCTAGACCTCTGTTGTGTGTAAAACAAATAACTACAGCATCAGCTGACAGATTAACTGACTGTTACCGCTGTTATATATTTAAATATATTTATATTTAATGAGTTTTAGAGCGGACTTTCTCTTTAAGTATATTTCCCACAGCTCCTGTAGACTGCTCCTGTTCCGGCTGATGGCTGCTCTATCAAAGACGGACACCAGAGGCGGTCAGGAGGCTCACTGAGGCACTGCTGCTGCTACAAAATGGCGGCTGGTAGTGAAGCTGCAGGCGGTAATAGCCGCGGCTCCGGAGCAGTCCTGGAGTCCACATTGGACCGGCGTTTTCAAGGCGTTTCAAACACAATGGACTCCATTCAGGGATTATCCACCTGGTGCATCGAGAATAAGAAATACCACAGCGTAATCGTCCGCTCCTGGCTGAAGTGGATTCGAAAATGTGAGTAGCGCTGTGGCTTACTAACTTCCACAGTACAGCTGAGCTAGCCTAGCTTAGCCCATAGTGAACACTGAGTAACGCGTTAGCAGGTTAGCTTATTTGTTAAACTGTGCAAGAAACGAGAAAAGGAGAAAGAGCTTGTTCAGGATATCATTTTAATACATGGTTTAGTGTGTGGATGATTTGACATCGTCATGCTAACATGCTAACAAGCTAATGGTAAGTTTTCTGTACTGTGCGCGTGCTTGCCGCGTTAGCCGGTTAGCCGTAACGAGCTACACAGTCTGAGGTACCGCTACCTGACTGAGGTAAACCAGAGTGACTGTGAGAGAAGCTGGAGCTAACCTACAGAGCGCCTCTGCTGAGGTTCTGGTGGGGCTCTGTAGCATCTTCACTAGCCTGTGATGGTGAACTGGGTCAGGTAACGTGTGGGGTTTTGTTTTTGTGAACAAATCTGTAAAAATTATTAATAAAAAGTAAAATTAAATAAAAACGTACATTATAAATATATAAACTGTCAGTCTTGCAGCATAAATTATCTTCAGCTGTTATTTATTTGAGTAAAAATATGCATCTCTTTATTTAAGCTATTTAGTTTATTTTAATTAGCTGCTTTGTTGCTTAATTCCTCAAACTTTGGTTTCAGCTGACTTATTGTGTGTGTGTGTGTGTGTGTGTGTGTGTGTATGTTACTTATATGTTGTCTAAAATGAAACCGCTCTATATCTCCCAGTTCTGTGTTTTTGGTTGTTCTGAAATCCTTATTCACCAGAGGAAAGTTTATTTTATACAAAGCTGATGTTATATATTACATGTACGGCATGGCAGCCGTGGCCTAGTGGTTAGGGAACTGGTCTCTTGACCGGAAGGTTGTGGGTTCGATCCCAAGATACGACTGAGGTGCCCTTGAGCAAGGCACCTAACTCCCCCAACTGCTGCCTGGGCGCTGTGGTTTGGGGCTGCCCCCCGCTCCGGGCAAGTGTGTTCACTGCCCCCTAGTGTTTACTGCTGTGTGTGTGTGTGTTTCACTGCACGGATGGGTTAAATGCGGAGGTCACATTCCTCTGTGTGCAAGGCAAATAGTTCACTTTTATTTCAATTTATTTAGTTAAGATAACGATTATAAACGGCTCTGTGATCTTGTAGAATGTTGTGTTTGTGCTGTCTTGAACACAATTCAACAAACGTCACGTTGAAGCTATAATCAATGTCCTGGCTGTATGCTTCCACTTTTTCTCCAGAGTAAGGCGTTGTTTATAATCACACTGTCTGTGTCACCCAGATCAGGATGGGTTCCCTTATGAGTCTGGTTCCTTTTAAGGTTCTTCCTCTTGACTTCTCAGTGGGTTTTTCCTTGTCACTGTCACCTCTGGCAAATTATATTAATGTAAAATCTGGATTTCAGTTTTCTGGGGGAAAAAATATTTTGGGACGACATTTGTTAAAAGTAGAGACTGACGAATTGATCAGCTATGTATCGATGATTGGCAGATGTTTTTGTAACTTCTGTAACAGAAATTAATCTGTTCACACTGATTAATTGCCCTGAAGTTTTCCCTTTAGTCATCACATTAATCAACACTTAGGATGATGTGTGTTGTGCAGCAGGAGGTGGGATTTGGAAGTGTGATCTATAGTTGGACCACAGAATTGTTTCACTTTACTGATGTGAAGCACATTAACATACACACCAACTGAGAGCTTTGTTTGGCTAAAGTCAGTAACACCTGGTTTGGATTGAATTATTTTGCCAGACGGAAGTCTTCAGTATTTTTTTTTATTTTAATTTTTTTTATATGCCTCCTCAATGACCCCTGGACAAGAGTAAAATTCCCAAAGGAAGTCTGATATTTTACAAATCTGGATGTTTGTATTGCATGTACGAATGATCACATACAGGATCCTTCCTTAACTAGCTTACAGGATCTTTCTAGTGATATTTTGCTTTCTTTCCTCTACTTAATTCCCAAGTAGTGTGTGTGTGGTCAAGGTGTAAGTCTCCAGACTAAGTCTATGGATGATCATGTCTACTAAAGCATTGATTTATCATTTTGTGACTCAGGAAGTGTTTAATATCTGGGGGAGGAGCATTAATATACAGGATATGATACAGGATTTTTCTCCCTTTAATGTGAGTGTCTTTTTAATGTCATTTATTTAATTCAGATGCATAGAAGAAAATCATAGATGGTATATTGTTAGGCTAAACTACCGTTCAGCCATTTTAAAAAAAACCGGTCTGTAATTTTAGAGGAGGATGGACAGAAACAATAATGTGGCCAATTTGTAAACAATGTGTAACCGCTCGGGAGACCGGCAACAGTACAAGTTTGACGCTCGTATCACACACATGTTATTATGTTATCACATGTGAGTATATAGCTCATCAGGAAAGGTGGTTGGATCATGAGACTGTCAGTCATGGCTACGGTATGGAATATAAGGAATATGTCAAAGGTGATGTTGGACTAGAAAAAAATTCAAACGTTCGAGGTTTTAATTAGAGTGTTGTGGGGACACAGCAGGGTGACTGCATTGTTTATTGTGCTGACAGTGAGGAAGTGGAGTGGTGGTGCTGAAATAAACAAACCCCTGAATTTATACTTGTTCTCCTTAATTGGAAGCACCCTTCACGGCGCAGTGACACTTCATATGGCGTCACTCCATAGTGGAGTATTGTCTATGGCAACATTCACCTCTAATTTTGCTTCAATGATCGACTCGATGCTGGATTTATTTTTACAAAAAATCTGCAGTATAAGAGATCTGGATCTGACGATTAAACGAGTTTAAGAAATTTCACTTGAACAACAAATTTCATCCACAGAGGACGCAACAATTAAGATGTCAGGCTATATCAGCTGGCCTGTTTCTTCAGAGATACTTAAGTGGGTTAGGGATGACCAGGATTCTGTATGGTTAGATATAGAATCATTTAACTTGGGTAATCCTGTAACTTCATCTGCCTCGCCTTTCATTTTATTTAATCTCAGATAATGACATTGTAGTAAAACCTACTTTGCACGCATGGACATCAATAAGGAAACTAGAGGGCAAAGCCGGAATGTTGCTGTGTATGTCTAATACAAGGTAGTCCAGATTTTGCTCCGGGGTAGTGGAGCATTTGTCCAATTGTAAATTTCAGACATTTCTATCTTAATGGATGTTTTTATGGGGATAGGTTGTTGTCATTTGAGCGGTTGCATACTAGCTTTACCACAGAGTCATTTCTTCAGGTACTTGTGAGTATGGAGCTTTATTACGTTTACAGACACTGTTATCCAGAGTGACTTACATGGTTACTGGTATTACAGGTAGGCCAACACAGTGTTGGGAGTCTTGCCCAAGGAACCTTATTGGTGTAGCACAGACTCGGTTGCCCAGACCAGGAATCGAATCCAGGTCTCTCACATGGGAGCCAATGATGTTACCACTGTACCACACCAACCGCTGTTATTTTGTTTTGACTGGCATAGGGTAATTTTCGATTTCTTGCCAATGAAATTTATAACATACTGGGCTAAGGATAATCTTGATATAATATGCAATGATATAATATTTGGACATATTTGTTTATTATATTGGTGACACAATTTCAAGAATATTCTTTGACAGACTAATAAACAGGACGTAAGAAGTCTGATCACTAATCATCATATTGGGACTTTGGACATATGACCAAGTTTGGATTATAAACATTTCTGTTTGGAGCTTGTATCCACGTTGTATTGATATTCGTAAATGTGTTTTTTGTTTTACTCAGACTACTTAATGTATGTAGAGATGAAAATTATTTGCAACATGAAGGACTGTTTAGATATGTAAATAATGTATAGTGGTCATTGTTTGGGTGTTTATGGTTAATAATATGAAAATTAATAATTTAATAAAATTTAATACAAATATTTTAGTCTCAGCTACTTTCTAGGCTGAGAATGTTTGTTTGTTTATGGCTATTTATGTTTAAACAGCACCATTAATTTTGACTTGAGTGAGAGAATTGCTTTGTTTAATGTTCATTTTATTGAATTAATGCCAAATATTAATGACTGGTTTCACAAAATGCTTTTGTGGTCTGTAAACTGGTGAAGTAAAGTAGCAGGAGTTCATTTTACAAGTGACTTGTATAGGTCACTTGGTGACTTGGTAAGTGATTTGGTAGGTAGCACCATGCTTTGTGCAATAGTTTAAAAAAATTCCCACGGTGTCAGTTTTCTGTGTTCCACAGCGTGTTGCGTGTTATGCCAGATGTGTTCAATAACACTGAGATCTGGTGACTGGTGGGAATGACAAAACCCCAAACTCCGATTTGTTCCTCTATCCATAATTTGGTGTGGCGGCACGTTGTTGTTTTAGAAGAGGTCAAACGTATCAGAATGAATGCAGGATATGAACGGGTGTAACTCATCAGAATGGAACCGTTTTCACTTGTCAGAGACATTTGTATGAATGTCGGCTAAAATAATCACATACCGTTATTTATTTTGCATAGGCTTGTCTGTACATGGCACTTCACTGTATATTCCAGCATGCAATACAAGTGATGTGATTGGAAATTGATTAAATTAGGTTTTTGTTATTCATCTATGCATTGTTACACACAGAGTTAGTGATCCACTTACTTTAACATTGATTATTATTGTTGGTATTGTGTTTAACATCATGAGGCTCAGAGACCACACAGCACTTCTTATTGCAAGAGCAAAAATATACATGAATGCATTGAATTGAAAAGCCTTGGAGGAATTTGTTACACTTCACAGGTAAAACAGTTTTAGACTTGGGACAAGAAAGTCTTCGATTTGATCCCTGCAACCAGAAAGACTTTTCTGCAGTACCCTTGAGCAAGGCACATAACCCCCAAGGCACCTAACCCTAAGGCACCTTCGATTTTTGGCGTTTCTAGAGTAAAACTTTTCCATATATGTCATTTTAGTCAAAGCTTCACTTAATGTTATTGTAAGATGTGAAATTGATCGATGACGTCTCTCATGTTATGTCCTGTTATACAGCAGGTAGTCCTGACCTTACATTTGATTGTTTGAGAAGCGGTCTAACCGTGCTGATATTTGTAATAACTTTTTACACCAAATGTATTACTTCACTGACATGTTGCCAAGTAATGAGTGACATGTTACTAATTATACCACAGTTAGTTCTGACCCTGTAATCTGATTGGCCGAGGGACGTTTCATGAGTGCCGTTATTATACGATAATGGCACTGTGGCCGAAGATCTCCAAATGTCACTCCGCCACATACACACCTAACGTGTAGCAACGATGCCGGAGTTTACAAGGCCCAAGATAAATCTCTCCCTCTCGTGTACTGCTTAAGTAACGAGCGAGGTGTTGCCAGTAACGCTAAGGTTTATGTGCACAAACCGCTAGTTGTTTTGTATTTGTGTTTATGCAAAACAAGAAAATAATAAAATGGAGTTTCAGATAACGTTTGACCTGCAGTGCTAATCTAAAGTCTAAAGTCAGCTGACCTGTTTGATGCCAATCTACATCCTACAGAGCAGCCTTTTATTATAACTGCTGAATGAACAGAAATGTAACAGTAATAAACAATAAACAATCAATGAGTAAATTCTTAATAATTTTTTATTTTGACCTTTTTTTTTTTTTAATTCATTCCTAACTAATACTTGTTGGTAGTGTTACACCAGGCTCGGGAACATTTGTTTTTATTCAGTTCACAATTCTGGGCTTCTTTGATTTATCTCTTTCTTTTGTAAAAAAAAAAAACAAAAAAATGTTGTTTATAAGCAGTCGTTAATGCCAATAACATAACTGCTGTGATGATCTATGGTATCTCCTTTGGGTGGTGTCTATGACCGAATTACAGCTCTGAGTTTCGTGACCAGCCTGGAGGGAACAATTGTGTTGAACGTCGAACCGCAGTCAACAAACAGCAGGCGTGCATAGTTCCCTTTTCCGATGTCCAGATGTGTGTGGATGGTGTAGAGGACGTGTGAGATGGCATCTTCAGTACTCCTGTTGCTGTGATGGGCGAACTGAAGTGGGTCCAGTGTTGAGGGCCAGATGAAGTCTTTGATGAGCTTTTTAAAGCACTTCATAACCACACAAGTGAGAGCTACTGGACACTAATTTAGGCAGGCTGGGTTGGTCTTCTTGGGAACAGGGATTAGTGTTGACTTTAAGGCATCTTGGGATGACTGAATGGGCCAGGGATAGGTTGAAGATGGTGCTACACAGGGGCTAACTGAAAAGCCCTCCCAGGGATGCCATCAGGACCAGCTGCTTGCCTGCCGTTTACTAGTTTCAGAGCTTTCCTCACATCCAGCTCGGAGACGGTGTGTGGGTGGTCCTCACTGATCTTGTTGAATGCCACTGCTAAGCTAACAGTTCTAACGGTAATAATGTTATCGGTGCTAACCTTGAAATGTGCATTAAAGGTGTTTAGGTGTTCCATCAGTGAGGGGTCCAGGTCAGCTGAGGTGTGTGTATGTTTATGAAATTCTGTGATGGTTTGGAGTCCTTGCCACACTCGTCTGGTGTCAGTCACCCCGACGAACCTCTACTTTTTCCACGTATCTCCGTTTCGCAGCCTCAACCATATATCCCCAGGGCTCAGTCCAGTGTTGTATGCAGCTTTAATAACCTCACGGATTGTTCCATCAACTCACAGGTTCTGAGTAGGAAAAACCTAACGATTACCATGGGAGCATGGAGGTGTGTTTGGTTTGACTATAGGGAAAAATATATATTTTTTTAAATTGATGATATGGGTTTGGTTGCAGTACTAACATATTTGTAACATTGGGTTTGTTTAGCATTGGTTACAAACCACTAGCAGTGATAATTTGCTAGCATTCAGTGGGACCCCTGGTACATCTACAAACGTCTCTGACAGGTGAACACTATGTGTGACGAGTCCTGCATTCATTCTGATGGTTTTGTCCTCTTCCAACAGAACAATGTTCTGTCACACATCTAGACACAGCAAATTATGGTTAGAGGAACACTTATTTGTAGTAAAAAAGAGCCAACGTGGATAACCACAGAGATCCCATGGAGCTGTTTTGTCGTGTCACATCGCTGCAGATGAAAACGCTGTTAAACAAAACCATTCAAACTCTGTACATTGGCGTGCTAAAAATAAGGTGCATAAGCAAACTATTTGTTATAAATCTGTTTTAGTTATCGAAGGAATCATGAGGGATGACACCTGGATAAATTACTGACTAAAAATGTCGGAGGGGGCAGTGTGCACACACACCCAGAGCAGTGGGCACCCTCAAACTGGGCATCCTTCTGGTCCGAAGGCTGGTTCCCTAACCATTAGCCAATGGCTGCCTTCAATGTTAAAGAGCTTCTTGTCCACTAAATCAAACAGTTAACCAAATTCACTATTGGGTTCAGTTTTATTATCCACACTCGGGCATGATTACTATCACATCTGTTAAACCCATACTGAGTCTGGCATCATTTATATAACCCCCCTGTCTGGCAATGTCAAGCAGACTAGAAGGTCTCTAAAAAGCAACATGATGTTCTGTTTAAATACTGATGCGTCATAAGAGTTACACATCCATTGCTATGGCTCTGGGACTCCAGTGAACCATAGTGAAAGCTAGGGCTGGGCAATTAATCGAAATATAACCGAAACCGGCATTCAGACCCTCTTATTGACACGATCTTGCCCATGTTAATTATTTAATTTTTTAAATTAACCTTAATCCTTTCTCCACATATATGCTATCTCTTTAAGAATACACTACTGCGTGTCTAATCATGTGACTCGGCACTATCCTGTCTTCAGCAAGCGAGCATCATGGAGGTGAATGTACATACAAAATCGAGTGAAGAAATGCAAGTTATTTTCTACTTTTGACTTGACATTATTTAAAATAATATTTTTTTAAGGAGATTAAAGGTCTTTTCTAAAGTTATTTAAAGTATTATTTTTGTTTGCAAGTAATGAAAGTTATTTATTTTTTACATTTCAGAGAAATTTCTATTTACATTAAAGCTAAAATGTGACCTTTTACATAAGGTGATTTACAGGGGTTGGACAATGAAACTGAAACACCTGTCATTTTAGTGTGGGAGGGTTCATGGCTAAATTGGACCAGCCTGGTGGCCGATCTTCATTAATTGCACATTGCACCAGTAAGAGCAGAGTGTGAAG
>JAOVVF010000011.1:9900336-9911970 GCA_028565595.1 Duopalatinus emarginatus
ATATGAAAATATCTGCTATATTTTTGAAAGGCATTTTATTTTTATTTTATTTTTAATTGTTTCTTTACCCACAAGGGGGCACTACATCACACATTAAATCATGTAGAAATTGCAGAAAAAAAGGTGATCTGATTTTTGCAGTAAAAAAAACAGTGGTTATTTTTTTTTGTTTTGTTTTAGAAAGTCGCACCGTGCCATTTCTCCTTAATATTATTTATCATTTGTATTATTATTGTTCAAAACTGTGATGTAGAATATTGGTTCAGTGACCTGAACGGATCTGTTCTTCATACATGCAAATGTCATGAACTGGATTTCCTTTTCCTCTTACAGCGGACGCTTCTCACCGCCTCAATCTCTTCTACCTGGCCAATGACGTCATTCAGAATTGCAAGAGGAGAAACGCTATTGTCTACCGCACCACGTTCACTGATGTTTTACCCGAGGCGATTAAGCTCATCAGGTATGACTTTTTTCTGCCTTTATGTTCTCACCCAAACATTTGACATGGTTTTTATTATCTAATTTTACATCTGATTTTTGTACACTAATTTGCTACCTTTCTGTTATTAGGTTTCTGTTTATAAATGTCTGTTTCTCATTGTACAGAGATAAGAGAATTTTCTCTTACATGTCTCTCTCTCTCTCTTTCTCTCTCTCTCTCTCTCTTTCTCTCTCTCTCTCTCTCTCTCTCTCTCTCTCATGTCACTCTTTCTCTTTCAATATGTTTAGTACTGTGAAAGACTCCAAGGTGCGGAAATCAGTGGATAGGATCCTGTCCATCTGGGAAGAGAGAAGTGTTTACTCAGAGGAGCTTATTACCCAGCTTAAAGCTGGTCTCATCCAACAGGAAGAACCACCAGGTAACATTCTTTCACCACATAGTCTACAAATCATATCGGGCTGTTCCTCAAAGTCAGGGGTCTTGTATACAGTGGTGTATGAAGGCTGGATGCCTTGGTGTTTAAAAGTGAAACCAAAATGTCTCGGGCATCCTTGTGGCTTTCTGCAGCCTGTCTTTTTAACTCCACCCACTCCATTAATTGGGCTCGGATCAGTTGACCTTCGTGTTTCAGTAATGCCCACAAAAACGCCTTTTCTCTGAGTAGATGGATAAATGGGCTTGGTTGAGGGAGGTGATTGACAGTTGAATCTGACGCGCACTTGCACACGTTCCAGACCGATTCTTCGGTTTTTCTGGACCAAGTTATAGTAACTTGTCACACTGACATTATAAGTGATGGTCTTAACCAAGGCTCCTAAAACTAGCTACATTTTATAACAATTTGTTGTTAGCAATAACTTGGAAAGTAAAGTGAGTCGCTTATTGACCACCAGAGGGTTTCAAGGTCTTGCTCAAGTGCATTTGAGTTGTCTAGGGTTTAAACCGGTGACCTTCTGGTCACAAGGCTAGCTCCTTAAACGCAGGACTAGCTTGATGCGGTTAGCCAGTCACTTCTTTTTAAACGAAAGCTTAAAGGATCATATTTAGCTGGTATATCATCTGCTTCTACTTAATTTGTTAGGTTAATGACCACTAAGAAGCTTAGTCATGACACACACTCAGACTGAAAAATTTTGTTTAAGCATCTATTATAAGTTGCACTTCAAACCATGCGCAAACCACGAGTTTCCACTAACCCTATGGGTGAGGCAAGAGGTGGAACAAATGTCCTAATGGCTGATGTGTTTGTTCTGGCTTTAACAAAATGGTGGCCACTTTTTCAACCAAAAAAGGATTTCAAAGCCACATGGTAGATGGTGCCATGTATTTACAGTCAGTGATTTAAGTGTTTTAGAACGTATGACAGCCTGTGGTACAGTAATCCTATCTGATCCTGTACCTGAATGTACTCGGTTGAATAACATGTGCCTAAATGTTTTCATTTTTAGCTCCCGTCAACCCAAAAGCTGCACTGAGGTCAAAGATTGTTGCTGAGTTTGTGGTGAGAGCCTTTGATATATGTTTCTGAATCTTATCGAAATGAAATTAAGAAGCAATTTTGTAGCATTTACTTAGTGCATTTTTTTTTTTTCTTTGTTTTTTTTTGGGCCAGCCCTCCACGTTTATCGAGCATCTCGCCAAGTACAGGAAGTCAACGGATGAGATCGAGCTAAGAGAGAAGCAGCTAGCTGCGATGAGAGTGGATGTCTGCAGCACCGTAGCTCTGAAGAAACTTAAAGGTCACTGCTGTGTGCATGTAGTATAAAATCTGTGTGGAGAGAAAGCAGTCATACATTGTCATGATGTTACCTTTGTCCATCAGCTTATTCATGATACTGTAGCTTGGATGGTCTGTATGCTTTTATGTGAAATTAAACCTTATTTATTTATTTATTTTTAGATAAGGCAGGTGGCAAACGTTTTTCTAAAGATTTTGAAGATGGAAGTGCAAAACTTCAGGACTTTGTAGCCTTTCTGGATGGAGAGGTAAAAAAAGGACCTGCTCTGATTGAGGCTCTGGAGAATGCTGACATTTTCTATGAGATGCAGTACAAAGAGGTCAAGATTGTTACTAATGTAAGTCACGTTGCTTGTCTTGGGTATTGGGTGACTTTTGGAGTCTTTGATGGCCTTTAGTAGAAGGTGTTTGTGTTTTAAAAATAAAAATGAAGACACCAAAACATAAAAACACATTTACATACATTACGTAACTGATTAAAAAAAACATACCCTGCGTTTCCT
Organism: Duopalatinus emarginatus; assembly: GCA_028565595.1. Lineage (NCBI taxonomy): Eukaryota > Metazoa > Chordata > Actinopteri > Siluriformes > Pimelodidae > Duopalatinus > Duopalatinus emarginatus. The sequence goes on from JAOVVF010000011.1 coordinate 9,903,023, forward strand.
CAGGCCTATCAGACCTTTGCTAACAGAGTGTTGCATCTCAAGAAGAAACTGGATGCAATTAAAGCTTCTTTACCTGATCCTGATGACTCACCAATCCCCTCCCCTTCTGAGGATGCTCCATCCCCCACGGGTTCAGAGTCACCCTTCCGTGGCTTAACGCGTACACCAGACCCAGAGCTGGACGGTCAGGCGCTGGAGGAAGACCTGATCGCTATAGGTGATGCCCCTAGTCCTCTCTCTTCCCCTGGGGACAAAGACAACCGTGACGTAGAGGACATGGAACTCTCAGACGTTGAGGAGTTTGTGGAACCAGCCATCATAGGTAAGAAAGCGTTGCATTTTGTGTATTTGGAGGTTTTGTGAAGCAGATATGACAGCGTGTTTTTGCTATTTTTCGACCCCGTAGTGCAAGAAAGAGCAGAGCAGCCTGGCCCTGCCAGCAGCTCCAGTCAGACACTGACTCTTAGTGTTACTGAACCGTCTCAAATCAGTGCAGAAAATGAATCTACAACTTCAACAGCAACCACGACCCCAACAACAGGGTCTCTTCCCATTAACCTGGCTGGTGTGGATTTGGGCAAAATCAGCTCTATTATTAGCACGCTCACTAATGTCATGAAGAACACTGGTAAGATCATTACAGATACATCCTTCAGAAGTGAACAGCTCTGCAATCATACTGAACAAGTAGTAGAATATTTAAATCATCTGTTTAAGCAGATGAAAGTCTTATCTTTTTCTTTTCCTTGTCCTTAGCTACAGGAGCAACCCCAGCATTTCGCTCATCTGCCAGTACTTCAAGCATCCTTACTTCAGCAAATTCAACACTGAAGAGTCCTACAGTTCCTTCATCACCAGCTGTGCCTCCATCTAACTCGCTAGCTAAAATATTATCTAGGGTGGACATAAACCCTAGCACCCTGCTAAACGTCTTGTCCAAAACCCAAGCACAAGGGATTGGCCTTCAGGGTATGAAATGGTCTTTTATAAAAAGAGTGAATGATTACTTGGCCTTTAACCAAAGATTATTTTGATATGTGGTTATTGTGCAAAACTAAACCTTGTTTCAGAGCCTGTAGAATGCAGCTCTCCCAGTCTGTGGCTCAGTGTTCAATCATTAATTAGTTTTGGTTGTTGTATTTATTTAATGAGGTACAAGAGACCATCCTGTTGGTCAAATCTGATTGGTCAATCATGTAGCCTTTTGGAGTAATCCCCCCCCCCTTTTTTTTTTCTTTCTCTCTCATTCAGGACTGTCTTCTTTCCTGAACAGTCAGACTCCAGTGAATTCTACTCCTTCAAGCTCACATTTAGACCTATCCCCAAACCTCCCTCATAAACCCCATTCCTCTCCTAATACCAGTCCAATGCCAACTCCTCCTACAATGGTGACAGACTCTGACAAGACTGGAGAGTCACAGCACTTTGAGAAGCAGTCACCCAGCACTATTCAGAGCAGGGATCTTCAGAAGGAAGCAAACGAAGTCAAAGAGGAGCCAAGTATTTCTGTCAGCTCTACACTGGACTCTAAGATTGATGGTTTTCTCCAGGGAAATCCAGGGATAAGAGGCTTAAATATGGGTTTCCCACCTGTTCTTTCCTGGACTAAAGCTGCTGATAGTCCTTCAATGAGCACAGAAAACCTAGGCGGAACTCCTGTCAGGGATGAGTCTGGTGCGACACCAACTCAAGATGAGGTGATGGATGAGCCTCCAGTACAGTTTTTATATCATGGAAGGCCTTCGTCAACAGCTGCTTCTGCACCCCAAGTAGTCAGCGGACTGTCCATGTCCACATATGCTAATGATTCATGGCAAGAGCAGAACAGGCCTGTTATAGCATATGGTCCTGGGTCACAGCATAGCGCAAATCGCTACCAGAGGGACTTCACAGTTAAACAGGACTTCCCAACTTCAGTGCTGCCTTTCGTAGAATCAGGAGGTCCTCAGCATGCTGAATCACTGTTGGCAGCGGCAGACAAAAATCAGGACATAAATAAAAACCATAAGGCCCTTAAGCAAATTAACCTGGCAACACCATTCTCCAACACTGGAGCAGACAATCCTAGCTTGGCAAATGATGGCTGGTACCGTGATGCACGGGGACATGATCAAGAGCAGCGTACTAGTTCCAGCTCCGACTTGTATAAAGGAAAACAGCAGCAGTCAGAAGAACATAGACATGATACCAACCCTTCAAATTTCTTCAACACTCCGTTACCACCCCTTCCACCAATCCCTCAGCTTCCACCTCCTCCTCAGGACTTTATCCCTTCAGTTGTAGGTGGAGGCAAAGATTCTGTTGAGCGGACAAACATTTCCAACAATGTACAGGCTGGTGCTGACGTTCCGGCATATCTCTCATCAAATACTGTTTCTCGTGATTACGATGAGCGTCTCAATCAGATCCAGGCCAAAGAGACTTTCCATCCCAACCCGAACATGGCAGGGCCACGGCATTGTGCAGTCGCACCACATCCTGTTCATCTTGGGCCCCAAAACAGCCCTGTGGACTTTAACCATCGTCCCAGAGTCCCTGTGCACAATCAGCATCACCCTGGTATGCCCCGTCCAGGTCCTCCGTCTACTGTACGGGGCTACCACGAGGGTCTCAGTCCTTCACGTGCTCCATCTGATGATGGCTATTTGGACCCACACTGTGATGCAGCCCCTCGCAGCCCTTCTTCTACTCCTTACAATGTTGATCTCCCGGTGTCTCCTCATACTCGCACGTGTTACCCTGAAGAGCGAGGTTTACCGCTTCGCCACCCAGAGCCCAGATTACGTCCTCGACTCGAGCACAGGATTCCTCCACCGCTTCACTATCGTCCTCCACGGCCAGGCCCCTACCCACCACAGAGACCTCTTCGTCATCCCCCGCCGCCACATATCCCTCATCCCAGTGAGCCACCATTCCAGAGAGGGAAGAGACACAGTCTACCTTTTGGAGGTGTTCCAAGGCCCACTGCTCCCTTTTACCCTCCGAAAAGGCCTTTCTTGCCACCACGGTACTGAACTGTTGGCACATCCAAAAAGCTAAAGTACAGGAATAGGCAGATGACCTCACCATGCCAAACTTCTGCTAGGCTTCATTAGGTTACACCCTGAAAATTTACCCCAGCGGTGCATGTACGAGAAACTGTGGTCTCGTGCAGGAACTATGAAGAGAGCTTCAATCTCTCTATGGGCTGTGAAGGGGAGTGACTGTGTCATCGTGTAACGAGAGCCAACACGAGAATGGGGGCAAAAAAAGATGACTGAAGTAGAAGAAAGAACAGAATCACTACAGGAATCCTGGAGAGAAGATGGATCATCCAAGCGGAGCAGCCATGAAATTGCAAGAAAAAGAGAAAATGAGGTGGTTATACTTTCATTTGATTGGCATTTATTTTTATTCACAGCTCTAATCCAACGTTCAGATCGATTTGATTTAATCCTAGTTATCCATCTTTCCTTCCTTTAAAGTGTGTCTTTGTGTGTGTGTGTGTGTGTGTGTGTGTGTGTGTGAATGAATGACTGCCTGTCTTTGGGTCTGTACCTAATCGGGTGCATCGGTCTGTCTGTCTAAACCAGAGTTGTACAGCTCCTAGTCCTGGAGGCCAGTTTACTCTCTTCCCTGCACAGACACGGCTGATCCGTTGTATCAGTTAAATCCAGGGAACTAAGTAAGCGGGGGAATTAGGATTCATTTTAAGCTCTCCAGGGTGGAAGGTGTGCAGTGCTGGTTTACACTGTGCTATGTGCATTTAAAAGAAAAAAATGTGATTTCGTGTTCAGATTGACCTCACTCGGTGATGTGCGTTCTGTAAGTGAATTAAAACTAGACATACAGTCTGCCTTAAGTAGACTCATTTCTACTTGGGTGACAAGCCAACTATAATCCACAGAGTCTCAAGCTTAAACCCTTTTGAGATTTGACACTCGTCATCGAGTGCATCACTTCCCGCCATTTAAGTGGTTTTTTTTGGTTTTTTTGCGGGATGCATTTTTATTAAGAGTTCTGGAAATTCTAAGCGAATCAGGAATGTCTCACTGTGTTTCTGTGTGTTTTGGTGAGGGTTGGGGGGCTGTTAGAGTAAAAAGAAGGTAAAAGGAGTAATCGAGTTCTCTACACTGACCGAAGACCCTGGAGAGAAGACGTTATTCTGTCATGGAGCCTGAATCCCCCCCAACACCCCTTCCTCCCTCCAGTTCCTCAAGAGTCACCACTGTATTGAGTTAAATAAAAGTGTTTGGGAAAAAACAAGCCCCCATGGGAGAGTGCACTGTTTCTCTACCATGGTGTGTGTGAGTCATTTCATCTTCACTTCTGATTCGCAGTAAAAATATTTACATACAACTTCATACCACCTTGAATTTGACATTAAATGATAAAACTCTGGGTCCACGGCTGTAAGTGATGCGCAACATGCAAAAGAAGCATCATTAGTAGTGGTGTCTACTGTTCTGTTCATAAATCACCAAAAAGCCACAGATTTACCCGAGATTCAGATGACAAATACGTCACTCGAATCACTGACAGTTTAAATCATTTTTAATGGCAGTCATGAGAACCAGGAACCTTAAATTTGTTAAACAAAGTGGTTCTGAGCATATTGCTGTGTTCCAATGACCTGTTTATTCAAATAAACTAGCAGCCTCTAAACCATAATCACAATGTCCTGCATCGTGACTCTGAGTCAAGGCAAATGGGTTTTATTGTAAAAAACTTTAGAGACCGTTCAGGACTTAATATTTCATGAGTGGTGGTGTTTTTTTCAGTGCATCTTCTATCTGTGAACATGGCGTCACGTCAAATATTGTTTTTGTTTAATGAAGTTTTAAAATACATTTAAAAAAAACTGATACAGGCAAAGCTACACAAAATACATCGGCTGGTGGTGGCTCCATAATGCCATTCCCTGGGACCTCTGGTGAACAGTGTCTCTCTGTCTCCGTCTCGGTTCTGCCGTCCGTTCATGTCCTGCATTCGTTCTGATGAGTTTGGGCTTCTCCAACAGGAGGATGCACCACCACACATGTCTTAATAATGTTGAAATCTGGTGATTTAGGTCTGAATGACTAAACCCTAAACTTGTCGTGGTGCACTGTCCTGTTGGAAGAGGACGAAACCCATCAGAATGAATTCAGGACATGAACAGGTGGAACTCGCCTCAGGTGGATTTCAGTCACACACACTGCTCATCTGTCAGACGGTTGTAGATGTACCAGGGGTCCCATGGAATACCAGATAAACAATCCCCGCATCATTATGGAGCCACAGCCAGCCTGTGTATTTTGCGTAGGCTTGTCTTAACGGCACTTTAATGTCAAGTAAACTCAATAACAAAATGTAATTTGTAAATATAATATCTGCTGAACACCCTGTAATATCTTGTGTATGTTCCGGCATTACTTGTACTCAATTAAACAATTTTCTGTGTTTAGTTTATGATTTAGTTTTGGATCATAATTCTACTGATTTATTTACACCTAATTTAACAAAAAGAAACTAAAGGTTGGAGTCTGAGCTCCGCAGGTCCATGTCCTAAAATTTCAGTTACACCATGAGGCGTTTCAGAAAGTTCAATCCTTAATCCTTAGAAACATGATGCACAGGTGGTGAGACTGCAGACCGTACGGGTGAACATGTAGAGCATGTGGTGTCAAACGACAACATTATTATATTTTTATTAACAATGACTGGTTTGTGATGGACATGTAGAATTAAAAGTGTTTAATATATTAAAATTAGATGGTGATCAAACTAATTATTTGATATTTTATTAGTTTGTATGGATATTAGTGTATGTTAATTGCAGTAAAAAAAAAAGCCACTAATTTTGTGAGCTTAACGTCAGTTTTACAATTTTTTGGTTGGTATTTTTCCATTGATGTTATTTACACAAAGTTGCAAAGTTGTAGTTGCTTAATAGTCCTCACACTCAGTGGGAACATTTATTGAACACAAGTTTAAAACTATGATGGTGAATAAGGACAAACTGAAATGCAGAGATTTTGTGGTCACTTACTCAAAACACAAAATGTTTAGACTTGTTCTCGTTCTCGTCAGGGACCAGTGATCATACGGAATCGTTTTTATAACACTACTTTTTTGCAAGAGGCCATTTTTTTCTCTTTTTTTTTCTTTTTTTTTTAAAAAGCAAATATTTTTTTTCAAATTTAAAAGCAACTAATTTTTTTAAAAACTTGCTGAGTAAATTAAACCATTAGCCATTTTCACCACTTTTTCAACTGCGCATTTATTTATTTATTTTTAAAAGGCACAAATTAAAAGGTTTAATTCTGGTTTCTGTATCATTCCCAGAAGCAGTACAATGCAGTAGAAAGCAGCCTAGGGACTTTAAGATGCTTCTAATTTTGGAGTAGTTGGAATGTACTAGTGCATCTCTAAAAATTAAAATATGCTGAAATTTTTTTATGTTTAATTCATTTTATTTAAATCCCCAAAAATAAATGACTATATTGTTTTATATTCAGTTCATGTAAATTAACATTTAAGCTTTTTTGTTTTGCTGTTAATCAATAAGGCTCAGATTATTAGGATAAGCAGTGTAATTGCCATTTATCTCTCTCTCTTGTTCTGCGTGCTCTATGGCAGTCATGGGGAAAACAATTGTTCAGAACATGATCATTGACACCCTGTACCAGGGGAGTGTAAGCCACAGAAGGTCACTGCTGAAAAGGCTGGCTGTTTGCAAAAGTGCGCTGTCAGCATTTTTATAGAACGTTGACTGGAAAATGTGGCAGTGCAGGGATTAAAGTCAATTTGAGAACATCATAAGTAGTTGACCGAGGCTCATGTTCGTGTGTCAAGAGCCACCACACACAGATGCCTTCAGTAAAGAGGCTACAAGTGCCACATTCCTAATATGAGGGCATTCCTGAGTCAGAGTTCATATCAGAACTGGGCTTAGGAGAAAAAGAACTGGACTGTTACTCTCTTCAGATGAGTTCATTTTTACATTTGGAATTCAAGCTCTTAAAGTCTGGGGGAAAAGTGGACATGCACAGAATCCAAGATTGTCTTCAAGATGTCTGAAGTCCAGTGTAAAGTTTCCAGTCTGCTGGTTTGGGGTGCCATGTCATCTACTGGTGTTGGTCCAATGGTGGTGTATTATCAGGTCTAAAGTCAATGCAGTGGTCTACCAGGAGATTTTGGAGCACTTTTATCTGCTGACGAGCTTTATAGAGATGCCCAGTACCTGCCCTCAGTGCCAAAACTACTATTAAATGGATGGACCATGATGTTACTGTTCTTGATTATCTAGCCAACTCTTTGGACCTGAACCCCATAGAGAATATATTGGGGTATTTGCTAATGGAAAATGAGAAACACCCAACTGAACAATACAGTTGAGGCCACCATCATCGCAACCTGGGCTGCAAGAACATGTTGGCATGCCACAGTGCACCGATTTGTAGGAAAGGATTTCCTGCCATGTATTAAGTGTACAAATGAGCATATTTATTAAAAGTTGGACATTTCTGTATTGTACGTTTGTTTCCATTTGATCTTATGACATCCTAATAATTGTAGATGCTGGTTTCTGATGTACTGATTACCAGTAAAACAAATAAAGACTTGAAATTTGTGACTCTAAATGTAATGAATATAAACAATCATACTTGTCTATTATGGTCTTTTACTTTTTTGAGATGCACTAGTATATTATACTGAAGTACCACACATGCTGTTTAAGACAGAGCTTTAGTTGGGACAGATTTTGATTTTCCAAGCAGCTACCGAATAGCCACTGGTAACAAAAAGGCCATGCCAAAAAGGGTAACCGTATGTAAATTAATGACCTGCACAGATCTTTCTAAAACAGACTTGTGAGAATTGAGCAACAAAACCAGAAACTATTTTGCTGAAATAAAAGCAGGCTATGTGACTGTTGTGGTTTCTATGTTAAATCTTCCACTTAATTTTAACACACCATGGAGCCTCACATTCAGTGGCAACAGTTTAAGGAAGAACCACACAAGGTTGTGGTGATTGGGTGTCTAAGCACACTTGGCTATATAGGCAAGGCACTCTGCAAGTCAAGTCTGGACAAGTGGTGAAAAATAATTACAATATTAGACGTTTTGTTTAGAACCCTAGCACAGTGTTTTCCCACGATTCTTTTTTTTTTGGAAGCTAAGACCCTGAAACAGGACTACAAGATAAAAATGTGTAGCAGGAAATTTACTAACCATCAGTTTTAGTGAACCCTCAGATCTTCAAATTGCTCAAAAAGGTTATAGATGAGATTCATTTTGGAGCTGGAGCAGGGTCATAGGAGCCCAGATCCCGCTAATGTGCATGAGGGGTGAGGTCTAGTATAGACATCAAATCAATGTCTTTGTGCCTGATATCACAGGTCTTGTGGAGTCAATGCCATAATGGTTCGGAGTGGATTTAAGATACAGCTGTAGTTAAAAATTAAAATAAACCTAGGTGTAGGATTTGAAAGATTTTACTGCCCTCTCTGGTAGAAAAATGCAACTGCAAGCAGCTCGTGCAAATTTCGCAGTGCGACATCTGCTTTAAAAAATACAACATTCTGTGTAGTAATATGCAGTTTATAAAGCGCTCTACTAGTTTGTATGAAGCTATGGTTTGAAACACTGTGAGCTATGAGGAGTCATTTTCAGTATTACAAAACCATTAAGAGTAAAATCTAGCTAGCTGATAGCTAAAATACAGGTTAAAAGTGTTGGTCCTTGTGGATACCTCAGTACTCGGCTCATACTTCCTGAAAGACTCAACAAGATATGCACATCTGGCTGCTTCCAAAGTGTGTGTGGTTTTTACAGTTTATTACCATTGTATCTGATCCATATTGTGTTCTCTCGGCTTTAAAGGTAGAAATTTGGAGAAAACCCACCATATGAAACCCATCAGCTTTTATTATAAAACTATGGTTAAAGGATTGTGACTCACCAAATCTCAAACCCTGAAAC
>JAOVVF010000011.1:9943549-9958480 GCA_028565595.1 Duopalatinus emarginatus
GTGCAATGTGCAATTAATGAAGATCGGCCACCAGGCTGGTCCAATTTAGCCATGAAACCTCCCACACTAAAATGACACTAAATGGTGTTTCAGTTTCATTGTCCAACCCCTGTTACTATAATAGTGATTTTTTTTTTAAATCCATTTTGAGCAAGATCATCACAGCACAAGTTGTTCTGTCATGGTAAAGGCATCATGCCTCTACCGTTTTTGGACAGATGCTCTAGTTCTTTCTCTTTGTCGACATTCCCATTGACACCAAATGAGTCAATGCAGAGAAGGTTTGGCAAATTTTTTATGGGCATAACCCACATACTCAGCTCTGCTGATTATCCCACAAATGCATGTTTGTTACACTTGTGGTAGCATTTAAAAGCTTTCCATATATAAGATTTATTACCAAGAAGCATCATTACAACAAAGAAATAATCTACCAAACACAAATTGTCTTAGTTTTTGTGCTATGTATATGTAGTAAAGTAGATAAGTAATTAAAAGACACACAGCGAAGTGTTACTTTTACACACTTTTAAATTATTATTTAACTTGTACTAAAGTAAATTCTCTATTGAAATACATGAGGTAGGCTTAAATGGAGCATACTGGGCTTAAATGGTTCTGCAGTGAGGAAGGTTGAAAAAAGACAATGGTTTCCTTTAAAAATGTCAGATATGCTTACAAAACCATGCACCAAACATTACAGCAGTTACTACTGTGCCCACATTCAGAAATATAACGTTTTTGTCATTAAATAGCATGTGTTCGCTGCAGTTTGCATGCATTTTGATGCAATGTACCATTTAAGCCCACCTGAAAAAAAAGCTAATTTATTAAATTAATCAGCTCCACAGAACAATCTATGATGCATTCATCTAAATATTAATGTAAAATGAATAACAAAATGCTTACTATTTGTAGCTGACAACCTTAATTCTTGTGGCAGTGTAGCATTAACTGGGCTAGTAACAAATTAGTCATGTTTGCTAGCTCCTAAAACTCATCTTTCCATTTGAAGGGAAGTAGGATTTTTTTTGACTTGCCAAATATGTGGCTAAAAATTGTTGAAAATTGATGATTTCTGACAGTTCCCGAAACACCAAAGTTTTTAGGTGTCTTCTTGTCCCGAGACTGTATACACATGGGCAGGCCTAACTCAACAGTGGAAAATATCATTTGTATGTAATAGAAATGTTATGGGAGAAACAAACCATTTAATCGGATAAAGTAATGCTTGGCAAAATATGTTTTGCTTTTTTTGTAAATTGACATCAAATTTGAAATTGCGCTTCAAAGGGTGCATCAAGGGCTTAATGGGTACACTTACTCTATCACTGTCATCAGCATTACAGTGGAAGCTAATACCATTCTTATGAATTCTTTTGCCCAGTGGTAGTATATAAAATAAAACAAGCAATGGGCCTAAAACAGGACCCTGTGGAACACCAACACTTATTTACATCTACAAACTGATCATGATCAGTAAAATAAGACTGAGCAGGTTATATCCAGTAAAAACCTCTGAGCATGGCCTCTCATATCCTGGTCTCTGTATCTGTGCATGTGTCAGAACAGATTAACAGTGATTAGTCACTAGGGTTGGTTAGATGTGCGTTTTTGTTTTAGACAGAACCGGAAATAAATCGTACTGTATATACCCTTTAAATGTTTGTAAACATTCCAACTGTTTTTGGTGGGCGGGGCTTAGCTGGAGGCAAAAGGAGGCTCTGCAGGCAATGTTTTGAGAAGCTTCTCCTACAAAATATGAGGATATAACATTAAAAAGAAACTTTTAGATCAGTGTTCAAGAATGTCTGTAGGATTTAGGCCAAGGGAGAGTTTAGGGCACTGGCCAACATAAACCTGTTCAGTGGATAATTTTGTAAACAGTTTATAAGTCAAATCTCTGGTAAAGTCCTGGTTATACACTTAGTTTAGTCTTGGTTTAGTCCACTTTGAAACATAGCATTATTTTTCTTCACCGTAGTTTAGACCTGTTTTATGTAATTATAAATTGCTTTTTGGAGGCTCCAGAGTCTTTACAATTTTACAATTTCCTCTCTTATGTTTTGTTTACAGAGCTAAAATTAACACTAGCTAATGCTCTAATTCAATTTTCTTAATTTTAGACAATATAATACTGTTGTTCCAGTGCTGTCTCAGAGCAGATGTGTACGTAATAGAGCTCAGTCCAGGGTTGGTTAAAGGCTTAATGACGGAGTACTCCAGTCACTGAGCACTGTTTATAATGGTCTCTGTCCTATCCCATCGTCTTATTTGCATTCAATCTATTTGTCTTTTTTGCTGTCTTCTTTTTGTTTTTCGACTGGACTATGTCAGCTGGTATCCGGTAAAACATTAGTTTTGAACCACTAACCCTGTTCTTCCTGTTTTGGCACTTGACAACAAAACAAGAAGACATTTTTAAGTCGAACTGTCATGCAGCTGCAGCTGGGCTAGTTTCGACGTCCTCCGTTTTGCCTCCAGCTAGTGTAGTGACATCATAGTGACATAGGTGGTGAAGGGGTCTATATACTCTCATAATACCCTGTCAAAAACAAAAATGGTCCATCCCCTCCCTACTGGATGGCAATGGTCAAAGCCAAGCTGTGTGTAAACTATCCAAACCGGTTCTGTACATATAATAATAATAATAATAATAATAATCCTGTTTTATGTTAACCCTTCAACATGAAACATCAGTGTGTGAGCCAATCACAGCGCAGGGATAATATGCAAAACTGTAAACACTATCTCTAACTACATACACTGATCAGCCATTAGCATAACACCACCCATGAAAAAAGCTCTGACCCACTGACAAGCCTAAGGCCGCGATCAGACCAGGTATCCCCTTAAGTACATTAATGAGCCACCCAGACACAGGGTCACTGGTTGTCCTTAATTGGACCAGGTTTGGTAGGTACTAACTGCTCCATACCAGGGACACCACACAAGACCTGATGGTTTAGAGATGTCCCAGTTGGCTCTTTGGAAGTCATTCAGATCATTAAACTTGCTTATTTTTTATGCTTTCAACACATTGGAACTGACCGTTCCCTTTTGCCGTCTAATATATGCCACCTGAGATAATAATATAGTCAACATGTTAGTGCGGTTTTAATGTTATGGCTGAATGCTGTATGATCCATGTTTACAACAATAAAGTTGATTTATGTCTAATATTTGACGCCATGTTATGAAGAAATTTTCATCATTGTGTGTTTGTGTATTGTGGTGTTGTCTCATGTAAAAGTATTCCATGCCGGTGTCCCTTTAACCATAAACCCACACCTGCACCACTACTTCCTTGCACTGCAGGGGTCAAAGTGTGCACAGATCATGGTCGTAGCTCATATTTACAGAGATAGCTTACGAGCCATCACTCAACTCATCCAGATGTTGCATTTTCACTCCTGGGTGTGATATGTTATTCAGGGTTCCTGTTTTAAGCCTGGAGAATATCTGCTGTGTCAGTGGCAAGGCTTTAATCACTGATAGGTGAGGTTACAGGAGGAGGCTGGCACTCTTCTCAAACCACATCATGAGTCAGTAGTGGCTTTTGTAATTAGAGGCACAACCTTTTGGAATTGCAGTCACATTATATCAAATCCTAAATGCTATTTTTATCAAGAGATATATAATATACACTATAATATACACTGTCATATGTATCAAATGTCAAGGGATAGCAGTAAGTCGTGTATAATAGTGATGTTACCTCAGCAGACAGCTTGGGAGAGCTCATACCTCTTTGTTTGTTAGGTTTTATCTTGCGACTGAGGTTGAACACTGGCCAGAGTTTGAACGTGCGGTGATTGTGGGTGCCAGATGGATGGGATATTACATTTTACATTTATATTACAATGTCCAGGCATTTAAGATTCCTCAGCGTGCACCCCATGACCCCAGTTGTCACCAAGGCACTGTGCAGCCTGGGCCCAAATTGGTTTGACGTTCAGCATGTACATGTACATGATCAGAAAAGTAGTTAACAGGCTTAAGTAGAAGTACATATGTATCCTAGACTGTTCCATCCATCTGTTCATGCATCCACCTGTGCACTCAGAACCAAGAGTTACAATGTTTGTGGGATGTATACAGATTTATCCTCATAACCAGCAGAGAACTGACCTTTTTCAATTTTAAAATCAATACAAACAAGATCAAGGACAAAGCACAGCTTCTTTTCTGTTTGTCACACAGTGATTTTACCTACATGTTCAGCCATCTTGTGTGTCCATTTATGCATCTGTTGGTGCACCTCATTAATAAGGTGTCAAGAGGAAGAAACCATGAAGGGAATCAGAATCAACCTGAACCTATACTTAACTGGGTGGCACCAGATTTTCTGATGCGGAGTAAAACTGTTCAGTCCTGGTTTTCCTCCGATAACTGTTTTTATTGGTCACAGTCCAAAGCCAAATTCATGGTTTCTTCAGTCTGTCCGTCATAGTGATCTTTAGACAATCCGTATGATGATCAGGTAATGAGACTCCATAAAGAACCAGGGTGTCAGGGTGGATCTTGATATCTTAAGAACAAGTCACTGAATGATTTTAGGGTTTATATGGAATATATGAATGTAACCTGGACCTGAGTAAAGGTCAAATCTGACCTGTTACTCAATAGCTTAAAGATGTACACTGAAATACCAGGAAAAACTGGTACACCAGTCTAATGCTTGGTAGGTCTCCCATGGGGCATGGGGTGTAGGATTTTTGTGTTCCACAGTGTGATGCATGGTATCCCAGATGTGTTTGAACAGCAAAACCCCAAACTTAGAGGAGTGTTCCTCTAACCATAATTTGGCATCTCTGGATGCATGTGGCAGCACATTGTCCTGTTGTCCCTATCAGAATGAATGCAGTACATGAACAGGTGTATTTTGTCAAAAAGAGGCACCCATAGACACATGTCGGAGATGTTTGTAGATGTACCGGGGGTCCCGTGGAATAGCAGCTTAACAAACCATTATGGAGCCACCACCAATCAGTACCAGTTTTCTTTACAGTCTATAACAGTTTCTCTTGTACTTCAGTGTATATTTTAAAGATGTTTATGGCGTACACATTAGCAACAGGTATGCAGGTGGAGGCGCCTCTATCAAGTATTGCATTTAATTCAGGAACAGATTTTGACGTGTGGAGAATGAGAATGTGACTAGCACATCGCAAACCTGTTTTTTTTCAGGGTATTGAAATGACTTTCAATATTGATTTAAATGACAATCAGTATAGAAATAACAATAACCTGGTTCACCCCAGAAGAACCATGCTCAGGTTCTTTGACTTGTCATTGATCAGTGTTTGTTAGAACTTGTGTTTCTGAATGTTCAGTATTAAGTGGTTTTCTTATGATAAGCTCCTTATAATAATTTTGACCCCAAAATGCTCGTTTTGAAGGATTAAAAGGAAACAGCTTTGCTTCAGGTCTGAAAATAGCTCATATTCTCCTCTGTTCGAATCTCAGAACAAGCCTTTCTGTCTTACACTTCTGTTAAGTGATCAGTGTGTTGAAGAGGTCTCCTGGTGTTAAAGCATCTCCTGAGAGACATCCTCCCAGCTGTACTTGTTAGACTTTTGTAAGTTTTTCTTGAACACACCCTTCTAACTAGGGTCCTAATAGTAAGATTGTATTTACTGACACTTTTCTGAACATTTCCTTTAACCCATTATGGTCCTGTTTTAATCAGATCTCTCTCTTATACTCTCTCTCTCTCTCTCTCTCTCTCACTCTCACTCTCACTCTCTCACTTTCTCTCTCTGTCTGTCTCTCTTTCTCTCTCTCTCTCTCTCTCTCTCTCTCTCTCTGCAGCACTATGTTGTCCAGGCTGAGTGAGTGGTTCTGGAACGAGCGCCTGTGGTTCCCAGCAGGTTTGGGATGGGCTGACCTGCAGGATCGCGATGGTCACGTCTTCGCCAAAGGCTCTGACCTCTGGGTTACTATTCCAATAGCCCTGGCCTTCCTCCTTATACGCCAGATATTCGAGAGGTTTGTCAAGACCAACTTTTTCACATATGACTGAACACACACTAGAGGGCAAAGAGTCCACAATTGTGGGTTTGGTGCCTTGCTCAAGGACACTTCACTTAAGTTAGTCACACTGAAATGTTATTGTATATGCGCGATGTACTGCCTTGCACTTAATCACTTAATCTCCTGATAATTTCCTCATTCTGCTTACTGCATGGCAGTCCTTATAACCATGTGATATGTAAGAGATGGACTAACTGTAGTGAACTAATTGTAGGACCGTGGCACTTTGGCTGGCTTCAGCGATGGGTGTGAAGGAGAAGGTGAGGGTGCGGGCAGTTCCCAATCCAACACTGGAATCGTACTTCTGCACCACCAGTAAACATCCAGCACAGGTTTGTAATAAAACATTTTAAGGAGACATAGTTTTCCTACAGGTTAATCCAGTTCTCTGGGTTCTCAAGAAAATACGTGTGTCACAATATCACACAGATCAAATTCTACAGGTGTCTTATCTCACTGTCTAAAACAGCTCTTTCCAAACGCTCAGCTTCAATGCCGGGCAATTTCAATAAAAATGAGTCTCTCATCACTCGGTCCCCCTCCGCCACAGGGTGTCTGTAAACAAATTACACAGATGATGTTGGTGAAGTCAACTGCGATGTCCTGACGTCCACCAATTTGGACACTTTTTTCTTGATAAAAAGCTTTATGTTTTTGTTTCTCAACCAAGTGGTTTCGTCTTATTCAACAGTTTCTGATCTGCATGAAGGACAAAAAACTTTTAGTCTTTGATCCCCTAATTCTCAGTAGTTAGACTAAAATCTCTGCTAGTCACTAGAGAAGTGTGTTTAGTCTTGCGTGACTTTCATTTAAAGTAGATGAATGTTATAAGAACTTGTAAACTTGTAAAAACTTGTAAAAAGTGTTTTATTCCTGTGATAACCTGTGTTGTACTGACCCACTTATACAGGTTTTTGTATTGTTCTAATGAGAACCCTATGTGATGTAACCAAGGGCACAAAATCAGAATGGCTTGTTGAATCCCATGTTATCCGAACAGATCACACGAAACTGACTGGGTTGTCTTATTTCCCAGTTTGTGCGATTATAGGGACACACACAAAGATACACAAATAAAAGTTCACAAGAAATTAAAAAGTGTTTTTTTTATAATGTGTCCCTGTTAAGTTTCCTGTTTTTAGTTTATTGGTAACCTGACAAGCAAAACAAAGCAAAAAAAGGCTGAAAACATGGCAGACACATTAACCATTGTTGATTAGTTGAAAAGTTCCTGCCATAAAAACTGGTACCTCAGTTGATGGGCGAGCGCAGGACTGCAGAAATATTACATACACAATAAACACTATACTCCCTGCAGAACTGTCCAAAGTTCTGAGATATGGTGACTTGGGATGGTGAAATTCCAAACTCAAGTGAGTGTTCTAAACCCATCAGTATGAATACAGGACATGAACAGGTGTAACTATTCTGAAAGATGACACACACAGTGTTGTAGATGTACCAGGAGTTCCCATATATATCAGCTAAACAAACCCCAAACCATTATAAAGCTTCGTAGATGTCAGTCGCTATCGTGTGTAGGTGGTTCTGCTGGTGGTTCTGGTTCTGTATTTTGTCTCTTTTGTGCAGTGTGTTTCACCCCTCCTTCTCTGTTTTTTGGATCCGTACAGAACATGGTGGAGAGTTTAAGTAAACAGACAGGATATTCTCAGCAACAGGTGCAGAGGTGGTTCCGGAGACGGCGCAACCAGGAGCGACCCAACCAGCTCAAGAAGTTCAAGGAAGCGAGGTACATGCAAATCATACACATCCCTTACACACGGTATTTGCATACAGGTGATATGAGCGGCCATTCAACTGTGCTGACGTCTCTGCGTCTTGGAATCTGAGCAGCTCAGAAGTGGGACTTTAATATCCTCATTCATGTGTGTGTGAGATAAGAGTGTCATTCCTGACAGAAGAGGTCAGGCTGGCTTAGTTCTGTCATGACATCTGTCAGTTAGTGATTAGTCCACTCACTCTGTTAGAATCTAAGCTGCTCGTTCACAAGGATGCTGGAGTCTGACTCAGAGCTTGTTGGGCGGAACACCCTGGACAGATCACTAGTCCATTACAGACAGACACAGTCAGTAATTTAGTATGTTTAATTCACCTGACCGCATGTCTGTGGACTGTTGGAGGAAACCAGAGCTCCCATAGGAAGCCCACACAGACACAGAGAGCACTTTAAAAGTCAGTTCAGAAAGGATCCTGGTTGGAAATTGACCAATTGGGACTGATTCGGATTTTGCCACCTATCTGTATGATCAGCTGATAGCCGATACCAATCGAGGTCGGGACTAGATGCCATTTTTACTGCAGCCAGGATATAAAACCAAGTCTAAACTGGTTTATTACTATTTCTAATGAGCTTGAGTGGCTTCAATAACAGTGGGACAGTGGTCCTTACTGTAGAGTCGCATACAGTCATTTGTTATCGGGTCTGTATTTCTACCTAGCGCAGGAATTCACATCCAAAACCCCAGATGGAAATACAGAAATGGGGTTAGTGCAGAGCTGCAGTGATCGTTCCTTGTGAAATGTGGCTCATTCATTTCATAACATTGATCAGCACTCAGGATCAGCTAAGTTAGAGAGATATCAGGTCAACACTTTGTGTCTTAGAGAAATTGAGCAATTTGCTTGATTGTGCATGCTGATAATTGTTTTATATCTAAGGCTCTGTCTGTGTTTTTCTTGCAGTTGGAGATTTACATTTTACTTGCTTGCGTTCCTAGCTGGTCTGGCTGCTCTCATTGACGTGAGTACATCTGAACTCAGGCAGAAGTCAGAGAGACATAGTTATGTACATACGTAAATATTTAAATCTGTGTATTTGTGTGTGCAGAAACCCTGGTTCTACAAAATGGAAGAGATGTGGAAGGGCTTCCCAACCCTGGTAATGTCTCCTAATATTAACTCCTTCCTCTGACAATTATTTCTTCATCTTTTTTTTACGATTTTCATGACCGCACAGTTCTCCCAGTATAGTTATAGCTACTTCTAAGCAGGGCCAGCGCTAGCCATCAGGTGTTTCTCTTTATTTCCAAAATAACTTACTATTAAATATAAATATTAAAAATATTAATGTTTTAAAAAAAGTTGCGCTTGAGGAGAAATTAAAATCTTGATAAAACACTGAACTAATGTTGTATTAACAAAATTCACCAAACATTATAAAAGGTAAAATAACTGAAAATAGTAAATACCACTACCATTATTGAAAAAAGATCTGTGCAATGACTAATAAATAAATAAATAACAGAAGAACTAAACTTTGTAAACACAGTATAGAGAATTCAAGTATTAGGTCTAGTCTAGAATTTAAGAAAGAAACTGTGAAATTATCACCTGTCTTTTTTCACTACACAGTTACATACTCGTGGGTTTATAGCACATAACAAATGTCAAATCAATGTCCTAAAATACAGCAGGCTAAGTAAACTTGGCTAATACTTCACTGATAAATTCTGATGGCTAAAAGAAATAGCAAACCCAAAGTTAATCTTTAAAATTTACAATTATTATTTAAAACATTGTCCTTACACGCAAGCAACATGTGAGCATCATCTCACTCTCTCGTCTTTTTTCTCTTTATCGCCCCTGACTCTTGATGCCTTTTCAAGGACATGTCCAAACTCAGGTTTCTGCCAAACTTGAGACTGAGACATAATTGAACAGACCACTGGGGGGTGAGGGAGGGGGCCACCACAGGGAGACTGTGCAGTATTAGAGACGTGTGCAGTGTCAAGGGGCAGGATTCTATAAATTGCCGTTTCACTGACATGAGCTAACAGAGCGCTGTGTGAAGTGTTGGGAGAGGAGGAGCACACACAGCATACAGAACTCCAAATCTCCCAGTGATGGGGTAAACACTTAAGCCTTGAATCATAAGTAGCAGTTTTGCAGGGCCGAAGTCCAGCACAGTTTGATTATTACATTGCTCAGAAGCTTAGCAGGTCTGCAAGAGCAGGGAATTGACTCTTGTCTGCAGGAGTAATCAATCATTCCAGCAAGTACTGGACACATTTTTAGAGCGGTCTCCTCTAAATTCTTGAGAACATATATAAAATGTAAAAAACTGTAAAATGAATAACATTAATTATTTCATTATTGTGGCACCTGTGAAGAGGGATTTGTTAGAGAGCAAGTGTATAGTCAGCTCTCAAAAATGTTTTGTTGGAAGCCACAAAAATAGGCAAGCATTAGAATCTAAGTGACTTTGACAAGGGCCAAATTGTGATGTCTAGATGACCGGTCAGAGCATCTCTAAAACTGCAGGTCGTGTGGGGCATGTCCTATTAGACAGTGATTAGTACCCACCAAAAGTTTTTCAAGTAAGGACAACCAGACAAGCAGTGACAGGGTTGTGGAGATGTACTGATGTGTGTGGGGGTGAAGGCCAGCCCATCCGGTCAGATCCTGCAGAAGATCCACAGAAGGTCTTGTAGAGTCCGTGCCTAGACAGGTTAGCGATCCAGACAGTAAATTATTATCAGATTTATTGGTATTTACACACACACACACAGAATTTGGTTCTGGTTGTTGCTGAATATACACATATACATTCAATACAAACAAAAATAAAATATAAACAATACAACAAAGGTGCAATGTGGTGGTCAGTTGGTCAGTCAGTCATCATCTTATCCGCTTAATCTGTCAGGGTCAAGTTTTTTTTCCGAATCCCACCCGGAATCATTGGGCACAAAGGCAGGAATACCCCCTGGACAGGGCACCAATTCATTGCAGGGTACCACAAACACACACCAATTCACTCACACCAGTTCATGTTTGGGATTGAAATTGTGAAAAGTATTTGTACAGTTTGTTATATGTAAGATATGAAGCTGGGGCAATACTGTGGGCATGTGCTCATATGCTGTTTTATATGATGCAAAGTGAAAGGGAAAGTGATTGACCTAGAAGAATTTTTGACCTCCGCATTTAACCCATTTGTGCAGTAAAACACACACACTAGGGTGTGTGTAAACACTATTTAATGCTGAGAGGACCTGACTTCAAATCTTGAATTGTTTAATATGCCACAAAGAAACACACTAAAGCCAAAAGTATGCGGACACCTGATAATTGCACGCATATGTGGTTTGAAGCACACAATTGTATACAATGTCTCCATCTTATTTTCCCTTCATTTGAGCTAAAAGGCCCAACCCAGTTTCAGGATGACACAAAGACAGGATGTCCACGTACACGAAATGATCTCGATGAAGACATGGTGTGTTAGGTTAGAAGGAAGTTGAGGTACTTGAGTGTTCTGCACAGAATCCTGACCTCAACCCCACTCTTTGGGATGAACTGGAACCCTGACTGAACCCCAGACCTCCTCCCTTACACAGCACAACACAAGGTCTGATCTCATTAACGCTCATAAAGCTAGTGGAAAGTGAAGCTTTCCCAGAAGAGTGGACCATTTAGTATAGAGGGAGATCTTGATCATCATTGCTGTTCTATGTCTTAAATGAATAGTGGATTTAACATGTGGTCTCTCTCTCTCTTTCCTCAGACTTTGCTGCCTTCTCAGTACTGGTATTACATGATCGAGCTGGGTTTTTACATTTCACTTCTCTTCAGCGTGGCATCAGACGTGAAGCGAAAAGTATGTATCCAGATGTGTACATCTGCCACAAATCACTTTTAGAAAAAAAAACCCAGACACCAATATATTAGAGCTATAGCTGAATGATTAACTGTGTGTTTTACATGTACACTGAAGTGCCAGATAAACAGGTCTAGTCTAAAACTAGTCTAATACTTGGTAGGTCCCTCACTGGACCATAGGTGTGAATGACTAAACCCCAAACTCAGATGAGTGTTCCTTTAACCATAATCTCTGGTGTCTCTAGACGTGTGTGGTGGTGCATTGTCCTGTTAGAAGAGGACAAACCCAGAATGAATGTATGACATGAACAGGTGGAACTCATCAGACAGAAGACACACCCCCTTTTAGAGATGTTTGTAGATGTACCAGGGGTCCCATAGAATGTCAAATAAAAAACCCTATACCATTATGGAATCAGCAGACCTGTCAACAGGCAATCTGACCTCCTCATACACTTGTACGATTCCATGTTCTAAAGTACACATATTGTTTGATCTCACATTTCAGATGAGTTGGCAAAAATTTGAGCACCACTGTAGTTCAGCTGTGCAGTTTGTCCGGACTTTCTAATTTTACACCTGCATGATTACTTGGTTTTAAATGGAGTTGAAAAATGGTGCCGCTGGACAACACAGGCAGGAAAACCTTCACTGAAATTATAATATGCAAACTAGCAGTCGGTTCACTCCCGTGGAATTTTAAGGTTTTATCGGATTCACAGATGTAGGCGAGAGGGTGGAGCCAGGATCTACCACATAGGATAGTTACAGGTTTCTGATGAGCCGTATTTGAATATGGACAAAGTTATGTAAATTGATGAGGTAAAGTAACAAATGCAAATGATTAGAGTAAATTCCTGTGGCACTGGGTGTCTGACATGCACCAGTTCTCAACTTAGTAACACACATTCAACTCCATTATCATTTATAACCTTTCTTTAAGTATTTAACCTTTCTTTACTAACTGTAAAGTATAGTTAGAACAAGACAGCTATTATAAATACGCATTATGCATGGAGCGTTAAACAAGCTGTGCATACACGCCTACTAGAGTAGATCACTTGCTTCTGATAATGGTTTCTCTTTCTCTCTCTCTCACCCTCTTTCTTCCCCTCTCTCATACACTCTCTTTCAGGACTTTAAGGAACAGATTGTTCACCATGTCGCCACTATTCTCCTGATCAGTTTCTCCTGGTGCGTGAACTACATTCGAGCAGGAACTCTGATCATGCTGGTGCACGACGCTGCAGATTACCTGCTCGAGGTATGAACGTCGTAGTCCTTCATTCTTTCCCTCATCAGCATATGCTTAATTGGGGCCGGAGTCTGGGGTGTAGTCAATCCCTGAAACACTGGGAGACAGAAGTCTGGATGTGACGCCAGTCTGTTGCAGGTCAACACTTGCATTAGCCCATATTAGCATAGACGATGAAACTACTAGGTAGGAGGAAGTTGGGGAATCTGGTGGAAACCCAACACACACAAGGGAGAACATGCAAAACTCCACACAGACAGTAACCTAAGCTCAGTGGATACAAGGCTGCAACCTGCTACACCACAGACATTAAACTACATGTAGTTTCTGACCATTGTGGCACAATTGACTACTTGGTGTATATGCATCAGTGTTTGGTTATTACATTACTCAGTCACCACAAACACCACATCCAATCACCACAAACATCAATATTATCATTAGTAGTGTGGCACTCGTAAGTAGGACTGAGACACTTTGACGATCGGTATTGTGTAAAACCAGTCGGCTGAAAGTTTAAAACCACTTACAGGTGAAGAGAATAACATTGATTATCTCATTACAGTGACAAAATAAACAACCAGTCCTCTACTTAGATGCAGGAAAAATGGACAAAATGGATCTGAGTGAGTTCGACAAAAGCCAGATTGTGATGTCTAGACGACTGAGTCAGATCATATGGGGTGTATCCCAGTGTACAGTGGTTAATACCTACCGAAATAGCACAAGGAGGAACAACCGGTAAAACCACAACCAGGTCACAGGCTCCCAAGACTCAAGCATTTAACATCAGTAAGTCTTATGTGTTCATGACCCTGTCACTGGTTCACCAACTGTCCTTCCATGGACCACTTTTGGTAGGTACAAACAACTGTACCCTGGGACACACAATATTTGACCCAGTCATCTAGACATTACAATTTTTATGCTTGCCCAATTTTCCTGCTTTCAACACACGTAAAAATGTAAGAACTGGCTGTTCAGTTGCTGCCTAATATACCCCACCGTGATGCCACCCTGATTCAGGAAAAGTTAAACATAATGCTTATTCCACGCTGTAATTTCACCTCGTTCTCCCACATGAAAGAACCAAATGGCAACATCATATTTGTCCCTTTTGTGCTGTGAAAAGGTGTTTTAATAACTTATAAGGTTGATTTCAGCCCTAATGTGTTAAGATCATTGTGACAGGTCATTCTCATAAGCAAAGACATACAATAACATTGTGCAGAAATACACTGAAGTACCAAAATAAGTACCTAATGCCCTCATGGTGCACAGACTCAACGAGCTTACAGAAATATTCTGTAGGTGATTAACCCCAGACTTCCTACAGAAAGCTCCACAATTCTGTTGTATTCTGAGGTGGAGTATTTGTGTGTTCCACAGTATGTCACATTTCATCCCAGATGTTTCCAATAATACTGTCGAGATCTGGAGACTTGGGTGTGAATGACGAAACCTCAAACACACAGATGAGTGTTCTAACTATAATCTGGTGTCTCTAGACGTCTGTAGTGGTTCATTGTCCTGTTAGAAGAGGACAAACCCATTAGAATTAATACAGGACATAAACAGGTAGAACTCATCACACACAGTGTTTACCTGTCAGAGACGTCTGTATATGTTCTAGGGGTCCCATGGAAGGTCAGCTAAACAAACCCCATATCATTATCATTTATATACAGTGAATATAAATAAATTCAATTCAATTTTATTTATATAGCGCTTTTAACAATGGACATTGTCCCAAAGCAGCTTTGCAGAAAATAATGAAAAGGGTTAAATATACATTAGAATAGATTTTTTTTTTTTTTTATTGGTGGTGACAGTGGCAAGAAAAAACTCCCTGAGATGACAAAAGGAAAAAACCTTGAGAGGAACCAGACTCATAAGGGAACCCATCCTTATCTAAGTGACACAGATGTGTAAACAAAATATAAACAAAAGTGCAGGTAGCCAGAGAATTAAAGTCTGTGATCTAATTCATGGTTTCTACATCTGTCCTTTATGGTGTA
>JAOVVF010000011.1:9976098-9987524 GCA_028565595.1 Duopalatinus emarginatus
ACACACACACACACACACACACACACACACACACACACACACACACACACACACACACACAGACAGACACACAGACACACACACACACAGACAGACACACAGACACACACACACAGGGTTCACCTGTCTTTATATTTATGTCATGTTGATCGTACGAAGGGGAGGTAGCATGTCACCATACAGAGGGACGTGTGTTTGACATAGAAAAACAAAAACAAGCCAAAGTTAAACGATATTTATTATAGATGTCAGACAGGAAGACAAATTCCTTGAAAACTTGAAACACTCTTGTTTTGAAAAATGTAAAGAAATCAGAACAAACCAACAAACAAAAAATCACCGGTCAGCTGATTAGCTGATGAGCAGTAGGGTGGATATTCCAATCCTGACAGGTGTTAATAAAACACACCCACAGACTGGATATAAGAGTGGACCGGACGACGGGGGTCGCAAAGCGAAGCCGAAACGTCTCTCTCTTACGCCCTCTGGTGGCGTACAACTCCTGCCCCGCGTTAGATCCTGCCTACATAAATTAGCATTAGTGTTAGTTACCTTTAATTACCGTTAGTTAACGTAAAAAAAAATAAGGTGTACATTATCTTGTCATGTCAGCGTTCTGGGTGTAAAAGGCACGAGAAATCAAGGCGAAGAAAAAATATGGGCGGGGTTACGCGGTCTTCGAAACGTCACAATAGGAGTGAACGGGCGACGTCCTGTCTGTACTCTTATATACAGTCTGTAAATACACAGTGTTCATAAATAATACAATACCAAAGCAGATGTGCTCTAAACCTCTGGATTTGAGGTCGAAAAAAATGTTGTCAGTATCGGATGTAAATGAATTTTATTTGTCAGTCAGTAATTCGGACGTTTCTTTGACCTTAACGTCGAGGTTTACATTAGTCACACACACACACACACACACACACACACACACACACACACACGAGTAGGATTACTATTAGGCTTTTTCCTGAAACGTACGACGCAATTACGAACAAATCGGGTCGGACGTGGGAAACATGTCGACCGTAGTCACAAGTTAAATCCAATAACATTAAAACCGTCAGTCAAAGGGATTCGTTTAAATACACTGAAGTGCCAGAAAAAAATCAAAAAAACAAAACTGGTACACCAATCTAATACTCAATAATACTCGAACAAACACCAGACTTCCTGCAGTACAGTACGGATGGAGAAGGACACCGGACATGCAGAGACCTACGAGTGAACGAGTCAGTTCTCAAATCTCATGTGCTGAAAGCAGGAAAAATGGGCAAGCGTAACGATTAGAGCGATTATTTTAAAGAGCGAATCAATCTGATGCTCTAATAGTGTCGGTCCCATATGGGGGAGGGGGGGGGGATTGAACACTGCAGAACGCTCCTTCAGAAGGCGGTGTAGACACCATAATCTGGTGTCTGAGGTCAAACCCACGACACTAACGGCTGTCCAGAACTACGCCGGTCGCCTGTCCGAGATGTTTGTAGATGTACCAGGGGTCTGGTGGAACGCCAGGTAAACAAAACCCTGTTAGCATTATGGAGCCACCACCAGGATATTCGGGCACTTCAGTGTACTAGAGGCTGGTACAAACCAAAAGCGTGTATTAGTTTGTTCTTGTGTTGGTGCCGTAAACAAAGCAGTCGTCTCTTTTGCAGTACTCTCACAGTGCTGAGGTTCCTGACCTTCAGGTTACCACACGGACGTGAACCTTTCTGAGGTATCTTTACTCCAACGTGTAATCATATTCCCGTATATATCCGAACCCCCCACATCACCCCACCCCCCCTTCCTTCTCCTAACGCCGTTTATTCGTTAGGACTATTTATTGTGCGACCATTCGCCTTGTTATCAAGGCTTTTTATTTTTTATTTTTATTTTTATTCTTGTTGCTCGAACACGTCCCTGATTCGTGCCACGCAGATGTCCGCCGCGTGCTTAGTCTCTTTGCAGAGCTGCGTCAGGCTGAGGAAGCCGTGCGGGATGTCCTCCACGACGGTCAAGGTCACCGGCTGCCCGATGCTCTTCAGCTTCTTGGCAAACATCACAGAATCGTCCAGCAGGGCATCCAAAGCTGAAGCCTGTAAACGACACGACACACGAAACGGCCGGTGATTAAACAGTCCACAGCCGTCATAGACACTAAATATACAGCTAAGCACTAACTACAGTTCTACCCCATTTGCCCCACGCTTTGTAATGAGGGGCAGCCGTGGCCCAACCGGTCTTGTGACTGGAAGGTCCCGGGTCCCAGGGCAAGACATGGATTAAGGTGCCCTCATTTGGGGGAGTTAAAAAGGCACCTAATGTCCCCCAACTGCGCCCCCCCCCCCCCGGCCACTCGGGGAAAGTGTGTACACTGCCCCCTAATGTTCACTGGTGTGTGTGTGTGTGTGTTTCACTGTTAATCACTGAAGGTCACATTTCTCTGTGTGCAAGCACAGTAGGCAAATAGTTCACTTTCACTTACACTTTCACGTTAAAATACTCAAGCCTGTGACTTTGGACCCAGTCTAATCCCCCTATCCCACCGTCTGCATTCTGGTGCTTACCACTAGATGTACAGGAGGCAGTCCTTTGAGCAGGCTGTCGGGAGCAAGTAGCGGAGATACAAACGGGTTCCTTGTGATTGGAGTGCAGGGAGTATGAATCTCTGCCAGACACCCAGAGCGCAGTGGCTCAAATCCTTCCGGAAATTCGATCAGGCCCGGCAGGGTGTCAGCGGGATGAGGCTCGGCATTCCGGGAGGGCTTGGGTAATCTAACGGGCGAGGCGAGGAGCGACTGCAGCCAGTTGGAAGCTCCTTGCGTGATGTTCCCGAGTACGAGCGCGGTGTCCCGTCCCAGAGCGCTCAGGGCGTCGAGCTGCTCCGCGGGCTGCACCGAGACGCTGTCCATACCTGATGTAAAGGGGAGGGGGGGTGGGGGGTGGTTAGAGGGAGTTAACAGTGTGACGGGGGTCAGACGGCGGTTCCGTTCGGATCGTGACAGGTCTTACCAGTGTACGCGTTGACGCACTTATAAAGCACGCTGAGTGGCAGCACCGGGTCGATGGTCGTGAGAAACCGCGATGGCGACGCGTCAGTCGTCAGGAGCGTCGCCGGATAGGCAGCCATGATCCCATCGGGGGTTCTTACTCCATGAGACATGGCCTTCATCGAGACGGTGATGCACAGGTTCCCACCGGCGCTGTCTCCTGCCAGACACACTCGCTCTGCTGTGGAGCCTGAGAGACAATACATACTGCAGGTCAGGATTACAAGTATCTCAGCATTCAGAGGTTTTTGTTTCTTTTTCTGTTTGTCGGATTGGTGTACCTAACAGGTGACAGTTCTTCAGAGCCCAGCAGTAGGCGTAAAAACATTCCTCCAGAGCCCGAGGGAAGGGCGCCTCAGGAGCCAGAGAGTAATCCACTGACAGAATGGGAACGTTCAGGTCCTTCGACCAGCTCTTTAGGTAACTCTGGACAGCAGAGACGTGTAGAAATAAACACGAGAGCCGACATTTCGCTTTATTTGTAATATTTCGAGCACACGAGGGTGAGTCGTAAATGATCCGCACTCTGACTGTTGAATTTCTTTTAATCGTTTTTCGACACAACCGCCCTGCTTTTCGATTCACTCTGTCCGTCTGTCAACGAGCTTTATATTCCCTTATTAAAAAAGAGCCACTAACGCACCGCTGTCTTCACCTCGCCGTCAGTCGGCAGTCTTCGTCCTCTTAGGGCTTCTTTCAGGAGAACAAACAGTAGTCCTTCTGGGTTCGATCCCTGCACAGGACAAGACACGACTGAGGTGCCCTTGAGCAAGGCACCTAACTCCTTCAACTGCTCCCCGGGCACTGTGGTTTGGTGCTGCCCAACCCCCACCCCCCCTCCAGGCAAGTGTGTACACTGCCCCCTTGTGTTCACTGGTGTGTGTGTGTGTGTGTGTGTTTCAATCCACGGATGGGTTAAATGTGGAGGAAAAATTTCTCTGCATGCAAGTGCAGTAGGCAAATACTTCACTTTCACTTTCACTTTAACCGCTTTCACTGATAATGTTCTAACTCTGGACCACGAGAACCCCTGAAAACTGTAATTATCAGTCTTCCAGCTTATGGTTGACTCGTTCTTGGTTGTAGATTGAGGATGGGTTAATGCCAGACTCTGATGTTTACTCTCAGGTTTCATAGTGATGAACCCATGTCTCATCATCAGTACTGATTCTTCTGATTCTGATTCAACTTTTTACAGTTTTTAGTTTTAATACACCTGAAGTGTGGATCGTTTTTAACTCACCCTTGTATGCTCATTAATATTTAACACTTTGAATAAAAGTGGGTAAAAGACTCAACAGTCTTCATCCAGAGACTCAACGCACTCAAATAATAAAAATCTCTCTCCATGAACTCTTATAAGGACCAGGCAGATTTAACATACTTCATGAGATCTGGACGTCTGAGCCACAAATCCTCCTCCATGAAAGTGGATGAGTAGCCATGGAGACAGAGGGCCAGTCTGAGACTTGAAGCCTACCAGAGGAGCACGCTGAGATCCCTCAGTCCGAGAGAACGAGAGCAGCTCGGCACTGTCCTGCAGAAAAGACAAAAAAAAAGAGAGAGCGAGGGGGTGGGATAGAGAGAGAGAAAGAAAGAGAGGGGGAGACAGAGAGAGAGGAAGAGAGGGGGAGAGAGAGAGAGAGAGAGAGAGAGAGAGAGAGAGAGGATCAGGGGATTGAGGGCATTAATATTCACATGAAAACCACACCCACTGATCCTGACGGCTCCATGACGCACCTGTCCCTGGCGGAGCGTGTGAGAGATGAGGCGTACGTGAACGGGTCCCGGCCCCGAGTGGGCGATAGGAGGCACCACTGTAACCGAGAGGCTCGGGTCCGAGGCTAGAGGTAAACTCAGTGGCTCGGCTGGGATCGTCAGAGTCAAATTCACCTGCACAGAATATGATCTGATGCTCGCTAAACCCTGGACGGAAAAAGTGATATAAAAAAAAGGGAGTTAGACAAATGTTCAAAAGCATGCGGACACCTGACCGTCTGACCCGTATGTGAGCCTGGGTGTTTACAATGTTCCTGCATCACAATGAAGACATGCTAAGAACGGAAGCGTGGACCTCACCCTCACCGAGGGGTAGGGTGAACCGGAATGCCGACCGCACTCTAGACACCCGACATTGGTGTCTGGTGTCTGATCTCAGTAAAGCTCTAAAGGCTAAATTAGCCCAAATCCCCACGGCTATGCTCAAAAACCTAGTGCAAAGCCTTCCTAGAAGAATGCAGGTTATTATTACAGCAGCTCAGTCTGGATCTGTGAAGGTCAGGTGACCGCAGACCGTTAGCCAGAGTGTGTATTATGTCAATGCATGGAATCTTACGCATGCCAGAAAAGTGGTCCAGATGATCTTATGTAAAATACGCAGCCTGGTGGTGGCTCTGTTATGATTTCAGTAGGCAGGGTTTTTTTCAGTAGGTTTGTTCAGTAGGCATTCCGTGGGACCCCTGGTACATCTAGGTCAACATCATGTTAGTCTCCTTTTTGACATTCATGTCCTGTATTCATTCTGACGGGTTTGTCCTCTTCTAACAGGACAATGAGCCACCGTCCACTTCTGGAGACGCCGAACACATCTGGGCTGCCTTGCAGATACACCAGTCAAACATCTCGAAGGTCCTCCATGGAGACCGTCAATGATGTTCGTAGATGTCCCAGGGGTCCCATGGAATATCCAGCTAAACGAAACCCACACCATCATCGAGCCTCCACCAGCCTGTGTATTTTGCATATTCTCATCCGTATCAGTTTTCACTGTATAACATTTGCCCTCAGGTGATCTAGTGAGTGATTAATGTGTGATTATTGCTGTCGGTTTTCCCAGAATTCCAACACTAACTGATATCAGCTCCGTCTCGGTGATGTTCCAAAAGGTTTTCCAGAAATGCATGTCCAGATTCTGAGTGATGCGTTCAAACTCTGCTCCCCTCAGCTCAGGATCCATCACATATTTCCCGGAGGTGATGACAGACAGCGCCGCCCTTCCTGCAATAATAAGGAAAAGGATTCGATGAATGTTTAAAAGAACAGCGGCTCAGGAATCATTCTAAATGCTACACAACCAACAGGACTGGAATCCGGTGTCCTTAGCAAAAATGGCAGAACCTGCTAGAACCATCTCTGAAATACTCCATCAATTCATCTACATTCATCTGTAGAACATGTAGACAGAGTATAAGATTCCGAGAGCATGAGGATAAAGATTTTCCAGACTGATGGCTACATCCAGGTGCTGCTCATTGATCGGTGACACCGTCTCAGTGGCGAAGCATGGTGGTGGCAGCGTCATGCTATTGCCTGGAAACATGCACCCAAGACTATTAGAGGATCAGGAAAGAAACCTGAAGATGGCAGTTCAGACACTTCCTGTTCAATCTGACTGAAACCGAGAGGATCAGGACAGGAAGAATGGGAGACACGGACAAATCCAGATTCAGACGCTTTCATCGTCTAATGCAATGGGATTAGGTGCCTTGCTCAAGGGCACTTCAGGCTAGGGACCTTTGAGTCACAAGGCTGGTTCCTTAACCACAAGCCCACAACTGGACCATAAAACATTAGGAGAATCCAATCAAATGAATCATGAATCGTGTGAATCGTGTGAATCATGTGAATCGTCACACCCCCACTTGACTCTTCTAAAACCATTCACTCTCCTGTGCTACACTCACCTAATCTAGTCTGATGTTTCTTGTAGTTCTCTCCGAATGACACCATACTGATGACCACTGTCTGCAGGAAGGGCCTGAGAGAAGGACAGAACTGGAGGAAGGACACACACACACACACACACACACACACACACGGAAGTTATTCATAGCGTACTGTACATACAAACTAAAGCTTAGTGGCTCATTCCGTGCCAAATCAACCAATTTCAGAAAAGTTCCCAGGTCTCCGATTTTGCTGAAAATCTGCCAAAATGAACCTTACATGGAGTCACGAATCCTCACAAAATCTTGATCTTGGGATGAAATTCACATTATTTCTGGAGTTATGTAATAAATATGTAATAAATTTAGGAGCCACGCCCCCTTTTTGTACTCGCGATTTGCCGCTACGATCCGTAACGGATTTTAAAGGGTCATATCTTTATTTCTAAACATGATACAAAGCTGAAAACTGGTATCCAGGCTCAGTTCTGTGCCTGCTTTCAGAATATGGAGTATGGATATTTATCAGAATGAATAAAGCTGTAGCAAGTTAAAATCCAATATTGGTTGGTGGCGAATCCAATATTTTTGGATTTTGACCCTCGGGTCACAGGATTATCAAGAGGTCTGGACCAAAGATCAGGGCCAGCCCAAGTCTTTATGGGGCCCTAAGCAAATTTTTATTTGAGGCCCCCCATACCCCCTCCGACCACCTCTGCATATTGTTCAATTACCTTTCTCCCTGCGCCAGAAAAAAACAAAACAAAACAAAACAAAAAGGAAGCGGACGGCCTAAGGAGGGAGCAGGGTTTTTTTTATTTATTATTTATTTATTTATTTAAATTTTATTTTATTTTGTTAGAGCGATTTGCCCAGAGAAAGATATTGCGCAATACGCTGAAGTGCCCGACAGCGGCAACAGCCCACAGCAGCAACTGATTAACCTATATACAGGTGTGCCAACTATAAAAATAAATAAATATAATATTCATTTTTACCTGTGTAATACCATTTCGTTTTATTATTCAATGTTATTTTTAAAATATAAAAAATATATATTTTATCATTTTATCATGATATCTTGGTGCTCTTGGGGGGCCCCTGGTGGCGTAGGGGCCCTAAGCGGCCGCGTATTTCAAGTATGCCTCGGGCCGGCTGTGCCAAAGATTATACTGGATTGTTGTTATTTGGGGCAGATACTGTAAGCAAATGCAGTTTTACCACAACTGAATACAAGATCTCTGATTTATAGGCATGCAAAAATGGTCACAAAAAATAACAAATAAATTTAAAAAATTGGGCCCCGCCGTACCTCCACCTACGAATGGATAACTATGGATACGACTATGTGGACAGTTACGATTAGTAATGAACTTAACACTGCTGAAACATACATATCACAGCTATAATCAGTGAAAACATCATCATCTCAAATCAACTCCTACTTAGGGAACTCTCTCATTACTGTCCGCCAACCAGAATTGGATTTTGGCGGGCTCATAACTTGCTATAATTTACAACAACCTGAATATCTGAAAAAGGGGACGGAAATGAGTCTGGGAACCAATTTTCAGCTTTGTATCACATTTAGAAATGAAGATATAATCGCTCAAAAATCTGTTACAGATCGTAGCGGCAAACCGCGAGTATAAAAAAAGGCGTGGCTCCTAAATTTGTTACATAACTCCAGTAATAATGGGAATTTCATCCCAAGATTTTGTTTCTATTCTTTTCTTCCAATAACGTTCATTCTGACTGATTTTCATCCAAATCCGAGATGGTCAGCTGCGAGCCTCGGGTTGATTTGTCATGGTGTGTTACACTGTGACATCATGACTCCTGAACCGTACCTGAAAGCCCAGGCAGCGTCCGTAGAAACAGGCCTTGTGCATGGACGTGTACTCGCTGATGAACCTCCTGCTCAGATCTTCATTTTCCAGCGAGTGGAGCTGCCCGTGTTCATTGTTGCTGAGCAGGCGCTGTGCCAGGTAGAGCAGCGCACGGAGCTGGCAGAACGCCATGCAGTACGTCTCCATCTCGCTAGCATTGTGCTCCACGCGGAAAAACACGCCGCCGCAGTTGGTGGCGATGTAGCGGCCCTTCTGAATGATGTGGAGCGCGCACGACAGAACCACCTGCGCAAGAAACAATTTCGAATTTTTCTCCGTAAATATTAGCACCCCTTATGAATTTATTCAATAGGTACAAATAGGTACGCGCAAACGTACCTTGACTAAGGTGCGGTATCCGTTCGCAGGCGTCTCTGGGCTGAAATCGAAATGGTGATAGACGGCAGCAAAGCCGCTGACCAGTGCCCTGACCGCTTGGCCATGCTCATGAATGCGCCTCATTGTTGCCACGAGTTGACTGGTGGCATCATTCTGCTGCAAACCGGACTGCATACTGATGGCAGAGATGGTGTCTTGACACGTCGCCTCCAGGGTACTGAAGACATTGTGGTGATCCACATCCATGGTCAGGTGACTTATAGCCTAGCAAGATATATATACATATATGTTTATATATATTTAAAAAGAAAGTGTCGTTATTGTGTTTAGACTGTGTACAGATCTCTGTATGCAAATCTCTATGCAAAATACACAGACTGGTGGTGGCTCCATAATGGTGTGAGGTTTTCCTGGGACCCCTGGTACATCTACGAAGGTCTCTGACAGACAGGTGAACACCACGTGTGCCTCTTTTTTGGACACCCGTTCATGTCCTGCATTCATTCTGATGTGGGTGTGGCCTTTTTTAACAGGACAACGTGTCACCACACATGCCTAGGGACACCGTTTTCTGATTGGAAGAACACCTCCCAGAACAAGTCCCATATCTAAAACTTGGTGGGTCGGTCCACCACAGGGCTTGGCTGTCGAACACCATACGTCCTCCAGAACGCTACACAAGTCGTATTTCTTGCATAACGTCCCGGGTGTCTTTGATATCGTTGAGATCTGGTGACTTGAGACGTGAACGACTAATCCCCAAACTCAGATGAGTGTTCCTCTAACCGTAATCTGCTGTCTTTAGACGTGTGTGGTGGTGGCCCCAAACCTTAGAAGACCCCAAACCTGTCTGTTGTCAGAAAGGAGACATATCCTGGCTCCAGTGGAATGCTGGAATGCTAAATAAATACCATTCCGGACCGTTATGGAGTCACCACCAGTTGTTCCAGTTTTTTTGGCATTTCAGTGTAATCATTCCTCTATCAGTAGACTGATGACTTACTGAGTACTAAACCCCTCCCATTGCAAAACTCTTACACAATTTGCCCCTGTCAGCAACACACACACACACACACACACACACACACACTTGCTTTATCACTTGCTACGTTGCTCTGGAGTGATGAAGGTGTTGTGAAATGCAGCACTGCTGATTTGGTTCACTGTGTCTAATCAATATTACTGTGAACCAACAGCAGGAGCAGAATAAAAGAGGAGCCCAGGGCAATTTCACAAAGTGATTCACAAGTGGTAAAAGTGCTTATTAGTGAATTCCGATATAATCTGTTAACAATAACGTGTTCGTCCACGTCTCCGCCGTATGACCACAACAAGGTTACAGTGTGGATCAGAAGTAGAACATGAACACTGAATTACTAGACCATCAATCTCAGTCTGATATTTTAAAACAACTTTTTTTCTCAAACAACTGAACATACTAATATATACATATATATTATGTTATGTTATGTTATGTTATGTTATGTTATGTTATGTTATGTTATGTTATGTTATGTTATGTTATGTTATGTTAGTATAATAAGACATGGACACCAGTCTAATACTTACGAATGTCCCTGCATGTAAATATTCTGCACATGACATGGGTGGGAACACAAAAAAAGAAAAACTCAGATGATCGTTCCTCTAATCAAAATTTGCTTCCCAGATGCTCTGATTTGGGGGGGAGCCCCAAATCAGAGCATATGGGAAGCTATTGGGGGACTTAAGTTATGTCCCTTGCTTAAGGGCACTTCAGTCATGTCTTACCCTGTGCGGGGATCAAACCAGGGACCTTCTGATCTTCAGGTTCCTTTCTGGCCTTCAAGGACTTTTCTGACCTTCAGGGACCTTTCTGGCCTTCAGGGACCTTCTGGCCTTCAGAGTCTTTTCTGGCCTTCAGGGACCTTTCTAGCCTTCAGGGACCTTCTGGCCTTCAGGGACCTTTCTGGCCTTCAGGGACCTTTCTGGCCTTCAGGGACCTTTCTGGCCTTCACGGACCTTT
This sequence comes from Duopalatinus emarginatus, assembly GCA_028565595.1. NCBI lineage: Eukaryota > Metazoa > Chordata > Actinopteri > Siluriformes > Pimelodidae > Duopalatinus > Duopalatinus emarginatus. The sequence goes on from JAOVVF010000011.1 coordinate 9,987,035, forward strand.
CTAGCCTTCAGGGACCTTTCTAGCCTTCAGGGACCTTTCTGGCCTTCAGGGACCTTTCTGGCCTTCAGGGACCTTTCTGGCCTTCAGGGACCTTTCTATCCTTCAGGGTCCTTTCTAGCCTTCAGGGACCTTTCTATCCTTCAGGGACCTTTCTAGCCTTCAGGGACCTTTCTGGACTTCAGGGACCTTTCTGGCCTTCAGGGACCTTTCTGGCCTTCAGGGACCTTTCTGGACTTCAGGGTCCTTTCTGGACTTCAGGGACCTTTCTGGCCTTCAGGGACCTTTCTGGCCTTCAGGGACCTTTCTAGCCTTCAGGGACCTTTCTAGCCTTCAGGGACCTTTCTGGCCTTCAGGGACCTTTCTAGCCTTCAGGGACCTTTCTGGACTTCAGGGACCTTTCTAGCCTTCAGGGTCCTTTCTGGCCTTCAGGGACCTTTCTGGACTTCAGGGTCCTTTCTGGACTTCAGGGACCTTTCTGGCCTTCAGGGAC
>JAOVVF010000011.1:9994329-10019410 GCA_028565595.1 Duopalatinus emarginatus
GGTATTTTGTGTAGAATTTTGAGGAAAGAGATTAATTTAATACAATTTGGAATAAGGCTGTAACGTAACAAAATGTGTAAAAAGTGAAGCGCTGTGAATACTTTCCGGATGCACTGTATATCAAGGTCATGGTCAGAAATCAACATACTTCTGGCATTTTGACATTGGTTACACTGTAATCTTCTTATTTCTCAGGGTCTCACTATGAAGCCTCTTGTCAAATGGCTAAAAGTTAAGAGGGTGATCCCATCTGAGCTGAAACTCATTGAGAAATTGAACAACAGGGTAACGTAACCTATTGCACTCATCCAACAGAGAAGCATACAAGACTGAATCCATTCTTAAAACTCGGCTTGACTAAATGTTATCGTATGTATTTGTCCCACAGGCGTGCGAGCATATTCTGGCAGCGATGGAGGACATTTCTGGACGCATAGGAGATAACTGGTGGACCAGAGGGTGGGTGTTGGAACAGTATTTTATGATGTCAGGAGATTTCTAAAAGAATCTTGTGCACTTTTTTGCTGATTTTTTGTGAACCCTTTTTTTAGATGGAAGCGGTTTGAGGAGACGTACATCACCTGGTTTTTAATGAAGCCGGAAGCCAGGAAAAACCAAGACTACCTTTTCAGCATCTTCCACAAACTTAATCTGGAGGATGCTGTAAATTACGTCACCGAGGTGTGAACTGGAATGGCCTGTATACATTACACGGCCTGTAAGCAAGGTGGATAACCAAAGTGTGACTTGTTGTCTAATTGCAGGGAGAAAAAAAAGGATCTCTAGCTTTCCTTCGTAACAGTGAAGGCCCTAATGTGAATTTCGAGAAAAAAAATGGTTTCGAGTTTTCTGGAATGATGCCGGACATCACGTCGGAGTTAGACTATGGCACTGACAATGTGCCAATGGCCTCCATAATGTGAGTATAGTATATAGATCTTATCAAGTATATACACATATCAGTCAAAATATTCCCAACACCAACCAGAACAGCTGGCAAAACAGCTCTGACTCGTCGAGGCATGGACTCCACAAGACCTCGGAAGATATCTGGCACCAAGATGTTAGCAACAGATCCTTTCTGATTGGACCAGAAAGGCTAGCCTTTGCCTCTCGCACACATCGATGAACCTTAAGCACCCATGACCTAAGGTACCACTTTTGGCTAGCTACTAACAACTGCGTAACAGGAACACCACACAAGACCTGCTCAATGTTCAGACATCACATTTATGCCCATTTTTCCAACCGAATAGGATACCTACCAAAAGGGTCCCATAGAAGGAAGGACAACCGGTGAACTGTCAAAGACAGCATGGACTCCTAAGGACGTTCTATGTTTGTAGAGTGAAGGCTAGCCCATCAAGTCCCATCCGAGAGAATATGTGAAGAAGGATCTGTTCTTAACTTCTTGGTCCAGAGAGGTCTTGTGCAAGCCATGCCTTGATGAGTCAGAGGTGTTTCGGCAGACGGTGTCAATTTTATGGCTGATCGATGTACTAGATATGGCATGTGTAAACTTTTCCTCTGATATATGAATAAATGCACTCTAAAAATGACCCAAATTGGGTGGATAATGGGTGACACAGTATGCTGGGTTGGGGATGTGGCCCTGAAACGGAACAGGATAAAACTGAGCTGTAACAGTTTTTGTGTCAGAAAAACTGGTAGACCAGTATAATACTCGGTAGGCCCCCTATGGGCCATGGACTCCACAAGCTTAAATATATATTTTGTAGGTAAAGAACTCTAGACTTCCTGCAGAACGTTCCACAGCACGTTGCAGGACATCTCAGATGTCTGTGCAGACTGTGCAGAACTTCATTTTAATGATTGATACGTCTGTCCAAACGTCACTTAGTGAGCCTTCCAGTTTGTGGATTTTCACTGAAATACCAGAAAAAAACTGTTACATCAGTCTAATAGTTGACTCCACGAGCTTGCGGAAATATTCTGTAGGTAATAAACACCAGACTTCCTGCAGAACACTTTTCAATTCCTCATAGTGTGTTCAGTGGTGTAGGATTTCTGTGCTCCACGTTGAACGTTGCACAACATCCCAGGTGTGTTCGCTAGCATTAAACCTGGTGAGAATGGCAAAACCCCAGACTCAGATGAGTGTACCTCTGACTATAATCTGGTGTCTCCAGACGTGTGTGGTGGTGCAATTGTCCTGTTGGAAGAGGACAAACCCGGGAATGAATACAGGACATGAACAGGTGTCAGAAAGGACACACACATAAGTGTTCAACTATCAGAGACATCCAGGGGTCCAATGAAATGCCAGATAAACAAACCACATAGCATTATGGAGCCACCACCAATCTCTATCGGTTTTTCTGGCACTTCAAGGAACGTAAATCTACAATTTTGAAGGTTTAATTAAATTCATTTAAAGCAATCAATTATACCAATAACATATCCTTGTTTTTTTTTTTTTTTTTCAAAACTAAGATTAGATTATTAGCCAGCACTCGAGCCAAGTTAATTCTAGTCTTTTGTCTGATATTCAATGTGCAGATGATTTCTGTAGAGAAAAAGAGCTTCATGGATCGTCTTTTCTGCTCATATGCTATGTAAATAACAACTTCCTATAAATGTATTCGTTTCTGACCAGGAATAAAAAAAGAAATCATGCCTGCATTGTTGGGTAGGAATCGTTTTGTTTAACTAACTCGAGCTGGTTTCATGCAAACTTCTCTTTCATTAGCCCTAAGGTCATGTCCTTAGACCGGAGAGTGTAAATAGTCACCTGCATGCTCTATGGCTACAGTAATAAGAGGGAACAATAAAAGTAAACACAGGACTGTTTATGAAAGACACACCACTATATATTCACTGTTGCCTTACCAAGGTTAAAATGTCTCTTATAACCTTGGGAGAAAGTCAGCACTAATGATGACACTAATAACATGAAAATGGACACGGTTGTTCTTTTTTTCCCCTCGCAGACGGGACACCATTCCGTCTGTCTCTCTGAACATCCACGAGCAAGATATGAAATCCGCCAACGAGGACGTCAATGCCCACCACTTACTGCAGCAACATTTGTACAGGAGCAGGAAAAATGTATGGCTAATATACGAAACAGAATAAGGTCATACACACTGCTTTAGCAAAACCGCGATTTCATAAACTAGCATCTTTCTGACTTCTTTCCACAGCACCGCCACAGGTACAGCCGTAGCGACTTCACCATCAACCAGAGCGAAGACGAGGTGCAGGAGATCTTCCAGAGAACTATGAGGAATCGCCTTGAGTCGTTCAAATCCGCCAAGATGGGGGTCGCTCCAGCCAAGAAAATCACAAAGCATCCCAAGAAAGTGAGAAAAATCATAGACCGCAATACAATATACACCATATGGCCAGAGGTTTGTGGACACTTGACCTTCATTCCCATATGTGGCTCTTCTCCAGACTGTTGCTAAAAAGTTAGAAGCACACAGTTTCCCTTCACTGATACCAAGAGGTCCAAACCTGTCTAAGCACAACAATGTCCCTGTACACAAACCGAGCTCCAGGAAGACATGGTGTGTTCAGGTTGGAGTGGAGGTATTCGAGTGTCCCACACTCGAGTCCGGACCTCAACCCTTACTGAATACGTTTGGGATGAAATATAGCACCATCTGCACCCCCTCAGCTGAATGAAACCTAGACCCTTACTGTCGCACCCCAAAGTGTAGTGGAAAACCTACACTACAGAGTGGAGTGGAGACTATTGGACAGGTGTCCTCAGATGTTTGGCCATATAGTGTATAAGTTGATCGACCATATTAGCACCACCAGCCAGAACAGCTCGTCAGTGTATGGACTCCACAAGACCTCTGAGGGTGTCCTTCTATAGCTAGACCCTAACACTAAGGGGCAGTGAACACACCTGACAAGAGCCCCAAACCATGGCACCTGGGAAGCAGTTGAGGGAGTTAGGTGTCTTGCCCTGTGCAGGGATCGAACCCGGGTACAGTGGATAGTACTTACCAAAATTGGTGGACAAGAAAGGACAATTATCAAACCAGTGACAGGGTCATGGGAGAGTAAGACTCATTGGTGTTTATGGGGAGTCAAGTCTAGATAGTCTGGTCCAATCCCACAGAAGATCAACAGAAGAACCTGTTTTGGACCTAATGTCTTGGTGCCAGATACCACACTCTCAGAGGTCTAGTGAAGTCCACGTCTGGATGGGTCAGAGCTGTTTTGGTGGCTGTTTAGGCAGGTCTGTGATCTGTGTAAACGTACAATAATAATCTTGTGCCCATTTCCAGACGTCCAATTTGAAGGCTCCTGAAAGCGCAGCCCATCCATATGGAAGCGAAGGTAACACATTTTATGACTGTTTCTGTATTATTTATTTATTTATTTAGCTATCTATGTATCACTTTGGATTCCGCATTACAACGTGTGAATATCTCATTCAGATTTCGAGTTCTCAGAAGTGGACAGTATGTCGAGTGGTGATGGAAGGGCTGCAGGTGCCAATTCACCCTCGAGATACTCGACCGGAGGTGAGCAACAGCGTTCCTTCTGTTCCATCAGCCCGGTCATTCTCAAATCATTTCCCTCTGTTGTGGAGATTTTTTTTCCAAAAAATGACGTGCTTCCAATTTCTGGTTGCCAGGTATAGAAAACCCGGCGTTCATGCCAGAAATGGACTCCCCTCCTCCTCCGTGGTTAACAGAAGCCGAGAGCGAGATGGGACCTGTGGCACCTTCTCAAAGAGCACGGCGAAGCCTGCCGTGGAGTCCCAACAACCTGCGCCGCCTGGCATCGCTGAGGAACAGCAACCGCTCGACCGACTCTGCGTCGATGGCAGATGCTCCTTCCACGGCGGAATCGCACGAGGATGCGTTTCAGGACCCACCTAATAGGGATGGGACACATCTGTAGCCTTGGTTAACTTCAGCCTGCCACATCGTTTCTGTTCGTCTTAATGTTAGAGTTAATCGCTCACAAGTCTCCGTCCGTCTCTGGTCGAGACATTCGCACTAGTGTACAAGGACGTTTTCTTGGACAGGAACGTGACAATATCCTGTAACAATTGTGCAGTTAATAATTTATCACTTTGAGTGTAATATTTATAGGATCTGTATATAGTATTCCCAGGTACGCCGATAAGCCATAACATTGAAACTGAATTTAGAAAAAACATGGATTCCAGACCAAGACCTTAGCAACAGGTTCGTCTGTGGATATTCTATGGGATCGGACCAGTGGATTCATTTCACCCGTCAGTGGTTTGGTGGTTCTGATGTTATGGCTGGTCAGTGTCTGTGGGAGGAAACCCACCCCGTAGATTTATAGTAATGTTGAATGGATTAACTTGCACTTTAGTACTTAGTATTTGAGTAAAACTGTACTATACTATACTATACTATACTTTATGTTAGTTTATTTCTTCCTTTTTTTTTCTTCAGTGATCCGGTTCTGTCTGTGTCCTGATTCAGAGTCATTTGCTCCATATGTGTAACAGACCTGTGGTCCCCAGTGAACCCTGTGAAATAAACAGTGGATGCTTGGTTATTTATTGAAGCCTTTACGCTAATGTAAAATGAATTTCTGTACAAATCTCTCTGCATACGTCTTCCTCAAATAATAAACCGTGGTCTGTGTAAACAGTAAAAGAAAGTATGGGACAGCTTGTGTGTGTACATATATGTATTTAATTAAAATATTAACAATTAAATAGGACAATAAAACAAAACAAAACGAGACAAAAATAATAATAAAACGGCTCAATGAAAGATCAGAATCAGATGCTAAGACGCTTCGAAAACGGAAAACCAGACAGGAATCGGATTATTGACACCATCATGTGTTGTTTACTGTAACCGAAGCAAAAAAAACAACAACAATATTTTCTTCTTCATGAGGAAGGAACGGACATGGCAATACAGAGCTTGAGCACTGACCGAAGCTTTAGCGAATCGGGTTGTTAGCATTTTGCTGAAAAAAAAAAAAAAAGATACACATAATGGAGTTAAAGCTTGCAGATTATTTATTTATTTATTTCAGAGTTACTGAAGTGCTGTCTGAAATTTGGAGGTGCGAACGTTAGCTTTGTTCTTTTGAATCTCTATGCTGACAAAAAACATTTTTACGCCTTAAATTTTTGTGGTCTTCTCCGACAGCTTGGTTGGTGCAAACGGTTGGTTATGCCATGCCACGTATCCCAAACAAAAAAAAAACACCCTTGTGGAAAAACTTTGGTCCTGACGTGATGCGACTGGCGAGTCTTGGATATGAACGTGTTCTTGGCAAACGTAAAGACAACATGTAAAACACATCTTTTTAAAACACATACACACGTTATACAGTATAGCATGTATCAGTATATACTCGGCTTCGGCCTCGACCAAAGGCTTGTGCCCTTTTTTGAGCGATTCGAAGGTATTTAGAGCATCTTTTACTAGTTTAAGATCAGCACCATCAGGAAAGGCACATTCCACAGACAAGTCTCCTTTTATAGTGAATCTTCGCCTCGATGTGGAACAGTAATAATGATAATAATAATCATAATAATAATGTTAGAGTCCAAAAAGGGGGTTTAGATCAAGATCAAATTATTCAGCATACATTACTGAATACATTACACAATCTCCATTTTAATATGGACCTTTAAAGGGCAGGTTAATGTCAGCTCATATATTTAAATTAGACAAACAAACAAGCAAAAAAAAAAAAAAAAAAAGTAAAAATATATATGAATGAAAGAATGTCTAGCCGCTTAAAAATTACACCGATACCATAGGACAGAAAGAAAAAAAAAACACTAAAACAAACCCGGAGGTCAACAGTCTATTGCATTTTATAACCGGTTTATTGTTAGACGCTCGTGATTTAATTAGTATTAACGTTACGTTATATTCGCGTTATCTCTCGTAGACTTCTGTTAGCAAAAATAAGTGGTGTGCATTACACAGATCCATTCTTTAAATATACAAATATACCTCTGCTCTGAATTAAAAACGCTTCTTTTTGAGCCAAGGCATCCGTTTAGTCCAGCACAAAGGAATAGGGGGAGGAGGAGGGAGGGAGTTAGGGCGGGGCTTATTACGTCACAGTTTGTGCCCCCACCCGAACGCAAGTACTAGACGACTACATCCGTGGCAGCTTGGCTGGGTACTACGGAACGCCGTGACCCCCCTGACCCCAGGCGAGCGGGACTGGGTGCCGTGTTTGCCAAGCTTGTTGTGTTTTTCAAGTAAAAGTCAAATGCTGGTCGTGTCCGAGTGAAGTACCGGGAACGGAACAGGTTGGGGGGTGGGGGTGGGTTTTTCCACAGTGCCACGCACTGGAGTCATCGGGCCAATCGTGTGCTTCCCCATTAAGGCGTGGTTGGCTGAGCAAGCTCTTAACGGTGTCACAACCCCCTTAGGTAATTCTGCAGAGTGAACAGGTACTGGGGAAGGGGGCAGGGGGGTATTTGTGCGACGCGAGCAGCCAGAACCGATCAACATGTGAGCCAGCTGTTCAAAGGGCATCTCGTCAGGTCACGCAAACAGACATTTAACATCATCGCACCATCACGACTGGTACATCTCCGGATGTCTTTAACGGACAGGTCAACGCTTTCTGACACCTGGTCATGTCCTGCATTCATTCATTCAGATGGGTTTGGCCTCAGGACAACAAACCAGCACACACATCTACACGCTAGATTATGTTGGAACTGTGGAGCGTTCCGCAGGGAGTTCAGTGTTTGTTCCCTACAGGACGTTTCCACAAACTCACGAGGTCCGTGCGCCAAGCATCAGGCTGGTGACCCATTCTTTTCCTTTCCATCACGATCACGACACGATACCATACGATCTCGAAATGTTTTGAACATCTGGCTCTCGGATCTCGTTCGTTCGAGCGTTTAAGCTTGCAACGTAACCGTTCCTGGTGCAACGTTTCAACGAGGCTTTCAGGCTACCGATCTGCATCTTGGACAGAGCATGCAACTTTCAAAACTCTCTCTCTCTCTCATTCTATATATATATATATATATATATATATATATGTATATGTGTATATGCTCAAAGACCATGTCAAAAGAAAACCAGGGAATGGTGGACGAGGCTTTTCCACTTCCCCAAATTACAGCACCGCACTTCTTAGCACCTGGGCGCAGAGCCCCGAGTGAGAATATAGAGTCCTCTCGCACGTACGGACCGTCGTACCGGACACGTCTGTTGGTAGGAGTTTAGCAGCTACATCTGGTTTGCATCTGTATGTGGCTTCAAGGATCAGGACTGCAGTGGGCAAGGCCAACGCTTCAGGACCAAAAAAAAAAAAGGTCAAGTAGTAAACAGTCCTCGACCTGTGACGCGTTCCCAGACCGACAGAAACGGCATGCGAGTTGCCATGACGATCTGACCAGGCCGGTCGCTTCGCACGAGGCAGACTTCCGACGACGTTCCTAAAAAGCCAGAGGATTCGCTATGTAGGTCACGGTTTGTGGACCATCTGACCATCACACCCGTATGTGCTTGCTCACCATCCCAGTCCAGATATAGTCCAGTCTGTTATACGCTTCGTGCACACACACACGCTCACACCTTGGGACAATTAAGCACATTCGATTCATCCACCATGTGTTTCCGGGAGGAAACTGGATTTTTGGCAAAAACCATCGTGGAGACGTAGAGGACACACCAAACTCCTCACAGACGGAGAACCAGAGTGAGGATCAAACCCACAACTCCAGAACTCATGTGGTGCCACCATGCTCCCTTGTTATACTAATCCCCAGGGGATTAGTCTGTCTTCTTTTAGTATGACCCAAAGGTGTCGCCTGGTGTTCAGACTCCCGAATCTGGAGACAATCCGTGCCCAACAGGTTCTCAGCTCGGCAAAGGGCAGTGCATGTGGGAGGGCACCACATGATGCGGAAATTTTCTCCGGGTACCGATGTGTTCACCTGGTCATAAACACTGATTCGCTTTGTCGGCCCTCTGATGGTTTCTGCTGCATCCTTTAGTGTCGGCATCTCGTCATCCAATCAGGTGACGCCTTCACGTAAAAAATGACCACTTTTCACCACATTCAGGTGAGTGCTTTCTTCCAGTTTGGTGCTCCACGGATGGTGTTGGCCACTTGCTGGAGTTTGCTTGGGTTACACGATGCCAAGGACAAATTCTTCTGGGCGGAACTGTATCATGGAGATCAGGGTTTAGTACACAAGGACACTTTCATGCTGGCTAACATGTCCGAGCCTTTTAGTTCAGGGAGGAAGCACAATTTGGACATGATGGTCAGGTGATACCAGGTGCAGAGCAGAGCAGAGCACAGCCAGACGTCTGGCCTGCCAAAACAAATCCTATGAAGTGTACAGACGGCATGTATCCGGATCAGTGTCGTAAAACGTCTGTACACGTTCCGGCGTGGCAGTTTGAGCTTTCGTATGCGGCACAGAGCAGAAAGCTAGAATGTAAGGACGAGGTAGGCTCGTCGTTGGCGTCTCGGCTCGCTCTCTCGCTCGTCCCTACAGCGCGTCCCTTCATTCATTCGTGCGTTTGAAAACACCAGCGTCACTCCTAAAACACTGCTTTCCAACAGTACGAGGTTTAAAAAGCATGAAAACTTTGGGCCGACGCTCGTTAAGACGGTGTGTTTCCAGGCACTTTTGTCTCAAATTCCTGTCAACACACACACACACACACACACACACACACACACACACACTATTAACTCTTTACCCGGAACACACAACCCATTTAACCCCTCTGTAACGTCAACAACACTAAAAGCTACACAGATATTTGCAACTGTGTGATTAAAACCGCCGCCTTCTAGAGTTGTAGAGAAGCCGCGGTATTAGCAAAGGTGTCTCTCTGCATACTTATTCAGTACCTTCAGTAAGGCAACACACACACACACACACACACACACACACACACACCCCTCTGAGGGGAGATTTTCCACCGACCTCGGCTCTAACGGATGTTCGCCGGTTGAACTTTAGGCAAAACCGCAGTCAGTTCTTAGCTAATGTATCACTCTGCTTACACAAGAGAAAGAAAAACAAAACAAAACAAAAACAAGGCGATGGCAAGGCCGAGACGTCCTCTGGGCGGCTCACGTGACCGTGACGCACGTCTCAGACGCAAGTCTGAGTTCTGACGTCGCGGGGTAACTCGAGTGGAAATGGAGACCGGGACAAACGTGTCCCCTGTCAAGTATTTCAGAGAACTGTGCCCCGGATCATGGTATACATTCTGGATCAGGGCCAAACCCTAAATATTTATTTATTTACTTATTTATTTATATATACATACTGAAGTGCCAGAAAAACTGGTACAGCTTTGGAAAAAATACACAGGCTGGTGGTAGTCCCATAATAATATGGGGTTTGTTTTAGTCTGCATTCTGTTGGACCCCTGGTATGTCTACACTGTGTGTGTGTGTGTGTGTGTGTGTGTGTGTGTGTGTGTGTGTGTCTGTTCCGACACTTTTGGTGTCTTTTTTTTGCAATTCACACGCAAGTCACCAGATTTTAATGTCCGCCAGCTTGTGTAGGGGTCCGTGGCTTGAGCGTGTGTGTGTGTTGGGGGGGGGCTGGTGTACTAGGATTTCTGGCACTGCGGTACACATACTACACGTACATCAATAAATAAAATCAATAGATTTGTGTTTGTTTCGTTCATTAAAATCAGATTTACACAACAGTTCACAGTCCACCAATTTCACCTGGACAAGTGGTGTACTCAGAGTGGTGATATTTAATAATTTAATATCACCAGCCCTGGGACATGATCACTCCTAAATCCTTCAGGACTGTCTATCCAGTCATGGGCTTGCTCTGCTTTTTTGATGGCACAACAAAAAAAAAAAAAAAAAACACGTTATATTTGGCCTGTAACATGCCTGACGTTCACGTCTCACCGTGATGTCCGTCACGTCTGATATCAACAGAACGCCCCTGACTGTGAAGTTCAGTCCTGTATTGCTTAATTACAGCATGTATATATGACCGCCACATGATCAGGTGCTGGGAGCTGATCTTTAACGCCACGCCGCCCTCTGGTGGAGTGAAACGGTTCGACCTTTACGGTTTGATTAACACGTCCCCTAATTTCACCGAACCTCATTTATCATCATGCGCTTAAAAAGACAGACAGAAAACAGACAAACTAATAAATACGTGTACAAATGCCAGACGTTTTTTCTCAGGACTACGTGAGTAGAGTTAAGCAGAAGGTTTTTCAGAAAAGGCCGTCTGATTCGGGTTGGTTTTCTATTGCATAACAGTGTTAAATCCCGCCCCTTTTTTGTCGTAGTTGCGTTTTTTTTTTTTCGTTTTTAGCAGCAGAGCGGCCCCGGGATTCGCCGCTGACGCGACGGGGGGAGTGGCCTTCAGTGCATGGTGTCATACGAGTGACAGGGTTGAGTGCGTGCGAGTGAGGAGGAGGACGAGGACGAGGAGGAGGAAGGGGAGGGGCTAGGCGAAGTACATGGTCCTCAGGGTGTCATGGTGAATCTGCACAGCTTTGGCCAAAGCCTGGGGGTCACGACCGTTACTCTGTCCTGACACGTGACTGCCCTCCGCACTGCAAGAGAGACAGAGAGAGAGATGGAGAGAGATCATGACAACGATAATGACCAGCCATGTCACGTGACACAATCCGGCATAGAGCAGCCATAACAATAACACCACCAGAATCAACAGAACGCCGATGACCTTGTCACAGCGTTACCTGTCGCGACGTGGGACAGACTGGACGTCCAAGTGCGACGTCTAGACGATCTTGCGTAAGGCGTGTCCCAGTATACAATGCTCAATACCTATCAAAAGCGGTCCAAGAAGGACCAGCAGTGAACCGGAGACAGGGTCACGGACGCCCGAGACTCACTGATGCGCATGGGGGGGGGACCTTCGAGTTTAACCCTTGACCATGTGACCAGGTCACAGGGTGAAGGTTGTCCTTCCTTGGATGACTGTATACTGGGACACACCCCACACAAGACCTGCTGTTTTGTCTGTTGGCCCGTGTCCCTCCCTGTGACTGATGCGATTTACGCCACCCGCTAGTGGTTTTATGTTTTGGCCGGGCAAGTCAGTGTACGCACTCACTGGCCGCTTTATTAGGAACACTAACACTACCCAGGCAATGCCCCTACCTGTCATGCTCCTTGTCGACCAGGTGGTAGCGAGCACGGAAGGCCACTAGGTGGGCGTAGTAGGCAGGTGCCGGGATGGACACGGAGCGCGTGCAGCGCACGTACGTGTGGCACAGCTGGTAGGTGAGCAGCTGGAACTCGTCGGCCGTGAAGCAGTTGTCGTCCCACAGCACGTGGTAGTGCGAGGGCCGGCTCGTGCCCTAGAACAAAAACAGGCGTCGTGATGATCGCGGGCATGACTTGTTTCCGCGGAGCGCTTGAGCTATTACTGAGCATACCTGTATTCCGGCATGACTGCAGAGGTAAAAGTCAAACTCGTAGGGATGGGTGATGTCCGTGTCGACGGTAGTGCCAGCTGGAATGTTCCCGCTCCGTCCAACCTGATACAGCGAGGTGCAGCGTGAGCAAAAACAAGCATTACAAGAGACAACACTGTTTCATCCGCACGCACGACGCTTTTCTCTCACCCTCTCGTTGCGGTCGGCGCAGAAAAGGCGGGTGTGGTGGCGTTTTTGCACGACGATGTACGTGATGCCCGGTTGGTACTCTCTCTCCAGACTTATACAGGCTTCCCGAATGGCCAGCAGCTCGTAATACAACACCTGAGTCAACAGGTCGCAGCATGATCTCCGACGTGACACGTTTCACAAAAAAATAAATAAACAAAAACAAAAACAAACAAAAAAAGGGCGGGCTGACCTGCCGGAACTGTCCCTCGGAGACGCCGTCTCTGTAGAAGATGAGGCGTGTGGGTTTGTAGCGGGTGGATTTGTAGAACTGGATGAGCAGCTCACGGACCATGGAGGCCAAGTCCTGGATGATTTCCTGTCTGGGCCTCTGCACACGCACTGTGGCACAGTAGCGGCTCGGGTGGGCGTCCATGCTTCCCACCACCTGTGTGTATATACAAATATATAAATAATTATTCACATTAATCTTTCGACTGATCGAAAGCGAATGCGTGCGCGAGAGCCCACGCACGGAGACCGTTTTTTCCTCACCGCGGCGATGGAGGGCTTCTTGCCGTCTCCTGCAGGCGGATGAGTGACGTCGGCACCTAGGAAAATGACCGGCTGCTGGAAGACGGAGGGACTGAAACCAGAGACCAAGTGAGGACAAATGAGTCGAAGGCCCAAAGCACGGCACGCCACAGTACACACACACACGTTAGGACGCAAACGTACCGTTGGTGAGGAACCAGGATGTTGTTGATGCCGCCTAGCTTGACGTTGATCTTGAGGCAGAGGTTGGAGAGCGTCTGTGGCGACGTCTTTACCACGTTCTTCACCTGCACGCACTGAGTGGCCATTCCGAGAAGGGTGTCCCCGACGCGCTTCACCTCCGCTGCACAAAACACAACACTGATGTCAACACGCGTCACGGGGGCGTGTCCACGGCCCAACGTAGCAGAAGGCGGGTTTTTTTTTGTTTTTACCGTAAACGGGCGTTTTCCCAGGCAGAATGACGATGATGAGCTGCAGGCCAGCATAGGTGTTCTTCAGGTGTCTGAACATGGGCTCTACACTGTCTGCTCCCTGAGCATACTTGCAGAAGCACGGCTGGCCCTGGATTGGCATCCCGGCGTCTTTCGAAATCTTACGCAGCTGATCGGTAAAGCTTCTGTGTTGAAAATAAAAAAAAGATCATAAAAATCATACAAATACGAACATGTGAGCAAAGAGAGTTCAACACACAGGCTGGTGGTGGCTCTGTAATGATGGTGTCTGGCATTCAATGGGGCCCCTGGTACTGCCCTAGGTGGTTGCTAGGGGCTTGCTAGGTGGTTGCTGTGCTACCAGTGTTGATTGCTAAGGTGTTGACAGGCTATCCTTGCTGGTTGCTAGGGTGTTGCTAGGTTATCCTAGTTGGTTGCTAAGGTACTGAGTGGTGGTTGAAGTGCTATGCTTGTTGATTGCTACGGTGTTGCCAGGCTACCCTAGTTGGTTGCTAGGTGGTTGCTGTGCTACCAGTGTTGATTGCTAGGGTGTTGCTAGGCTATCCTTGTTTGTTGCTGGGGCATTGCTAAGTTATCCTAGTTGGTTGCTAGGGTGCTGCTTGGTGGTTGCAGTGCTATCCTTGTTGATTGCTACGGTGTTGCCAGGCTACCCTAGTTGGTTGCTAGGTGGTTGCTGTGCTACCAGTGTTGATTGCTAGGGTGTTGCCAGGCTATCCTTGCTGGTTGCTAGGTTATCCTAGTTGGTTGCTAAGGTACTGCTTGGTGGTTGAAGTGCTATCCTTGTTGATTGCTACGGTGTTGCCAGGCTACCCTAGTTGGTTGCTAGGGGCTTGCTAGGCGGTTGCTGTGCTACCAGTGTTGATTGCTAGGGTGTTGCCAGGCTACCCTAGTTGGTTGCTAGGGTGTTGCTAGGTTATTCTAGTTGGTTGCTAAGGTACTGCTTGTTGATTGCTACGGTGTTGCCAGGCTACCCTAGTTGGTTGCTAGGTGGTTGCTGTGCTACCAGTGTTGATTGCTAGGGTGTTGCTAGGCTATCCTTGTTGGTTGCTAGGATTTTGCTAAGTTATCCTAGTTGGTTGCTAGGGTACTGCTTGGTGGTTCAGTGCTATCCTTGTTGATTGCTACGATGTTGCCAGGCTACCCTAGTTGGTTGCTAGGGTGTTGCTAGGTGGTTGCTGTGCTACCAGTGTTGATTGCTACGGTGTTGCCAGGCTACCCTAGTTGGTTGCTAGGGTACTACTTAAGGGTACGGTACTACTTGAGAGTGCTAGGGTACGTACTTGAGAATTTCCTCTCTGCACTGCCTCTGGGTGGCGAAGCAGGCGATGGCCCAGATTTTAATTTCTACCCCGGTGTGGAACTGCTTCCCTCTCATGTCCCATACACCATGGCTTGGCGTGGCCACCGTGCGATTCTAAACACACATGTGCACACGCGCACACACACACACACACAAACAGACACAGATCACCTCCTGAGCAAACACTCAGTATCTCAGCAGAAGCTCTGGATTTTAGTTAGTACATATAATGTTTAATGTAAAACAAATACACTGACTGATATAATGAGACAACAGAAGGTGTGGCACCTGAAAACGTACATCATCCACGAGGGTCAGTCAAAAATGATCCGCACTCCAGTTACAAAAAAACCCCCAAATCTCCTGGTATCATCATGTCTTATAAACACTTTCTGTACCAGGTCTCTGTCTTTTCAGTCACTGCTGGGCAGGTTTGAAACTTTTACATCAGCTACGCTTATCCAATTTGGTTGCTAGGGTGTTGCTAGGTTATCCTAGTTGGTTGCTAGGACACTGCTTGGTGGTTGCAATGCTATCCTAATTGGTTGCTAGGGTATTGCTAGGTGGTTGCAGTGCTACCAGTGTTGATTGCAAGAGTGTTTTTAGGATACCCTAGTTGGTTGCTAGGGTGTTGCTAAGTGTTTGCTGGGCTATCCTAGTTGGTTGCTAGGGTGTCCTAGTTGGTTGCTAGGGTGCTGCTAGGCTACCCTAGTTGGTTGCTAGGGTACTGCTTGGTGGTTGCAATGCTATCCTAACTGGTTGCTAGGGTATTGCTAGGTGGTTGCAGTGCTATTCTTGTTGATTGTTAGGGTGTTGTTAGGCTACCCTATATGGATGATAGGGTGCTGCTAAGTGGTTGCTGGGCTAGCCTAGTTGGTTGCTATTGTACTGCTTGGTAGTTGTAATGCTATCCTTGTTGGTTGCTAGGGTGTTGCTAGGTCAACCTAGATGGTTGCTAGGGTACTGCTTGGTGGTTGCAATGCTATCCTAAATGGTTACTAGGGTATTGCTAGGAGGTTGCAGTACTACCAGGGTTAATTGCTAGAGCGTTGCTAGGTGGTTGCTATGCTATCCTTGTCGCTTGCTAGGGTGTTGCCAGGCTATCCTTGTTGGTTGCTAGGGTGTTGCTAGGTTCAACAATCAACAGCGCTCGTTACAGTGAGACTGCTGTCCATGCGTGTTGTGTTGTCGTACGACAATGGACGTCCACACAGCGCTGTCCAAAAACTTCATTTTAAGGTATTAAAGCGTCCTCAATATAGTCATCTGTTTGGTCCCCTGAAAGAAGCTGTAAGAGGACGAAGACAAAAAGGTAAAGACAGAGGTGCATTAGTGGCTCGCAGTTCGGTAATGTGAAAGATAGTCGAAGTGTATGAAAAAGCAGGGAGTCTGTGGCGAAATGTGACGTGTTTGTCTGTCCTGAAGAATTTGTGGATCATTTTTGACTCTCCCTCGTATTAAACTATAATTAAAGCAGGTTTTGTGTCTCTCTGATGATCATCAAATCTAAATCATGCACCTTACAGAAAGGAATAGATAATAACGACATGCTATAACTAATCTACACAATACTGCATCTAAATCTAGTCAAATTAAAAAGAGCACTCAAAACCAACACACTGACACACACACACGCACACAAACTGCATGATTGAAAGGAGAGAAGATACCAGGAAGTGTTCAGAGCTCACCCTGCCGCCGTACTGCAGCATGGGGGCAGGCAATACGCGGCCGGTCACCTCGGCCATCTCGTCTCTCACACGGAACTGGAACTCCTGGACGAACGGGTCGGCCTCGTAGTTGGCGCTGCGGACCTGCGATGGAGAGAGAGATAGAGAGAGAAAGTGTGTGTGTGTGTGAGAGAGAGAGAGAGAGAGAGAGAGAGAGTGATAAGCAACATGTCTTTGTGTTCTAGGGTTTGATTTCAAGCTAAGGGAGAACCTGTGAGTCCAGAGTGACACTCACCAGTCGGCTGATCTCCTCCTGCCTGTCCGGAGCTGACCGAGCTGTGGCTTTAATCATGGTGGATGTCTGGTTGTCGGTCAGTTTCTTAATGCAGCGCTGGCCAGCTACAATATTACACACCTGAACAAAACGTTTATCATTAGCCTGATACGATCAGAAAACCAGCAGAGCGTTACACATGTACAGGACCTAATTATACACTAATCAGCCAGAACATTAAAACCACCAACCCACTAAATCTAGGCGACATGAATCACACTGCTTGGTGGTTGCTAGGGTGTTGCTACTCTATCCTAGCTGGTTGCTAGGGTGTTGCTAGGCTATCCTAGCTGGTTGCTAGGGTGTTGCTAGGCTATTCTAGCTGGTTGCTAGGGTGTTGCTAAGTGGTTGCTGGGCCACCTAGTTGGTTGCTAGGTGGTTGCTAGGCTATCCTTGTTGGCTGTTAGGGTGTTGCTAGGCTATCCTAGTTGGTTGCTAGGGTGTTGCTAGGCTATCCCAAATGGTTGCTAGTTGGTTGCTAGGCTATCCAAGTTAGTTGCTAGAGTGTTGCCAGGCTATCCTAGTTGGTTGCTAGGATGTTGATATGTTATCCTTGTTGGCTGCTATGCTATCCTTGTTGGTTGCTAGGTGGTTGCTAGGCTATCTTTGTTGGTAGCTAGTGTGTTGCTAGGCTATCCTAATTGGTTGCTAGCTTTTGTTGTTGTGACAAATCAAATGGTTACTAGGATGCTCCAAGCAGTTGCCAGGGTGTTGCCTGATTCCTTGTGTGCTACATAGGTTGCATGTCTGTAGCTCCCAGGGTTTGGTCTGCACAACCTTCTGACCACAAATACCCCCCCCCCCCCCCCCCCCAAGTCTTTCATGTAGATCAATGACCCGCTTCAGGTCGTTGCTACGTAGCAACCGTAACTAATTTCTTTCCCGAAAGTACAAGAACCTCATTCCTACACAGGATCTCTGTCAGTCTGGTACAACAGACTCCTATCACAAGGCAGAGCGATCTGGCTGAACTATTAAACTATTAAAGAGTAAAAGGAGAGTGGTGCTCACCTCTAGGGGCAGATACGTGTGTTTCTGCTCCTGGCCCACCTGCAGGCAGGGCAAGTGGGGATATTTGAGCTGCAGGTTGTATTTCTCGCGGAAGTACTGTGCCACCGTTCTCTCCACAGTCTGCCCGTTCTCCAGTTGCAGCGGAAACCTGAGACAGTAAAACACCTCGGATGTTAAAGGTAAACGGCTGAGGGCAGTCGAGCGCAGGTAAAGCTGCCCGTCCTTAAGGCTTACTCACGTTTGGTGGCTGGCGGGACGACGGGTGACATTACATACCCTGTACTTCCTCCTCATGGTGCCGCAGTGCGTCACCTCCACCTTCAGACCTGGGCAGAAGGATTCGACGTTAAAAATGGATACACTAGTTAATATAACATTAACACCACCGGTCACCAAATCTACTCTGATCTCTCGAGACGTGAACTCCACAAGACCTCTGAAGGTGTTCTGGGGGACCAAGACGACAGCAACTTGACTGATCTTTATGTTGATCTTCTCTAGAATCAGACCAGACGGTCTACAGCCTTCATGCACATTGGTGAGTCTTGGTCTCCCGTGAGCCTGTCACTGGTTCACTGGCTTCTTCGGACCACTTTTGGTAGGTACTCGCCACTGTGTACTGGGACACGCCTCACAAGACCTGCTGTTTTGGACCGAACTGTGATGGTCAGATCATCTCCAAAAAACTGGAGGTCTTCTTGGGTTTGTCCCAGCATATATTGGGTAGTAGCTACCAAAAGTGGTCCCAAAGAAAGACAGCTGGTGAACCAGTGACAGGCTCACGGGAGATCAAGACTTACTGAAGTGTGTGGGAGAGGAGGAGGAGGAGGAGGTCTGGATAGTCTGGTCCGATCCTATAGAAGATCCACAGAAAGATCTGTTGCAAACGTCTCCGAGACCCTGTGGAGGCCGTGCTTTGCCGTACACGCACATTAGATTTAAGCAAATCTTCCGACAGACTGTACACCAAATGACCAATAAAGGAACCATACTGGGAATCTGGTCAGGAACCCAAGGGTCGGCATCTCCTTTCCTTTATTTCTAGCATTCAAATTCAAATTTTCATATTCAAAACCCCAGGCTAGTCATATGAAACGTGAGATCCCAGGACACGCACCTTTGATTTCTTTGGTGAATTTGACTCTGTGGGAATCAGTCAGAGGGCGTGGCTGCTCGTCAATGTTGTGGATGTCCAGGACCTCGCACATGAACTGGATGACGGGCTGGGCTTTGTAGAACGCGGTAGCCGACACTACAACCAGGATACACGCACAGGTCAGCTCCAACTTCCTGTGACTGTGATACACTTTTATACAGTAACAACAGAATCTGGCTTTCGGTTTCGTCCACGTAACGTCTGATACGTACGCCAGATTTATCATCTGCACATAAATGTAAACATAAACACTGATTCTGTAGGAACGCCGAACCGACCGTCTATGTTCAGCATCATCTTCCACATGGCTGGCCTCACTGACTGGTGGAACCCGAACCACACCTCTCTGCCACCACCCAGCGGGTGATCGTAACCTTCAGGTGAGGAGAAGAAGGAGCGGCCGACAGGCGTGTACCTAAAGAAAACGAACACGTGTAGCTGGTATACAAATGCGATATACAAATTCAGCTTTCTTTTACACAAATCTGACCCTGGTTAAGTCTTTAAGACGGGGCAACCCGAATCATGTGACTAATTAGGAGCGTCAGGGACGCAGCTGTTGACGTTGTCAAATCGCAGGGTTTACCTCATGGAGGGTAGGTGACGGAGCACCACGTCTACAGCGTGCACGGGGTTGGTGCTAATCGGCTTGTCCAACTCCAGAGGCTCGGGCATGCTCCGCCCGGTCAGCACCTCGTGCAGCATGTGCCAGCTAACCAGAGACACAAACTTGATCGAGACTTTAAAGGGACGATCTTTGCCACCCTCTCCGGGCAAGGTCACATCGAGGTCCACCTGCAGGGAGAGAACAAATAAAGACCCTGATAAGGCTTGGAATTCCAGACAAGGAAATCCAGGACGGTTCAAGGAAAACGAATACGAGATGTTCCTGGGGCTGCTTTTATAAACGGCCATAACATTAGCACCGATGGTCTAAACAGCTCTGACTTGTCAAGGCATGGACTCCACAAGACCTCTGAAGGTGCACTGTGACATCCCTGCGGCCACTGGTTCACTGGTCCTTCATCCTTGGATCATTTCTGGTAGGTACTAACCACTGTATACTGGGACACACCCCACAAGACCTGCTGTTCACAATTAGACCTTCGTCAAAGTTGATCAGATCTTTACACTTGCCCATTTTTCCTGCTTTCAACACATCAACTTTGAGATCTGACACGCTCATGTTCAAAAGCCTGAGAAGCCGTCCCCCCCAGAAGATCCACAGAAGGACCTGTTGCTAACGTTTGTATACGTCTACATCGGTCTCATTACATGGACTGCTGCGTCTTTGATTTCACATCCACTCTGGGGCAGCCGTGGCCTAGTGGTTAGGGATCCCCGCACGGGGTAAGACACGACTGAGGTGCCCTTGAGCAAGGCACCTAACTCCCTAACTGCTCCCCGGGCGCGGTGGTTTGGGCTGCCCCCCCCTGCTCCGGGCAAGTGTGTACACTGCCCCCTAGTGGTCACTGGTGTGTGTGTGTTTTATTGCATGGACGAGCTAAATGAGGAGGTCACGTTTCTCTGTGTGCAAGCACAGTAGGCAAATAGCTCCCTTTCATTTTCACTTTCACTCTTCCTCTTTACATTGAGGCTAACAGACTAGCTGTATATATATAAATATTTTTTTATTTGAGTTAGTCTTGTAGGTCATGATAACCCCGCCCCCAGCCCCAGCCTCAAGTAAACGTGTTTCTTCTCTTCCTTTTGGACCATATCACATTAATCTACAGCATTTCAAGATTTGCATATGTGAGTGAGCGTATATATACATATATATATATATATATATATATATATATATATATGTCTTACTCCTCCTGCAGCGACTGGTAGTGGGTGTGCTGTGTACAGGCTCCTCTTGCCGTCATAGACCGGCCTTCTGTCTCCAAAGATGGTCACTTTAAAATGCTGCACCATGGAGTCCACCACCTCCCTACAGGATATTAAAAAGAAACAAAACAGACGTCAGCTACACACACACAATCGTCTCCGCCCCGTATTGACGCGCGTGGCGTTCCGTCAAAACCAAAACCGTCCGCACCCACCTGTTGACGCGGCGTGGACATCTCTCCGGCTTGATGTCCACCTCGTACAGGTAGACGTCCATCTTCGGGATGTCCACCTGAAAGCAGTTGGCCAGCAGCTTGATGGGCTTCCCCATGGTGCCATAGCCAGGCCTGCGTGGTACGGAGAACAGGGGCGCAGCCCCAACGGCTCCTGCACACACACACACACACACGTTAACACTAACCCACCTACAAAGACATGCACTGTAACATCTGGCCCGTCCAAGCTGACCACTGGTTTGAGGAGCCTTCTAGACGGTTTTGATGATTTGTGTGACCTGGATGATCACCTGACGATCACCTGACATAAGTCCAATCAAGCATTGATGGGACGTGGTGACGAGGTCCATTCACACCCGAGAGTTTGCACCTACAAATACCGCTGAGCTGTGGGTGGACATCCAGACGTCTACAGTCCGACTGTAGACTCAATGTCGCGCAGAGTAGCTCCTGGGCTAGAGAGGGTCCTGGATGATACTACTTCCTGTCACATGACTTTTGGGATGTCAGTGTATATAGCGGTTATGGTTTCACATTCTAATGACATCTACGTTTTTGTACCTGTAACAGTTTTAGCAACAAACACTTCCAAAGTGTTGTAATAAACCTTTAGGCATTATTTGAGAAGATCTGACTTTGAGACACATGGAGCTTCACAGGCGCTAACTGGTTAGAAATGAATGGAGAAGATGAGTCAGGGGAAAGGTTGTGATGAACACCAGGTCCAACACCTGAGCGAAGGTTCATGAAAAGTAATAGTTTACTTTTATTATTATTATTATTATTATTATATTAAATTATCATTATATTATTATATAGTAGCTTTATTATTCTTCTAATTAATACTACTAGTAGTAATAGTTTACTTTTATTATTATTATTATTATTCTTAGCAGTAGAGGTAATAGTAATAGTAGTAGTTTTTATTATTTTTTATTAGTACTAGTAGTAGTTTTTTTTATTATTATTATTATTATTAGTAGTAGTAATAGTAATAGAATCAGTTTTATTTTTTAATAGTACCAGTAGAAGTTTATTATTTGTTATTACTACTAGTAGGAGTTTAGATAATAGTCCTATTACTATTAATTAACGTTAGTAAAAAAGGAAATAGTAATAGTTGCGGTTTTACTTTTTATTAGTAGCAATAACACTTTATTATTATTATTATTATTAGTGGTGGTATTGGTAGTAGTCATTTTAATATTTTTTATTAAGAGCAGTAGCAGTACCAGTATTATTAAGTATTATTATTATTAGCAGTAGTGGTATTCAGTATTATTATTATCACCATCATCAGCAGGAATAATATTTATTATTACATTTTTTATTGGTACGAGTCACAATCACTTCCATTTCTGTCTCTCAGGCTTCACCCCGAGTCTTCACTTCAGACCCTCCTCGTCTACGCTTACGACCTTTTATGGAGTTCTGTGGGCGTCGCTAAACGCAAACGAGCCGGGTCAGGACCGCCCCTTTGCACACTGAGACTCCTGGTTTTCTCCTGATGCCGTTTCAGACCAGTCAGAGTATATCACACATGTTGACCTGACTCTGAGTGAGATCCAGTAGTGTGTACTGCATACACTTTTTCCACCTACACCCAGTCATGCTCTTTTACTCTTCATCTTTGCATATCATGTGACTGTGCAAATGAATTGCGTCTGAACTTTGAGACTGACGTCATTAAGCCACACAGATTTAAATCCGGGGGGGCGGGTGAGAGACAAAATCCAAACAAAGTGTTTCCTTTATTTTAGTTTTCACAAGATTACTAAAACACACACACACACACATACCACCCTGTGTCCCCCTTGTTATCCCTCTCATGCTCGCTGATACACAGAATGCAAATAAGACACACCAATAGGGATCCTCACCGCGCGCCTTACCCTCCATTCACAAACCGGAGCTCGACCACGCCCCCAAAGCCACACCACTTCACCAGCCTTCACTACATCAGCTGGACAAATGGATACGGATAACTCACACATAAAAATCAGTAATATACTGTAAAAAAGGGGAGATAAATGCAGACACACACACACACACACACACACACACACACACACACACACACACACACCGTCTGTTCTGTTCTCTTATTTTTAAGCCATATTCTTCTTTACGGGAGGAGAGAGACAGAGAAAGAGACAGGAAGACAGACAGACAGAGTGAGAAAAAGAAAGCCTGAGAGCGAGAGAGAGAGACAGATAGGTAGAGAGACAAAGAGAAAGACAGACAGATAGGTAGAGAGACAAAGAGAAAGACAGACAGATAGGTAGAGAGACAAAGAGAAAGACAGACAGATAGGTAGAGAGACAAAGAGAAAGACAGACCGATAGGTAGAGAGACAAAGAGAAAGACAGACAGATAGGTAGAGAGATGTCAGATCGGAGGACGACTCGTTCTGACCCACACAGCCATAAACTGTAAACAGACACCTCAGCTGATGAAGATCTACCACATGCTCATTATTACTATTATTATGTTTAACAAAAAAACTATTTTACAATCAGAGTTTTCTCTTAACTCAGTGTACAATGTTTATCCAACAGTATATTCAGATATACCAGATTTCTGCCTCAGAACTCATCCCATGGTTTACAAAACATCGGCACGGGACCACATGTCCAAAATGTTGATGGTCATTAGAACACACACAGTCTTGTATGTTGCATGTGGGAATGTTCATGCCTTCTTCAGCTACTCTTATTTTTCAAGGAAGAATGTTTGCTTGAACTGCTGTCACTTCTCAAGCTACAACCAAGTCAGGACTCAAAAACTCAGCTAGACAAAAAACGTCCTGAATTACAGACAGCTCGCTCTCATCATTCTCTGTCCATCTGTCCAATTTAATTTTTTACTAGGAGCTGCGAGACAGAGTGATGTCACCCATCATCACTTAGCCGAATTCACGTTTTCACTCGACACACTCGTCTGAAATCTTTATACTTCCACCTAGTCCAGTAAACCTAACCTGAATTAGGAGTTACGGCAATAAATCAATGCCAAAAACACAAGACAAAAAATATCAACTTGCAAATTTTAACAATTCACGTGTGTTTAAAATTCCTCCCACGAGCGTAAATGTGAAACTCGTGAGCACGGACAGAAGTCCTGTGTGTGTATTTATCATCATATTGTGTTATTTTGTACGTTCTCTTTTTTGTGACGCTCTTCTGTAGAAGGACTGTTCGTACTGTGCAGTCAGTCACAACACCAGGAGCCATCAGCCAATAGCATTCGCTGACAGAAACGGCCATGAGCCCGCCCCCAAACTGTCAAAACCAACCCCCAATCTAATACTCGAGCACAAAAACTTAACTGGAGCACAGAAAGCAGTCGAAGGTAATTCACATGAACTACCGAATCAAGAAGGAAAAAAAACATTTAAGAATGTAGAACCGGCAGTTTGAGCGTGATATGATGATAAATACACGTACAGGACTTCTTTATGTGCTCATGAGTTTCACATTTATGCTCACGGGAGGAATATTTACAAACGCGGACTGTTAAAAATGGCAAAAAATTCTGTTTCTACACCGTCTAGTTTTGACACTGATCTGACGCCGGAGCATACTGAAGCATTTGTTTGTTACTTGGTACAACAAACTTTTATATCAGATTAAAGTTTTCCATTTTCCTCTCAATCCACACAGTTTACTTCAATCATACTAACAGCAAGAGTCAAGCGTCGGATTAGACTTTCCAAGTGAGAAGTTTATGTCTGGAAGATAGAAATACATCAAAATAGGTCAGCACAATGATGTCTACAGCTGAGGCATCAGGAGATACCAGCAACCCCTGAGTCCTGATTCCTCCTGCTCCCCAAACCCTGCCTGATCCACTCTGACCCCCCCTTATTTTCTCTGAGTCTCATCATGGACATGGACAGTCTACAAAACACCATAATGGACAGATGTAGAAACCATGAATTAGATGACAGACTTTAATTCTCTGTCTACCTGCACTTTTATTTA
>JAOVVF010000011.1:10022665-10032669 GCA_028565595.1 Duopalatinus emarginatus
CCTTACTCTTACTGAAGCAGCGCACGACAAGCCTCAACATGAACTACGGGTGAATCGCAGGGCCAAATTACAATTTGCGTTAACGGCACTATTTTTTTAAATCTTGATAATTAGAGATCGCGTTAATGTGTTATTATTGTGTTAACTTCGACAGCACTAATATATACAAATTATATATCTTATATTATATTTATTATATTATATACATATTGATAAAAATCAGACTTGTCCTTTTTTTAATAGTTGTCTTGTTATTGTCATTGTGTCAGTAGACATGGCCACTCTGAGCATTAAGCCAGGCCTCCGCTGCACCGTGTCCGACTGGATGAACAGCAATAATGAGATCTCAGTCAATGCTGAGCAAAGGAGACATCAGTCCCATGAGATACGGCTAGAGGGGAGGACTCTGTGTAACGAAACGGCCAATCAGGTGGTCTCTACATATACACTCTTTACACAGGGGGTCGGGTAAAAAGTCTTAGACTGTTATATAATAGTTGTGCTGCTTCTGTGTATTTTTTAGACAATCTGGGGTGAATATGACAGCAATCGTCGACTGAGTGACAGAATTAGTGACATCACACTTTGGAGGAGGAGTCTGGAGGCCTGTGCAGAGGAAGTGGATACGGAAATGGATGCTCTTACTCTAGTGAGTCGAGTTATTCCTCTGCTCATGATTCATGATGTTTGAACAACCAGTGAATTACTCACATTGTCACAGGAGACCAAGACTCAAGAGTCTGAGCATCTCCAAAACAGCAGGTCTTGTGTGGTCAGTACCTATCAAAAGTGGACAATCGGTGACGTGAGGACAGGGTCATGGACACCCTAGGAACACTAATGGACTTGAGTGGGTGAAGGTTAGACCATCTGATCCAATCTCACAGAAGATCCACAGAAGGATCTGTAGCTAACGTCTTGGTGTCAGGTACCACAGAACACCTTCAGAGATCGTTAGGAATCGATGACTCAACGGATCAGAGCCTTAGGCTTTTCCTTTCTATAAGACGTCCCCGTGTCCAACTCATTCTCATACATCCAGCTAATGTCGTCAATCGTTCTACATTTAACTATGGGCGTGTCTATGTTCCTAAGGTTTTCCAACCCTTATATTAACCCTAAACCTAGGCTCCTGGAGAATCACATATGTAAAACTGAGGAACTGGGGTACCACCAATGTTACATTCTGCTCTAAAACAGGTGTACATTGATGAGGACCTGCCAAACCAGCTCGGAGTCAATTGTGGAGGCGCTGAACTCCACAAGACCTTTAAAGATGTTAGCAACAGATCCTTCTGTGGATCTTCTGTGGCCTGCACTCCTTTATGCACACCAGTGAGTCTTGGTCTCCATGACCCTGTTACTGGTTCACCGGTGGTCCTTTCTTGGACCACTTTTGGTAGGTATTACCCACTGTATACTGGGACACACCACACAAGATCTGCAGATGTCCAAAACTGTTTAGATCCAAACACCAGGCCACTTTTCCTTCTTCCAACACATCGTCTTCTAGAACTGATTGTTCACTTGCTGCTTAATATATGTCACCTGTGCAGAGATAAGGACAGGTTATCTTCTCTTACCTTAATTATATGTATAATACCATACGTATGTTTCGTCTAAACTTACTACAGCTAGTTATTGTCCGACGTCTGTGTTTGTAGACCAAGGAGGCAGCAGAGCGAGCTCTTGCAGCCACCGTGTTGCCCCTAGAGGTCACTAACGAGTGTCTGACCTTGAGGGAGGGTCGTCAGGGAAACGAGCTGGTCAGCGACCCAGTGGAGGCGGAGCTAAAGAAGGAGGCGGAGGTGATCGATAAGGCACAACGGGTCCTGCAGCAGTGTATCGACCAAGCATTTAAACGTCTTTGGTAAGAAACGAAGAACGTCTAGACAGAAATAAAAAAGAAGTGGTGTCCAGTCTGTAAAAGTCCCCCGTCTATTCAGTTCACTGCAGGAAGCCCGGCATCAACTGACTCTTGACCTCCAGCACAAGATGGAGGCTTTGGACGTGGACATGTCCTGCCTGTCGCTCTCTGTGATGTCGTCTGAGATCTCCCTGAAGCCCAATCCCACCAGAATTCCTCCTGGGTGAGTTTTTTTGTGGGGTGTTTTTGACTTTTTGGTGAATGTGATGAACCTGCTGGTGTGGACTCTTCTTGCTTTATCTGGTAAGTAAGTGTGGTCCTGCTTGTCCTGTCTGAATTCATGCTTGCAGTTCCACAACCCCTCAGCAGTGGGTGCAGTTCAGCCACCGCAACATAACCCAAGCCAAGGAGGACATGCAGGCATCTCTGCATCTGAGAGAGAATATCAACATCACTATAGCACAGGTATGTAGCTGGGATGGAGATACACCAAACAGCCATAACATTAACACCATGACAAGCGTCGAATTGTCAAGACATAAGGAGTCCTCTGAAGGTGTTCTGTGGCGTCTGGGACCAAGGTATTAGTAGCAGTTCCTTCTGTGCGATCGGACCGGACGGGCAAGCCTTTAGACTCAAGCAGTGTGATATATTAGACAGCAAGCGAATGGTCATTTTTCAAAGTTGATGTGTTGGAAGCAGGAAAAAATGGGCAAGTGTAGGGAGCTGAAAGACTAAACTGTGATGTCAAGACCACTGGGTCAGAGAATCTCCAAAACAGCAGGTCTTGTGGGTGTGCCCCACAAAAAGTGGTCCAGAGAAGGACAGCCGGTGAACCAGCGACAGGGTCTTGAGCGGCAAAGGCTTACCGACGTGCTTGAAAGGTTCAAAGGCTTGACCGTCCGGTCATCCAGAGAAGGAACTGTTGCTAACATCTTGGTCCCAGAACACCTTCAGAGGTCAGAGTCCACGCTTCAACAGGTCACATCTGTTTCACTTCAGCCTATTTCTAATTTCTTAGCAGAATGAAAAAAGACAGTCAGACGTGATTACCTGCTTCTCCACAGGTGCAAAATGAATTTGAGTCTCAGCGCATAGCCACGCAGTTCGCCTTACGCAAGCGCACGCATCAGCTGGAGCAGGCTCAGCAGGAGGTCCGGTGGCAGATAAAAAACGTAAGCCGTTTTCATATCTCTCCGAGCCTTGTCCTAATGGTACGTTCAATACAAGCAGGTTTGGTTTTCCATTTGTCCTGTCTGACAGACTCAGGACGAGATTATCGAGCTGAAAGACGAAATCCTCCGACTGGACCGGGACACGGCGTGTAAAACGGCTCCACTGAAACTGGCGCACACTCGCCTGGAGTACAGGACCAGGAGGCCCGGCGTGGACCTATGCAGAGATGAGGTGAACGGTCGCTCCAGTGCTCGAGCGGACTCCCGGTCCGTCCGTTCGGTCTAACGTTTGCATTCTGACGCACTCCTCGTAGGTGCAGTACGGGCTGGTGGAGGAGGCCAGACAGATTGCATCGTCTATTTCGGCTCTGAAAGAGAAGCGGGCGCAGGCTCAGTGAGTCATCCAAACATCCCAGTTTGCATGAGGATACATGATAGATAGATATACACAGATTCAACTTTATTGTCATTACAAGTACAAGGCAAATGTACAGTGGTTAAATATGATATAATATTTACATGTCCAGTGAACAGTGAGACTATTGTGTTAGATTAGGCCAGTGTGTGTAATGTGGACAGTAGTTGTCCTGATGTAGTGTGGTGTAGTGGACAGTGATGTGTGTATTGAGTGTATTACCGTTATACACTGAAGTTCCAGAAAAACTGGTACACCAGTCTAATACCTGGGATGTACCCCACGGGACTCTGCAAGCTTGTGAAAACATTCTGTAGTAGACGGACTTCTCCAAACTTCCAGCAGAACGCTCCACAGTTCTGCTGTGTCCAGAAGGACGTGTAGAATTTCTGTGTTCCTCAGACGTCTCTGATCTCGAACCTAACCTTTAACCCTAATCTGGCGTCTGTAGACGTCTGTGGTGGTGAATTGTCCTGTTAGAAGAGGACAAACACAGGACATGAACTGGTGTCAGAAAAAAGATACACACACAGTGTTCAACTATCAGAGACGTCTGTAGGTGTACCAGGGGTCAGTGGAAAGCCAGCTAAACAAACTCGACAACTCTGACCCCTGTGTATTTTGTTTAGACATGTCTGTACCGGTTTTTCCGGCACTTCCGTATACATCATTTTATAATTATTGCCATTAAAGTGGCAGTGTGCTTCTGTTATTGGGCGTCCAAAAAGCAAGGAACCAATCAGAGGCCATCAATCGTTTCATCCAATGTTAGTAAATAAATATGTAAATAATAGGTAAATAAATATGAACAAATAAAGTGTAAATAAAACATAAACTCATATTGGATCCTGACTAGCTGTAGATTTCATTTCGACACATTTGCTCTAGGTGGCGTCCTTCTCTGTCTCCTCTGTCCACCAGGGACTCCCTGCAGGCTCTGCAGCTACATGAAGCTCGGATGCTTGAGGATCTCGTGCGTAAACAAGAAGCCCTGTCTCTTGAGCAGCGGAGCCTGCAAACACGTCAGCGCCTGACCTCGGCTCAAAGAGACTCCGAACCCTCGGACGCGCCGCCCCTGACCAACTCCAGCGGCATGCACAAGCTCCAGATGAGCACCGGGTCAGCCTGAGACCTCCGTCCCATCGCATGTTTACTCAGTCATCTCAACAGACACGTGTGTGTGTGTGTGTGTTTGAATGTGAGTCCTTCTGTGTGATATCTGTCATGACGTCATAGTGTCCTCACTACTCGGTTTTAAATGCTGTGTTTTATGTAACACGTGGGCGCTTTGACGTGTACATCCATCAGCCATAACATTAACACCATTAAAACCCACTGTAATACAGTAACGTGCAGTAAAGTCTTGATGTCCCTGTTTCAACTTTATTCATTTAGTGACTTTTTTTTTTTTGTCAAGACAATAAATAAATAAATAAAGAGTACCGCTCTGAGCACTGAGTGATGCTAAATGAGGTCTTCGGGAACATTAGGAATCAGGAAGCGAGGTGTGTGAGGAGCTGGGATACTTTACAGAAAGGTAAACATTACTAAGAAGACCACTTAATAGGACATGAGACCAAGACAGGAGCAGGACAAAAAACCTGTGGAGGACAAAAAGCATAAATATAACACATAATCATAGTGACATAATCATTTACAATTTATATATACAGTACATATACAAAAGTGGTTAAAAAAGTGGTCCAGACGAATCTATGCACAATACACAGGCTGGTGGAGGCTCCATAATGATGTGGGGTTTGTTTAGGCATTCTATCGGACCCCTGGGACACCTCCAGATGTCTCTGACAGGTGAACACGGTGTGTGATAAGTTCCACCAGTTCATATCCTGTATTCATTCTGACGGGTTTGTCCTCGTCTAACAGGACAATGGAACACCATACATGTCCAGAGACACCAATTTATCTCCGTGTTAGAGAAGACATCTGGGACGCCTCGGGTTAGGTACAGGACGCTCCAGCGTAAAACTAGGCAAAAGCAGACTTGTTTGTAGTAATATTAAAGCTAAAATCTTTTCAACCAATCGTGCTTTAGAGTCAAGTTAGGACCACCCACCTAATTTACATATGTATTTAGAAATACAGAAACATGGAAATACAAAAAATAAATAAATAAATTGGGGTGGGCTTGTGGCCGGGACCTTCGATCCCTTGAATGGACAAGACACGACTGAAGTGCCCTTGAACAAGGTGCTTAATCCCCCCTCGCTTGGGGCAAGTGTGTTCACTGCCCCCTAGTGTTCACTAGTGTGTGAGTTAAATGCAGCAGGCAAACAGTTCACTTTATGTAATTTAATAAATAAATAAATACAGCCCAAAAAGACATTGATGCCTGGCAAGACTTTTTATTTTAATATCCATTTATTAATGACAAAATGTTTGTATTATTTATTTATTTATTTATTTTCACTCACTCATTTATCTACTTGGTTTATGTCATTTTTATTCCTCCATAAGAGGGACAACGATTTACAAAATGAATGAACACACAAATAAACTCTAATCTGATCCTGTGGTGATAAAGGATAAAGAAAATCCACAAAGCCATTGACAGGTGACGTGAGTAACACTGATGACCTCGTTATCTCGTGTCACATGACAGGCGTGGGACGTATCAGACAGCGGTTGTTACTTCCTGAAGTTGATGTGTTGAAAACAGAAAAGATTGTGTTGTCTAGACGACTGGATCGGAGCATGTTGGGGTGTGTCCCAGAATACTGTGGTTAATACCTGGTCCGAGTGGTGACCCAGCGACAGGCTCATGGGAGACCTCAGCTGTGTCCGAAATCGCGTACTCGAGCAGTACATACTCGGACGCACTAGATCCGCCATCTTTCCAACGTCATGTGACACATGACGTCACATGACTTCCCCAAATGTACTTTTTTAACCTTAGAATGTTTTTTTTTTTACCTCAGAAGAAATTATTAATATAGAAATTAATAATAAGAAAATAAAAATACTTTTATGTTGCTGCTTTTCAGTTCCAGACGTCTGCGCTGCTCGAATTGCATCATGGGACAAAACAGTGTGCTCTGTTCGCATACTGCAAAACGTCTCCCGATGCTGTTCGTCATCCGGGAACTTTTCACGTACTGCACATTCGGACACACTAGTCACACTGAACGGTACGCGATTTCAGACGCATACCCAAGACTCACTGATGTGTGGTGGTGGTGGTGGTGGTAAGACAGTTTTGTTCAGACATGACAGAAGAAGGATCTGTTGCTAACATTTTGTTGCCTCAGATACGACAGAACACGTCTTGCGGAGTCCGTTATAAAACCAGATCTGGCTCCAAAACTGTACAAACATCAGTGATGAAGATCGATTTCCCTGTGTGTACACAGCACTACGCATGACACACACACACACACGTACACACACATATTCACATACACACACTTATACATATAAAGGCTTCAACCTACCAACTGCATGCTTTTCTCCTTCTCCTATAAAGACATAAAGTTCGTTCTTATTGCGCAATCACCGCCATCATGCCATATATCTGCGTTTTGACTCTTGCTCCCACCTCCCCGATCCTACCATCAACCAGTCAGTTTTATGGCTTTATGATTTGACCTTCATTTCATTTAGAGAGCCCGAGCTCTATCTGAATGGACACGGTATCCTGAAAAGCTCAATTATTCTGAATCATTTCACTAAAGCGGGCTGATGCGGCCTTCCCGTTGCCGTTTGCACTGCAGGCAATTAAGAGCAGTGCCGGGCTGCCTTAATAGGACAAACGCCATCCTGTCCCATTACTGCCGCCTGAGCGGCCGCTCGGCGTCGAATCCAGCCGAGCCCCTCGGCACGCCTACCGGCCACCGGATCCGCTGTACACACCCACGTTTCCACATCAGTTTGTCTCTCCATCTCGGATTACATCGGCGAAGTTCTGAAAGGAGCGCCTCTACATATGGGTCTTGAATGGACGACCAGCATCGCGACACCCGTTCCGTTTCTGATCTCCGGCACACGCAAGGATGAATTACATTTCTGTTTTTGATTGCATCTCTTTAACTGTGTATACCTTCACCTTCCTGCTCGGCCTCCCTGCCAACCTCCTGGTCTTCTTCGTCTACGTGCGCAAAGCTCAGAAACATGGCGCTACTCCTAACGTGGTTTACACCATCAACCTGTGCGTGTCCAACCTAAGCCTGGTTGCCTGGATGCCTGTGAAGTCAGCCTACACCATTCTGGACGTATGGAGTCTACCAGAGCTGCTGTGTCCGATTTACAACTTCTTCGTTGTGGCCTCGCTTTATGGCAGCGGGCTCCTGCTGACAGCCGTGGCCGTCGGACGTTATCTGAGTATCGCCTTTCCGATCAGCTATAAACTTTATCGCCGCGCTCGCACGTCCTGCGCGATCAGCGCTCTGCTGTGGGCTATCGTGCTTCTGCATCTCAGCTTGGCCCTGGTCGCAGAGAAAGGCGCCTACTTCGTGTCTCCGTTCATGCGCAACACGTCCAAGTGCTACGAGAACTTCACGCGCGAGCAGCTGGACATCCTCGTGCCGCTGCGCCTGGAGATGGCCGTGCTGCTGTTTGCCGTGCCGCTCCTGCTGTCCGTCTTCTGCACGCTGCGCTGTCTGGCCCTGGTGAAACGCTCGTACCTTTCGGCCGGCAGCAAGCGCCGCATCCTGGCCATGGAGCTCTCGACGCTCATGGTCTTCGTGGTCTGCTACACGCCCTACAACGTGTCCCACGTGGTCGGTTTCATCAAGGACGACAACGTGAACTGGAGGCGCGAGGCCATCGTCTCCAGCTGCTGCAACGTCTTCCTCGAACCCGTGGTGATGCTGATGCTGTCGCCCTCCAGGTCCAAGGACCTGATCGGGAGACTGTGCCTCAAACGGAGCCCTGACAAACAACCCGAGGGCGTGGCGCAGGGGAAAGACGAGCTGGCGACCAAGAAAAGTGTGACGATGTCAATCAACCAGCAGATCGGCCTCAAATCTGTGAAGGCGACAACAGTAAAGGAATGATTACGGAAGAATTAAGAGGACATACCAAACGTGAAATCGAGGTCCTCCTGACAACAACATCCATTCCTGATGGATACTTCAGTAACCTATATAAACCAGTGGACGACCCTGAAGTGTAAAAGCAATGAGAAAATGAAGTAAGATGCGCGAACATGACAACATTTAACACCAGAATTTATCAAAGATGCACAAAACATCGTTATTTTTTTCGAAAGAAGTGCTTTTACTATCTTACTTACTATTCAGCTAGAACCTGTACGAGATATAATGTAGGTCAGAGGTCTGAACTGGGTTCTGTGGGCAACAAGGAAACCCAATAAAGATGAAACTGAACCAGCACATGACTCATCAGGTTTCCTTTTAACACACGTAGCACTGCTTCTCTTTATACTATACAGTCGCCTTCCTGGTTCTTCTTAAGGTTTCTTCCTCTTGTCGTCTCAAGGACTCGTCAGTTGCCACCATCACATCTGGCTTTAAGGTTAATTTAAGGTCACAATTATAACCTAAGCTTTTTTGTGACTATGTCCACGCACTATATATATACACATATACACCATCAGCCATAACATTAGAACCACAAAACCACTGACAGGTGATGATTTCGATAGAGTAGCAACGTTGGATTTGGGTGACTTTGACCAAGGTCGGTTTATCTCTAAAAGGTTCAAATAGTTCCTAGGAAGGACAACTTGGTGACCCAGTGACAAGGTCATTGGAGTGTTTAAGGGGTGAGGCGTAGACCATCTGGTTTACCTGTGGCTGATGTGTTGGCTCCATGGATACTACAGAACGTCTCAGTCCATGCCTGGGTGGCTCGGAGCTGGTCAATCAGGTGGTGTTAATGTTATGGCTGATCGGTGGTCGAGGACAATTCACTTCACCCACTGCTAACAGAAAGATGTTCTGCCGTAAGGTAAATCACTCTCCTGGAATTAGATACTGTCAGGAAATGTGAGCGATATATTGCACCTTAAAGACATTAGACTTTAAAATCTTTTTTTGTATTATTTGTCTGTGTGTACGTCTGCAGCGAGGTGGTCATTACACTGTCTGGAGCTTAAACGTCAGTATGAGAATCAGTCAGTTGTGTTATTCCAGAACATTCAGTCATGTTTCATGTGTAAATCTACAGTTTTAAACGCCTCTGTGATGTAAAAGCATGTGATGTATTTTTGTGTAAATGAACATTTGAAACTTTTCATCATTTGGACATTAATGGTCTGCTGTATTAAAGTGTTATTAATGCTGTAAAGTGTTCTTATAACTTTCTATTAAAATCTATTTTTGTAAATGAAGATTTGTGAGGGTGAAGAAATGGAATACCTCTTTTATTATCACTCTCTCTCTCACACACACACACATACATACATGCACACACACACATACATGCACACACACTCACACATGCACACATACACACACACACACACACACATACATACATGCACACACACACACACTCACACACACACACACACATACACACACAACACATACATACACACACACACATACACACACAACACACATAC
>JAOVVF010000011.1:10040756-10053148 GCA_028565595.1 Duopalatinus emarginatus
TGGCGTACCTTTTACAGGCTGGATATACACCAATCAGCCATAATGTAGCCAAACCGACCTACCAAAAACGCTCTGACCGTAGACTCCACGAGACCTTGGGTCGTGTCCTGTGGTGTCTGGGACCAAGACGCGAGTAACAGATCCTTCTGTAGAGCTTCTGTGGGACTGTGGGATGGTCTAGCCTTCATGCCTAGACACATCAGTGAGTCTTGGACAACTATGACCCTGTCCACAGTCCATCTTTCTTGGACCGCTATTGGTTGATGCTAACCACTGTATACTGGGACACACCCCACTGGACATAACAGTGTCAAAGATCCTTACGCTTGCCCATTTTTCCTGCTTTCAATCCAACACAACTTGGAGAACTGACTGTTTACTTTCTGCCTAACATATCGCACCCTTTGACAGGTGGCACCATTACAAAACATCTGATCTGAATGACTGTGAAATGGACCAAATTGTGACGTCTAGAGGACCGGATACCATCAGACCATCTCAAAACAGCAGGTCTTGTGAGGTGTGTCCAGGTATAGTGATTAGTACCTACCAAAAGTGGTCCACGAAAGACAAACCGTCACGCTGGGACAGGGTCATGTGAAACCAAGGCTCAGTGATGTGAAGGTGTGATGGCTACACCGTCTGGTCCGATGAAAACACCCCATTACCCATCAAGGCATGGACTCCACAAGACCTCTGAAGGTGTTCTGAGCCCGTCACTGGTTCACTAGGTGTCCTAACTTGGACCTCAGTGAACTGCTGAATATGGAAAACAATCTGGTCTTTACAGATGCTACATTTGAGGGCGTGTCTGGTGTGCTGGAGCAGGATAGTCAGGATCCATCCTATTAAGAAATACAGCACCAGGGTCAGGCAGCAAGACCACCAAAAAGCCAGCTACCAACCACCCTTCCACCCTTCCACACCTTTGACCTATAGAGTAACGGACTCTGGTGTTCGGTGGTATCCAAAACCAAAATATAGCAACAGAACCTTCTGGGGATCTTCTGTGGGATCGGACCAGACAGTGTAGATTTCACCTGTCCACCACGTCACCGAGTCTTGGTCACTTGGTCATTACTGTCACCGGGTCACCAATTGTCTTCCTTTGGACCACTTCCGGTGGTACTGTCTATTTCATACTGAGACACACCCTACAAGACCTGCACTTCTGGAGATTTCTGGAGACATTTATGCGACAGGTGCCACTGATTTGAGACGTTCAATGTTGTTCGCTTCAGCTGTCAGTCCTCTGGCTGTTTTAATATTACGGTTGTTCAGTGTTGTTTGCTTTTCAGGCTTCAGTGACCAGCGACGTCCTGACGAGTATCCCAGACGGCTTTACTACAGAAAGTGAAACCGTTTCAGCACAAACAATGATATCGACGAGACGCTCGAGGCACAGAATTCTGTTTTGTAACGTTTACGGCTGACAACCTCTATTGCTTTGGTTTGCTGATCATTACAGTGCCACCTGGTGACTGTTTGGTATAATCTTAGGAGCGATGAAAAATAGCCGGGCGGACTGACACAAATTCAAATGTACGCAAACGAGAAGTGCAACGATGCAGCAAACAACGCCGGAACTTATTTCCTTTCAAACACAGCACAGAGACGAAGCGACTGGACAGGCGAGGTGAAGTGAATACCACTGGTTATCTCAATAATGACCCCTGCTGAGGGGTCAGTTCTCAAAGTTGACGTGTTAGGAGGGAAAAAAGGCCTGAGTGACTTTGGGGATTTGCCATTCACACCTAAATCACCATTTATAAGAATTATCGAAGGCATCTGGGACACCAAGCAACGTGCTGTGGACCACAGAAATCCTCCACCTCCTTCTGAACATAACAGAATTATAGAGGGTTCTGGAGGAAGTCTGGTGTTTATTACCTACAGGATATTTCCACACGCTTGTGGAGTCCATGCCAAGTATTAGACTGGTGTACCAGTTTTCTGGCACTTCAACGTTTATTTATTTATTTATTTGGGGAAATTTGTGGCAGAACCAATGAGAATAGTCTTTTTTTATTTGCTGTTTTTTTTAACAACAAAAAAACAAAACAAAACGAGATTTGAAAAATTGTGGCGGGTTAAAAAAAGTAAAGCAGCGATACAAAACAAAAACCAAACCAAAACAAAACAAAGTGCATCAGCAGAACAACGTAGGTTTTACAACTGAAAAGGGTAAAGGTTAAGTCTAGCAGTGGATTAGGTCATGTGACTTAATGGGGCGTGTAAGTCAGCGGACTCTCGAGAGAAACACAAAACAAAACGGAGCGCTGAATGCAAAAGAGTTCCGAAAGAAAATTAAAAAAAATAAAAAATGATGAATTCG
Organism: Duopalatinus emarginatus; assembly: GCA_028565595.1. Taxonomy (NCBI): domain Eukaryota; kingdom Metazoa; phylum Chordata; class Actinopteri; order Siluriformes; family Pimelodidae; genus Duopalatinus; species Duopalatinus emarginatus. The sequence goes on from JAOVVF010000011.1 coordinate 10,043,092, forward strand.
CTACATTTCAATGTAAACGACAGTTTCGACTAAATTTATTCATTTCTACGTTACCACGGCAAAGCAATCTTGCAACTTTTAAGGCAGGTACAGGTGGGACATGTGGTTATTTGGAAGCATTTCTAAGTAGGTTAGAAACCACGGCCTCCTCCTCGTGACCATCAGTTCAGTTCATTTATCCTGTGGCTCCGAGACCCCGGCTATGATGTTCAAATATATTTCAGTATGTAGACACGGTAAGGAGTCTGGAAGGCCAAACGGATCTAAAACCTGGAAACCAGCTGTCCAGTTGTCTGTTGTTCCTGTCCTGTCTCAACCCTGAGCTGATCGTTCATTATTTTCTACAGTTCTATACTACAATCATTTTAAATGCCAAGTATACTGAAGTGCCAGAAAAAAGAAAAAAAAGAAAAAAAAAAAGGCACGCACTAGTCTATGCAAAATACAGTCTTGTAGTGGCATTCCACAGGACCCCTGGGACACCTACAAACGTCTCTGACTCCCGTTTCACCTCCTGCATTCAGTCGTCTCTTCGCAACGTCAAGCTGATGATCAGATGAACGCTCATCCGAGACGTCTGGGATGCCGGAGGAAATCCTACACCTCCTTGTGAGTAACAGAATTGTAGCGCGTTCGTCAGAAAGCACGCGTTCGTGACCTACAGGATATTTCTGCAAGATTTGTGGAGTCCACGCCGAGTATCAGACTGCAGACCGGTGTACCAATTTTTCTGGCACTTCAGCGAATATTTATAGCCACGTCTTACACCCTCTGGACCCAGGAACAGCTCTAATCATCTGCAAAGCACTTTCAATGTCAAAGACGACTTGGATTAATGGTATTCAAGCTTCGAAACAGAAGGGTTGTGTACTTCTCTGTGAGCTAATAAATAATGAGGACGAAACAATACAACATACTGGAGACAGCAGTAATAATAATAATAATAATTACAAAGATGGGGAGAAAAAAAAACAAGAAAACCACCACAGATTTAAACAAAATATGATCATGAGGCATGGTTGAGATTTTCAACACAACTCAGTCCGATGCGCGCCCGCCCACGTCCCCGCCCTCACCCACGTCCACGCCCACGCCGGGGTGCGTTTCAGTTTGTTGTTTGTTACAAGTCCGTGTAAGCCAGGCTCTCACAGGTGGAACAGTAGATGTGCTTTTTTAAAACTATTGTTCAATAGTTGCTCTGATAACTTCTGTTAGCCGTTATTATTCTACCAGGTTAACAAACATCTCAAGTCTGTGAGGTGGTTCTGTGGAGGCGTGGGGATTCCGGCATTGCGGCTTCCTTCCGTCCGTCCTTCCGTTCGTCACTGCGAAATAGCTTCCCCGCTGATTTCCAGGCCGTGCTGTTGGAGTTGGGCTCTGAGCAGTGCGTTGTCATTTTTCAGGTCTTCGATCTGCAGGAGAGTGGAAACAGGAAAGCAGGTTTTGTACGACAACGCCGTGTTGTAATGACAGGCTCGCGGTGCTGCGGACTGACGTTTACCTGTTGTCTCAACAGCTCGTTATCCACCTGTATCCTCTCCACCTCTTTGAAGTTCTCCTGCAGCCTCTGGTTGGTCTGCCGGAGCTCTCTGATGTAATCACATGCTTTAGACAGGATCCCGCCTTTACTCTGGGAGACCAGAAAGAGAAACGCACACGATTGGATCACATACACGGGACCGGAGGACAATTCTGAGTAGAGATCGACCGATAAGGGTTTTTCTGAAACCCCTTTCTGAAAGGCGATATTTTGAAGTCATGGTCAGCCGATGACCGATCTGTGCTGACCATTTTTAGGGCCGATATCTTAAAGTTTTCCTCTTTATTTGCATGCTAAAAAATCTCACTAATAATCAGTGGATGCACAACATTTCTGAACTTAACATCATTTATTGAACACTGACTTGAACCTGATCTCTCGAATCTTAATTTTGTTCGCTTGAGTATTTAATATTTAAAGTTAACCAAACAATATCGATATACTGACCAATTATAAATCGTTTACATAAAAGTTTTACAATATTTATCAAACCGAACCTTTCAAGTTTATTGGAGCATAAGTGTAAACTTAAATATACATTTAAATAAAACAAATACAATTTTTATAAATAAAAATCAATTAATCTGTGTGTAATCTGTGTGTACGTACCGCTCCGGTTTTGGTGTTGTCCATGTTGCAGTCTGGGATGATTTTGGACAATGTGACTATCCAGTTGTTGATTTTGTCTCTTCTTCTTCTTTCCACTGCACAAACAGGAGCTCACAGTTAATAACGTAAGGTGACGGAATTGTGGATTACATTTCACAAGGAACGTGAACTGTCAGCTCTCGAAGTTACATGTGCTGGATTCAGGAAAAATGGGCAATCTAACTCTAATATAATTTTAATAAGAAATCAGATTGTGATTTCTAGACTACCAGAAACAGCAGGTCAGGTAGCACACGTCCCAGTACACAGTGGTCAGAGTACCTAACAGAAGACGCGGTCCACCAGTGAAGGACAACCAGTAAATCAGCGACACAGCCACACGAGACCCAGACTCACTCATGTGCTTTGCGGTTGAAGGTTAACCCATCCGGTCCGGAGAAGGATCTGTTGCTGATGTCTTGGTGTCAGACACCACAGAACACCTTTAGAGCTGTTTTCTTATTGTTACGGCTGAGGTGTGGGTGGCGCTTTGAGTATTCAAAATGTTCATCTAATTATGACTTGGACAAATTTGAATAGAAACCATATGAATGTAGACTGTTAGTAAATGTAGACATCGCTGGTACGAGGGTTGACTTTTATTTTGTTACTATATAAAAAACCCAGAGGTAGTCCTTAGCTAAAAATGCTATGTCTAAATGCTGTTCATTATAATGTAATCAATAACGCATACAAATAATAATAATAACGGCCAAAATCTTTACACAAGGAGCCTGAGTTTAATTCTTAATTATTCAGTTGTTGTTCAGCACATCCTGTAATTTCTTGCTAGGCAGAAACATAATTGGGCCTAGACTCCACCACCTGAATAACGTTCCTTTAGAACGCTCCACAGTTCTAAAATCTGGTGTCTTTTGTGTGAATGACTAAACCCCCAAACTCACATGAAAGTTCCTCTAACCATAATCTGGTGTCTCTAGACGTGTATGGTGATGCGTTGTCCTGTAAGAAGAGACTTTTTTTTTTTTTTTTTTTAAAGATGTACCAGGGGTCCCATGGAATACAAGCTAAACAAACCTCACACCGTTGTGGAGCTTCCACTGATGTCTCTTTATATATACACACACTGGTGGACATGTGCTGGGTATTTTGCATAGGTTTGGTATATATTTAATACAATGTATATTTTATGTATTAATTATATTACATAAAGGCATCCATGATAATATTTCTTATTATTAAATAGATATAAAACTGGTCATAGTTTTCCTATTTTAGTTCAGCTGTCAGCATACAGAAAGTCACAACTGCATTGTCCACCTCATGTACTTAAACGTACGTTTATGATGGGAAACGTATAATCAATGTCCTCGTCTGGATCGTCCCTGTCGGCCTGTAGCCTTATCAGCTTAGATGACATTTACCCAAGCTTGCGACACTTAAACGGTAGCCTGGTCACTGTCCCTTCATGGCCATGATGACTGTTTGCTCTTGAACGAGTGGAGTGGGAAAATAATCACTGATTAAAATTCAATGGATCCTTTTTTTTTTTTTTACTGAATAATTTTATTAAGGCATTCAAACACATCAGATCTCCAGCTCCAACTCATTACAGCACACAAACTCAGCGAGACTTTTACTGCGTGATGACGCATCAAACTGGTCGCAGGCACAAACGAGTGAACTTAAAGCACGGATTTGTTGTTTCCGTACTTTCGTTTTATTCCTTCCACATACCTTCGTTGTGCTGCGCTCTCCTCCTCTCGTCTCGCGGAGCTCTGGGACCGTCCATCTTCCTGTTTTTGACAGAGGAATAAAAATTAAAAGCAGGTCGAAGCGGTCGCATGTAACCCGAACCCAAAACACGCCAAACTAAAAACCTCGGTCTGATGACGTTTACAGACACAAAGAGACGCTTGGTCTAGAAAGAAAATCTTAGCGGGCAGAAACAAACACGTTACAAACTCAACAGCGCATGTGGATTCGAATTCGGATGGCATCATGATGACGGCGTGAACGAGGACGTGGTCATGGGCTGATTAAGAAACTGAAGTGTAGATGAGTGTATGGACTCGTGTTTATTATAACTAGTACAAATACAGTTTATGTTTATGTGCAAGTCAGCACACAAAAAGGGGTCAAGGGGTGTTGAAAGCTGGAAAAATTGGCAGGCGTAAAGATCTGTGTGACTCTGACAAGCACCAGACTGTCATGTCTAGACGACTGGGTCAGACTGGGGTGTGTCTCGGTATACAGTGGTTAATACCTAACAGAAGTGGCCCACGGGAGGACAATCAGAGGAGCAGCGACAGGGTCACGGGAGACCAAGACTCACTGGTGTGTGTGTGCGTGTGTGTCTTTGGTTATATGGTCCGTTCTGACTCTACAGCCGTCTATTATCTATATTAAATTTCTGCAGCTTTTCCCGCACCCTCACGCTAGGCTAGAAGAGAAAACGTGACGTCATTATGACATGTTGCTCGACTCTGGATTGGTTTTTAACGCCGCCGCGGACCTGACAGTAGTTACAGCTGTGCAGAGTTATAGGTTCTCGTTCCTACGGCAACGGCTCATTTACAGACAGCCCCTGTATGGCTGATCAGTGCTGTTAGCTAGATAGTACTTTTATATGTTTATATTTTTAAATATATTTTAATATATGCATTTTACTTCACTTTAATATCAAGATGGTGGAAGATAGAGCTTGGCAATATATATCGCTAAGATCGATATATTTAATAATATTTTTTAAACAATTCCGAAAATGACCATATTGGTTATATCGAGTGTGCCGAGGATATGCAGGTGCATAAAATGTCCTGTTCAGCTCTCTGTCTTTCACTTTCACGCACCCCATCTAATCTATGCATGTATGCGCGTGCACGCAAGCACACACACACACACACACACACACACGCACACACGCACACACGCACACACGCACACACGCACACACGCACACACGCACACACGCACACACCGCCCTTGCCGTTGTTCTCTGTTTGTTATGTTTTTATAATATTGTATCGTATATTGCTATTTCTTTTAGGCATATAGAGATTTAATTTTTTTGGTTATATCAACCAGCCCTTTTGGAAGCATAGCGGTTTAGAAACAGAAGAGCAGGACTGAACCGTCCAGCCTGTAAGACAGAGGGTGGGGATGTTAGCCGTGGCTCGTACTCACGTGGAATAAGTGTGTGTGCGAGGGGCAATGGTCCGCGGCGTGCCTGCTTGTAACACATCTGGAGGACTCATCATCACGTAAAACTGACCTGTGTGCAGACAAAAAAAAAGCTTTAAAAGATTTAAAGCCAATTCTGATTAAAACTGTTTGTTATATTCAACAGTATCACGTGATTCTCCCCAGTTATGGGGTAGAGACACAATCTATGTTCAACACTGACTGACATTTCCCAGAACAAGAGACCTTCCAACAAGTAATTACAGTCTAGTGTCATCCTGTATCACATGTGAGCTGTGTATTGTGATCCGTCCTGGAAGCTCAGCGATGGATTTTGAACTGTAAACAAACCTGCTGCTGGTGCAAGAGCCGCATCAGTGGCTGCCTGCACCGAAACCGCGGTTGCCGTTCCGTCACTGACGGTAGCAGCCGGGAAGTACGCGTATCGCGTCTCACCCCCAACCGTCTCGCCTGCAGGACTGCCTCCGTTACTGAAAGGGTTCTGGATAACAGCCTTGTTAAAGCACAATGCAGAAGAACGTAAAAGAGAGAAAATTACTGGGACAGTAAGGCTGAAAACTGCACACATGTATACACACAGAACAGCAGTCAGAAAAACTTCTGGATGAACGCTACGCTTGCTACCTGCGCAACAGCCTGCTGGGCTCCGGCGAAGGCGGCGGTGGACACGACGCTGACTGCAGCTCCTCCATCTCCAGCCGATTCTAACTGGTCTTCTGTTACCTGGACGACGCGGTATGTCACCTGCATTAAGACGTGCAAATAAATAAAAAACAGCCAAGTCAACAAGACATGCCGTAAACTGTCCAAAGTTCGTTAACGACCTGATAACTACATGTATGGCGTGAACGCTAAGATTTGACCTGTAATGGTTAAACAAACACGGCGAAAACACGCAAGAACGTGATTAAATATCTTTTAAATCAATGTTGTGTTGTGTCTCTCTCTGTCCATTACATACAGACTGAGTAAACATGCATGAAGACGGTGGAATTCACGCTCCTCAAGACATGTCGTGTCTAATCTGTTTGGTGATCAAACAGTATAAGCATGTAAATATGGTTAATTAGACCCAATTTTCTAAAAAAACGTCTTATGTCTAAAGTTAGTAGCGCAGCTGAGCTCAATATGAAACAAGAAAGTTAAAAAGCGCTGAAGATAAGATCATTTGTAAAGATTTCATCCCAAATAGACAATTACAGCCAGTTTAAAGCGAAGCAAATGAAAGATACGCTATCTCCAATCTACACGGGAAAAGTTTAAAGGAATGTGATGTTTTCCCCAGGGGACATCGTCATGGTGACCTGACCCCTTCCTGACTGCTGGAAAACTCACCCGTCACCAAACGAGTCAAAAGTCATTCTGACCTGCCCACTGCTGTTTTCTGTGCGGAACTGATACTGGACATTGTCTGCAAATACTGCGGCTTGCTGCGTGCTCGCTATGGTGACCGCCGCCGGTTCCTCCGCCCCCACTCCGTCTCCTGAGACACACACGGACATACAACAACACGCACACGCGTTAGATCGTCCTTACTAGAGCACATGAGATTACTGAGGCCATGATGAATATTAGAATGAACAAATAAATCACCATGAGATTGCGAATGGAAACAGAGACGGGTAAATATTTATTAATTAATATTAATCACGCTGCCTTTTATTGAACACTAGCGCTGTTTATTTGACTGCGGCTCAGCATTTCCCAGTCTGATAACACCTGAACAGTCTTGATTCACGTGTTATGTACATTCACTAACCGTTTTACGAGCACAGAGAGGTGATAAGAGACATGTCAGTTTCAGGATAAAGCGAAGCTTACCTTCCTGCAGATGAACAACCTCCTCAGTTTCCTGTTTCTCGTGACTGAAAAGGAACAAGACAGAGAAATAATACAAATAGAATTATTATAGAATATATACTACACTAGATTACACACACACACACACACATATAACGTAGTATGTATTTATACACACATAAATACACACACACGTGTACACACATATATGTATATAGTCGTCCCTCGCTACTTTGCGCTTCAACCTTTGGCGGCTTCGTTATTTCGCGGGATTTCCAACATCAACAATACAATACATTACAATACAATATGTACTGTAGTGTACAGTACTATTAAAAATGGTTATGAACAGTGTGGAGAAGGTTAATAAGGGACTGAATAAAGGAGTGGGAAAGGTTTAAAAGTGTGTGGGAGGGGTTTATAAAGCCTTCAAATATACGTAAAAACTGAAATTATAACGGAATTTGACTTATCGCGGGGAGTTTCTGGATAGTAACCCTGGATAGGGACGACTGTGTGTGTGTGTGTGTATATATATATATATATAAAATATAATAATAATAACACAATAATCATAAAACACCAGCCTTTTCTGATAACAGCAACAAACAAACATAATTAATTAATGTACCTCAATTTAAAAATCTTTAATAAAATAAATTACTTAATTAATAATTAAATTAATGTAAGAAAGAAAATTTTAACTTGTTTATCAGATTAACCCTTTAACTAAATTATTAATACATTTTTGTGTCATATTAAAATATTTAATGTACTTTATAATAAATAAAAATATTTTAGTAATAAATTTTACCTCAGGAAACAAACCCCCAGAATTACACTTAATATTATTATTATTATTGTTGTTTTAACTCACTAACATGTTTAATTTTTGCTGGTTTTTATTTCCAAAGTACAAATTTCCCTCAGTTTTACAAGAACTCCGCTTTATTATTTCATATAAATATATTTTATTATATTTTCACTTAACTCTAGTTAGCATTTAGCATCATGTTATCAGTAGTGAGTGAACGCCCCCCTCCTACACCCCCCCATCCCCCCCCGACTGTCCTGCTGTGGAGGGTAAAAACACTAAAAAGTGTTTATTAATAAATGCTTTAAAAAAATAAAGCGTATTTTATAATTCGCCATAATGTTATTGGATTATATGTATAGAAAAATATCAGTTTAAAAAAAATTGGTGCATTGATTTAGCCTAAAACTATTGTTTACAAAGAGCAAAAACACAAATGGTGCAATAAAAGTTTGGAATAATAAAATAAATAAATAGTAACTAGAAAAATCTAGCCCAGTCAATTTACTACTGAGGTAAAACATATAAATGTGGTAAAATACCGAAGCTAATAAGCTAACTAGCTAGCTAGCTAAGTGTGTTGATGCTTAGCCACAGCACAGGCAGGGGAACAGAGAGAATTAGCCTGCTAGCTAAAATTTAAAATAAATATACTGAGTTTAATATTTATAAAATACCAATGAGGCAAAAAAAATGAGAGAGAATTAAAAATAATGTCGTTTTAATGTAACCGAAGCATGCAGCACAGTTAAAGTGCAGGGGAGAAGATGTTAAATATATATAAATATAATAAAGTTTGTATGTTAAATGACAAGGCTAACGGTAGAAAATGGTCGCCTCAGAGGCCCGGGAGCCATTTATATAGAGCAGGGACTGTGCGCGCGGATACAGTGGCGCGCGCTCACCTCGTCTGAGCGTCCAGGCTCTGTTCGAGCATATCCATGAAGGTGAGCGATTCTCTCTGGGCTTTTTTTAAAACGCGATATTCGGCAACACTTGAAACGCGGAGACGGCGGCGCTGATCACGGGGACAAACACGAGGGTCATGTGAGAGAGACAAGTCCGGGACACGTGAGGCGCAGCCTGGGCGAAGGAGACAAAATGGAGGCCGCTCGGTAAACACACGACGCTCTCTGTCGTTCTCTCTGTGGCTGACTTCTAGCGCGCGCTTTTCTCCATCCGCGGCCGGACTACACCTCTGTGTTAGAAACGCGTACTATATAAACCGTCCGTTGTGCGTGGTTAAATTCGGAGTAGATTTCTTCTTGGGGGTTGATTTATTTACTACAAAACGACAAATCCGTCGAAGCAAGCTTAGCCTGTCCTGCTTTGGTTCTTTCTAGCGTTCCTACGTCGCCTTCTTCATCTTCGTGGCGTGTACCGTTGACGTATCCATCCGCAAGCGTGAAACAAGTACATCGAGTGGATGCCGTTCATAAGATATGGAGAGGAGTGCTTTAGTGCTGTTTTCTTACCGTTTTATCAACAAAATCTTACATTTCACAGAGAATTATGAATAAACTGTAACGGACAGTGATGTCTGAGTGACAGGTGCGGGCTTTTTGTCATGTTTTAGTCTTGTAAATGTCTGTCAAATCGAAAAGAAGTGCTTTGTACGGTTATTTTGAATCGTATTAAATCGTCCACAGTTTAGTGTGAAGGACTCCACAAAGGTGCTCTGGTGAATAAGAAGTAACCCGAGAGGATATCTCTGACAGACTGAAGAAATGTCGTCTTTTTTTTTTCCAACTGATGAGCCATTTTTCTCCTCAGGTGACCACAATGATCCAATCCGGGTTTTCATGAGAACCACATGACATGGTGGATATGATACACGCGCGCACGCACGCCCTCCTTCACGCGCCCTCTGTCTCTCAAACGCTCGTGCAGGCTGTGCGCTTGTATACATGCATAAATATAGATACATTTTATATATATATATACACACATGCATAATGTCTGTATAATATAATATATATATATATATATATATGCATATATATGTGCAAAAGACTTAGGCACCCTATATTGTGTTTAGTACAACTTTTGTTATAGACATTTATTTTATGAGTTTTGCATTATTGAGTCAG
>JAOVVF010000011.1:10080629-10106643 GCA_028565595.1 Duopalatinus emarginatus
ATAAACATGCTTATTTTTAATGAAGAACTTTGTAAATGCTGAACTTCTGCTAAATTATTTTTACTGCGTAAACTTTAAACTTAGCATTTATTTCTGCTATATATAATTTTAATGCTAACATTTAGTTACCTAGCATGTATTCCTGCTAGCATCTATATCTGCTACATTCATGTTCACTGATTTTTAATTCATTTTTAATTCAACATTTATTTCTGCTACATCAACTTTAAACTTTGCATTTATATCTGCTACATCAACTTAATACCAACTTTAGACATAGGATTTATTTCTGCTACAGAAACATCAAACTTGGCGTTTCTTTCTGCTACGTTATTTCCGCGACATAAACTTTAAACCTAGCGTTTAATTCTGCGAGATGAATCTAATACATTTAAAGTAAATACAATTAGCATTTACTTTTGCTACATTATTTCTGCTACATAAACTTTTACATTTCGCATTTATTCCTACTGTATACATTTAATGCTTTTTGACAACATTCATGTTCATTGATAGACTTTGTTTAGTCGTGTCATCTTTAAATTCTATTAAAACACTATATTCAGTTGATGTTGTGTTTTTTAGACTGACCATGAAATTTCCATGGCAATGACTAAGGGGACTTTCACTGATGCCTGTATACTGACCTATCATCAGAATAGCATTGTGACTCAGATGCTGATATTTAATGACAATTGCATGTTGATAGAAGTTCATTCTGAGGCTAAATATTCAGAACAGAGCCTGTTCAAACCTGTACGGTGTTCATCATATTATATTGCAAAAAATATTTCATTTGTATAAACAATTCTCTGTCCAGACGTGTAGAATAGGTTTTACTCGATGTAAACTTTCACTTGACCAACGTACTTGAGGTTAACACTTTCTCAGAACTGTGTGGAAGGAGGTGAGAAACGGTTTTCACCAGCAATTACAGGAAGGGACTTGTTTATTTCAAGTGAAGTAGAGCCAGATTGCTGGCATCAAAGCCTACAGGATGTGACATAGACTAGAATTTATCAGGCAATTAGATCTTACAGTTAGCCCAACTTTGCTCTGACAAATCATAATTCAGAAGCCCGTCCTGTCTGTTCATTTGCTGAGTAGCAAGTGGCTTTTTATGTATACGTAAACAACCAATTAGCGCACAAATGCTAACAGGCTAACACCGACAAAGCCTGTTAAATAACTGGAGCAAATTCAATTCAAGGCATCGACTCATCATGCTGAGTTTCTGAAGTATGGCTCATTTGTGGCTAATGTTCCTAAAAGCTGATCCAGACATCAAACACATCTGATGTCAGATTTAATCGCTTGTGCGTGACAATTTCCTGGATGTCTTCGGCCTTGAGTGGTGCTCGTGAGTGGTGTATCTGAGGAAGTCGAAACGCAAAAACTTTGATCTGAAATCCCATGCGTAAAACTATAGTTCAGACAGTTAAAAAAGATTAGTGCTTATATATTATTTATATTTTAGTAATAGTGATTTAAGTAATATTTATTTACTTATACATGGCAGTCTAATATTTGGTACGTTCCCCATAGAGGATGGACTCAATCAGTTTGTGGAAATATTCAGTAGACAACAAACACCAGACTTCCTGCAGAACAGTCCACAATTCTGCTCTATTCCAAGGTGTAGGATTTCTGTACGATAATGTTGATAATTGGTGTAAACTCCAGAATTCTATAATTTGGTGTCTTTAGACATGACATGGCATATTGTCCTGTTGGAAGAGGCCAAACCCATCAGAATGAATGTAGGACATGAACGTCAGAAAGGAGACACACACACAGTGTTCACCTGTCAGAGAGGTCTGTAGATGTTCCAGGGGTCTTATGGAATGGCAGATAAACAAACCCCAGACCGTTATAGAGCCACAGCCAGACTGTGTATTTTGCATAGACTGGTCTGTACAAGACTTCTTTTTGAAAATCTGAAAATTTTGAAATCTGACCCCTAACCATTTACAGTAAGTTGATGAAAAAAAATCCCTGACTCACTTCCTTCTTCAGAAAAGCACACTGTATTAATCATATCTAAGCCAGAAGCAGGATAGATATAAACAATTACATAATCCTAACCTCCCAGAATCAAATGAAATGCCCTTCTGTCATTCTGTCATAAGCAGAAAAACTTCCAAAAGAAATTAATTCCAGTTTGTGTTTTGTAAATTACGACTACCACAATCTTGCCTAACCGTAACCGTTACTAAGGTGCAGCAACAGGCTAAAGTTTTCTGCTCAGTGATAGCACTGGACACTTACTTGAAAGGTGCTGAGTCAGCGTAACTAACTGTTAAAATGACATCATGGTGGACCATCCAAAAGAAAATTCCTTCTTGTCTTTCTTTGATGACAGCGCGACCCGTATCCACCTCTTGCTTCTTATGTTTACTGCTACTGGTGGAACTTCCTGTTTTGGCAACTTGTCGTCCGATGCCCATGAGACCTCACAAGGACGGTCTGGCGAAACTGTTTCAGAGGATGCGTCGGCTGATAAGCTTAGTGCAAGGTGTGGCTGTGGTGAGTTGATGTTGTTGTCAGTAAGCTTTTTCACGGTTTGCGTAATCTCTCTCATGAATCTGAGGTTAAGATTTTGTACAGTCTGCATTTTTACATCCTATATGTAACTCCGTGTCTTAATCTCCATCTGACTGATTATCTCTTATCTGATATCTTCTCAGCACCAGCTTGACACCAGTTTCCTCTTTGAGAACAGCCTTACCTCTCTGCCAACTTTGAAATTCAGACCAACGGACCTAGCAACAGTCAAGGTAATGCACATCGTACATAATCTAAATGTTTAATACAAGAGAACCAAATAAAATAAAAAAATGAGATAAAAAGATTCAACTCAGTGATTTAGGATTGTTATTGAGGAAAATGTTCCAATATTACAAATCTGTCAGTGGTAAAAGTATGTGAACATTTTGCTTTTTCAGTATCTGGTTTGACTCCCTTCTGCGGCAATAACTGCAACTAGACATTTCCGGTAGTTCTTGATTAGTCCTGGAGGAATTTTATCCCATTTGCTGCAGCTGCAACTCTTATGCTGATGGGTTTCCTCCCATGAGCTGCTCTTGTCAACATTTCTATTGAATTAAGATCAGGATTTTGACTTTCCATTCCATTCCAAAACCTTCACTTTACTCTTCCTTAACCATGCTCACAGACAGATGTCCTGACCTTTTCTTTTAGAATTTCTTGATGTAACTTCTTGGTAATTCATTGTTCCTTCACTGATGGTAAGCCTTCCTGGACCAGATGCAGCAAAACAGCCTCATACCATGATACTTCCATCACCGTGTTTCACAGACGGGATGACGTCTTTATCCAGGAATGCAGTGTTTTCCTTCCTCCAAACATAACACTTGTTATTTAGACCAAAAAAGGATCAATTTCAGTCTCATCCGTCCATAAAACATTGTTCCAATGGCCTTTTGGCTTATCTGTGTGATCTTTAGCAAACTGAAGAGGGGCAGCAATGTTCTTTTTGAGGAGCAGCAGGTTTCTTCTTGCAGCCCTGCTATGCACACCATTTCTGTTGCACGTTCTCATGATGGTTGATTCATGAACATTTACCTCAGCCAATCTGAGAAAGGCCTGTAGTTGCTTTAAAGTTAACTCAGGTTCCGTTGTAACGTTGGGGGATAATACACGCTTCGCTCTAGGCGTGATCTTTGTTGGTGGACAAATCCTGAGGAGGGTAATGATGGTCTTGGATGTCTTTCTCCATTTGTACCCAAAATGTCTGTGGATTGATGGAGTCCAAACTCTTTTTTAGAGATGGTTCTGTTGCCTTTTCCAGCCTGAATACCATCAACAGCTCTTCTCTAAGGTCCTTAAAACCTGCCATCAGACTCAAGATCAGTTCTGAAGATCAGACTTTAATATATTCCTGTTCTTTAAATAAAACTAGGTACCCACCTGATTGTCATCCTGTTGACTGACAACACCAGTCTGAAATTTCACCTTCAGGCTATCTGATAATCCTAAAGGTTCAATCATGGATATGTAATATTGGATCATTGTCCTTTTTGTCTCATTTCTTTGATCTGGTTCTCTTAATCTACTGGCTTTTGTGTCAATCTGATAAAGTTTTAGGTCCAATTTATGCAGAAAAAAAAACTTTCGAGCACCACTATATACGCCATATTAACATCTTCTCCATTTTTACCCCAAAAGGCAAACAGCACCCTGTCACAGCTCTCATCAGGTCTCCACTCCTTCAAGCAGCACTTCGACTGGCTGCTTTACTGGCACAACCATTCAGGTTTGGTGTCACCTAAAATCAAGGAAATCTCAGAAGAAATCCAGACTATCAGCATTCTTGCACAAAGACAGGTAAGAGTTACGATCCTGGAGCGGCTGCCAAATGCATGTATCCAAGAATATTCTGTAGACAGCTGTAGGTAGATAGAACAGACACTCACCAAGGCATGGGTGGATGTGAAGTAACGTGGCTGGGTGCAGCAATCCTGCTTGGTCGCTGGTGGTTCTGGGAAAAGTGGTCTGCCGTTGTGAGTCCCACAAACCAGGAGACACAAAACACAAATATACTAATAACTGTGGACTAAAAAGAGATGGGATGTGAAGTAACGTGGCTGGGTGCAACCATCTTCAGGGAGTCCTGGGAAACATGGTCTGTCCCTGTAGGAGCCTGGCTGGTGCATGGCAGAGCTGAATTCTGTTATACCAATGGGGCAACTACAGGTCAATTCACCCAGTGACCACTAGGTATTATAATATTATTACTATCAACATTAGGTACAACTTATAGCTAACCAGGCTTGTGACTGGAAGGTTGACAAGACACGACTTAAGTATTCTTCAGCATGACACCTGATCTCTGTGCTCCCTGGGCACCCTGGGCTCTCTGAATAGGGCCTGCCTACCACCCCAGACAAGTGTGTTCACTGTCTCGCGTGTGTGCATTCACTAGTGTGTATGTGTTTTTCCCTGGATTAAATGTGGAGCTTAGCAAAGTAGGTAGATCCCTTTCACTTGCGCTTTCACTAGCCAATCATGGGCAGGAGCGCTTTCCTTCGGGTTTGTCACACCAACTCCTAAAGATGCTAATGCTGAACTGTGTCGTGAACTGAAAATGAATAATCACTATTATTTCTTTTCAGACTGATTCACCTATACAAAGTACTGTTCTCTCCCTGCCTCCTCTTACGTCTGCCTGGGACATAAACCAGGCGTCTGCAGTAATCCACAAAAGGCTGCTGGCCTTCTGTAACTGGTACATGAGGGCGCTACTGGTCCTCATGTTGCGCACAAGTGAAGAACAGAGAGGACAAGGGCAAGGATGACAACGCAGCTAGCTTTATTTATGTTTTTTTTTTTTTCATTTTTTACTTTTATATTTAATATTTAAGTGTATTTATTGAAGAATGTTATGTTTACACCAATGAAGTATTTTTCATAGAGCCCGTTAAGCACTTTATAGACATCACAGGAGATTGTTGTCAGTTTTTTTAAGAAAATTTGAAAAACAAAACTGTGTCGTTTCTTTATTTCTACACTTTACAAACACAACAGTTTCAATGAATGAAGTCAGTCTACATACAAGCCTATGCAAAACACATCCAACACCACATATGCACATTATTTGTTATTGTGTGCTGGTGCGTATATAAGCTTGATAATGGTATGGGTAATGTTCTGTTTAGCTGCCATTCCATGGGACCCCTGGTACATCTACAAACGTCTCTGGCAGGTGAGCACTGTGTGCGTCTCCTTGCTGACACCCGTTCAGGTCCTGCACTCAATCCAGAGACATCAATCACATACATCACACACACGTCTAGATATGCCAATTTTCGATTAGAGGAACACTCATCCGAGTTTTGGACTTTTACCATTTTAACCAGATCTCAGAATTGCGAAGCTTTCTGCAGGAAGTATGTATAAGCTTGTTGCCTACAGAATAATTCTGCATTCACGTTGAGTCCATGCCCTGTCATATTTCTCAGTCCGATGCTCCTGTAGTGGACCTACCAAGTATTAGACTGGTGTAAACAGTACAGTAGAGTAAAACCCAAATTAAATACCAAAAATGTTCACTCCTGGACCTCAAAGGTAGTGATACTTAATAATCATGTTGCAGGACGTACCCAAATAACAGTGATCCCAGAGGAAAAGTCCAGCACGTCAGAATTTCTGGATCTTTTCACCTTGCTCGACGTCTCCTAAGACACGTTTCCTGACGAATACAGAGTACAAAACACGCAGTACTCTCTGGAGCAATAATAAACATGGATGAGAAAATGATGGAGGCCGGAAAGCCCATAAATATGTTAAAGGTGAATCAACTTTAGCTAACTGTGAATCTGAAACTCACAAATTTTTTTATTTATTCTGAACATATCACCGCCAACTTCAGTGCATTACACAGCGCTTCTCTAACCATGACTGACAGTGATTTGACCTGCCGCATAGATAAACTACAAACTCGTGCAAGAACGTGATCGATGACTGGTTGGCGTCAAACGTGTAGCGTTCCCAGTCTGAGACACGGCACAGTTTTTTGGCACTAAAAGCCATCCTGGTCCAAATACATTGCATAACTATTGAGTTTCCCCTTTGCTGCGTTAACAGCCTTCACCTCTGAACAAACCCTGGAAAACCACGTCTTCATCTAGCTTCATTTTTTTTCTCAGTGACACTGTTGGACAGGTTTGGGCCTCTTTATTGTTGTAATAAAGGAAATCTGTATTGCTACAGTTTGTGAAGACAAATCATGTGCAATCATGTGCCTTCAACTTGGGGAAGGCCAACATATTGGGGGTTCTGGACCAGATAGCAGACGATTCTGGGCCAAATATGTCCCTGTTAAGTCATCTAATGGCCAGTTATGGTGATGACAAGTGAATTGAGGGCCAAAACTGGCACCAACTTTAGCAGCCATATTTAAAGTTTGTCATCACTTTTGGACTTCTGGCCCCATGAGATAAAATGATTAACATTATAGGCCAAAACTGGCCCAGCTTCAGCCTGTCATTTATTTATTTATTTATTTATTTATTTATATATTTATGTTTGTGACTGATTTCTGGTCACCGTCATTCCACTGTGGTATGTCAGCCATATGAAGTATTAAGTGTGGACCAGAACTCGACCATGACTCATTTGCTGCCTGGAGGTCAGGTGTTCACATGCTTTTGGCCACACACTGTGGTTCATCCACATAATGATATATAAGGTATTTTAACTATGACTGGTGGACATAAATATATAAATTTCACACATTATATAAAAAACTCTCTCCTTTACAATTCTCCATTGCTGGGCTTTCAGCAGTCAGCAGTCACCTCCAGCAGGGTCTCGAGCTCAGAAAAGCCACTGACCATACGTTAGGATCTGTCTCTACATGCCAGGCAGCTGTTCTAAGCTCTAGCATTTCCTTCTGACCCATTGTCGTCTTCTCTGCTCCGCCTTACAGTGCCATAAGGCCACATTAGGGACAAGATGACATTAGAGAAAGGAAGGGCGGGCTTCTGTGGTTTCTCAAATAGTACAAGAATTTAACAGGGAATTAAATTAGCCTCAACACTGGCTGAAGGCCCACACACCCAACTGTGCAACAAGACCGAACTCAACCATGATGCACTGTAAGTAGAACAGCTGGCGTTGATAATCTCAGATTCATCTCAGAAGAATTTCTGTCACCAAATCAGTGACGGATGGATAAGACCTCAGAAAGGAATAAATATCTCAGAGTGAATCATATCTCAGGAGGACCTCAGGACAGAAAGATCGTTCCTCAGGTCGTGCTGTAACCAGCAGTTTCAGGGCTTTTCCAGAACACACTTATTTCTGGCCTTGCTATCTGTTTGGGACTCGTATTCTTCTCAGTAAAGACTCTTCATGCTCTTGGGTCAGCAGCAGAAAAACTATACAGACAACCAGGAACTGCCGCTGGTTAAGTTTGACCAAGGGGGTGGAAAGTTTGTATTTGGGATCAACAACCTCTCCCATCAGATTTAAAAGGAGGAGATCCCCACACTCACCCTTCAGACTTTGGACATTAAGGTCAGATAGTCCCATTCAGATCTTTGGACACCTAGTAACTGCTCAGCTGAATGTCTTTTTGTCCAAGATCTTCTTCACTCCCAGGTCCTCAGGTGTGGACACTCTTCTTGTCTGTATCTTACCATTCCTGCTCCCATATTTCTTTGGATTTCTTTACATTTTCTCTCATTACCCAAACTCCACACTGCCAAGAAAAAGGCTGCTTTACCATGTCTTCCAAGTGCATGGCCTCGCCACTGGAACCGCATCTGACCAGGGATCCAGTTTAGCTCCTGTTTCTGGAAAGAAATTCCGCAAACTGTTGGAGACTTCGATATTTATTTATTCACCCAGTAATTATAGGGACCATATGGTACACACATAAGCAGCATTTTATGTTACTTAACTAACATATAGATACATTTACTTAATGTTTTAAATCTGTGATCTGTATTTATATCAAATTATTTATAGCATTGCACAATAAGTAAAGCCACTAACTCAGGGGCTGATTTTGATTTGGTCACACTTTCTCACATTCTTTGTCAGGGTTCTTTTACACATTGGATTAAAGAAGTCACACAGGCCTTCCCCTTTTCTGGGTAAGACTAAAGACAACTGTTTTATGGCACTCGATTGAAAAAGAAAAAGGAAGGCTGGTGTTAATAAATTATGTGAACATGTAACTTGGACCTAAAACACATACTAAAAACCAGACACATTAAATATTGCACATTGTCTCAACATCACCTCGGTACAGGACATATAGCACTATCACACTTTTGACATTAACATGGGAAGAAGCTTTAAAAGTGCCTTAAAAAGCACGGCAATAAACATTTTTTAAATTTTTTACACAAATATATATGAATATTTATCTTATAGCAGTATATTTAGCAAGAAAAATATATTACGTGTAGCAATAAATAAATAGATAAATAAATAAATAAATAAATATCACTAAGCAAGCAAGGTGCGAGGTTTTTCACTTTGAAACTATAATTTGCTCTAAAATCCGCCTTAGTTTAAAACCATAACATTGGTGCACCACAATAATGTAACATTAAGAAAAAAACACTTTGTTTTGAAAAACATATGGGTATCTGGTTTATATCTGGTTTATATATTTTAAATGGTCAATACGTTACGCTAATCGTTTGTTGGTTTTAGCTATTACTACAAGTTACGCTTGTAGATCCACATTCTACTGTGTAATAAGTTATACATGTGCTTACATTTGAAAGCATCACTACTTAGTGCTGAACACTATTACTGTAGCAAATATATTCATTTTAAGCAACTCCTAAGCACTCCTTTCAAACTGCTTTTTGGATATCAACAGCTAGTGATTAGTGAGGCCTTATATTATTACCGCATTTCATGAACATGTGTCCTGACTTGAGATATCACTCCCTTTTTTTTTGAGACCTAATCTAGGTTTCAGTATGTATGTGATGCAAACTCACCAAAGTCCAGTCCGGTCCAGTCTAGCCCAATATTTAAAAAATGCCATAAAAGTAATTCATGAGGACATTGCCCCAGCTCCATCACAATAGAACTGACTACACTACTATGTGGACATAGTATTCAATTCTTTATAACATCAAAAATAAACAAATAAATAAATAAAAATTAGCTAGACACTTTCCTGGACATTAGTTTTGGATTGCTCCTCTTTAGCAGATGTGACCAGTGGTTCTGTAGCAGCCTCTACTTTCTCCTCAACCACAGCATCTAAGGCCATGCTCCCAGAGGAACTGGGCCTCTCCTTTGCTTCGGAAGTCGCCGCCACCAATGGGACTTTCTCCTTTTCTGCAGCAGTAGGCACTGTCACCACTTCGACCTCCTGTGCACTGCTGCTCGGAGGAGGTGGGGCACCACTGAAGCTTTGGGCGATCTCCTCAAAGGACCGACCCTTTGTCTCAGGAACGCGGAAGTACGTGAAGACGAAGAAGATGATGAGGAAGATCATGAAGATAATGAAAACGTACGGGCCACACAGTTCCTGTCAAGTAGGAGTTATAGTTTGTTAGCAATTGTTCAGATAACAAATCCAACTTACATAGTCCTCAAATACTAAACTACAACAGTATTCTTCATAACATACTTTATATAAAAAAAATTTGATTGGTGGCTTGTACCTCTCCTAACCAAAGGCTGAATTGAAGTGGGTACCTTCTTGTACAGATGTGCATTCAATGAGCTTGTAAGGTATGCTAGATGCTAACATATACGTACCTCATTGCTTCTGCTGTGTTCCACAGCCCCACAGCAGATAGGTTTCCTCGTGACCGTTGTGGCTAACATGGTTGGGTGGCCTACCTCAGTATTACTGCTGTTGTACACTGTGGAGCTTACATTAGTTAGATTTAAACCCTGATTATGAAGTGAACCTGACCCATGTGGTGAACTTTAGTATCCAGAGTAATATTACTAACCCTTAGTTTTGGGAAACTGATGCCCACAAGGAAGTTGGCCGTCCAGTTGGAACATCCTGCAACAGCCATAGCAGCAGGCCGTGGTCCTTGGGAGAAGAGCTCGGCAACAATGAACCACGGGATAGGTCCGGGACCCATCTCGAACATAGCCACAAAGGCAAACACTGCTGCAATGCTCAGGTAGTTCAGAGACGGGATGTAGTCCTAGTCAGACAATAACAAAAACAATAACAAACAGCTGGTGGTCACAGGGGGAAAAAAAATGAAAATGTGACCTCAGTAAAGAGGATGTAAGACCTACCAATAGGAGAGTGATGGTCATTAGCAGGGTACTGACTGCCATGCCACCCAGGCCAATAAGGTGCAAAGTCCTTCGTCCGGCTCGTTCAACAAGGAAGAGCTTCAAGCAAAAAAAGCATGACATGAATACCACAAACAGTAAGCACACATCCCCAGAGCAGGAGGCAAGCCATATCCACAGCACCCAAGGAGCATTTGGGGGGTTGGGTACCTTGCTCAAATCGTGGCCTGTTGGTATGGGGGATCCAATTGGCAACCTTCAGGTCACAAGACCGGTTCCCTAACCTCGAGCCACGGCTGACCCTAAGGACTTCGCTCTAGGCACTACACATACAGAGCAGTTAGGGTTTAGGTGCCTTGTTCTAGGTTACAATGGTCGGTTGAAGGGATAGAAACCAGGGACACTTCAGTCACAAGGCTGGTAACCAAAATCCTCCGACTGCCTCCAGAGTTCAACTTTCAAAATGGCTACATGAATTTAATTAGGTGCCAATAGATTTAGCTAGGCTTGATTACTTACGGATACCACAGTGAAAACAGTGTTCACAACTCCAGCTCCGATGGTAGCATATATTGGCTTGGTCACTCCGGCAGACTCGAAGATACCTGTTGAGTAGTAGAACACCTGAAGGAAATATAGTCAGATGCACAGCTGTGTTAGTTAACCACACACTACAGCAATCGTTAGTGTGTCTGTTACCGTCTGTATCACTCACAGCATTGATCCCGGACAGTTGCTGGGAGAGCTGAAGCATTATCGCGATGAGAAGTGGCTGACGATACGTGGCTGTGCGGAAGAGCTCGGGAATGGACACTTTTTTCTCCATGTTCATTTTTGTGCATTCCTCCTTCATCTCCTGCATGTCCTTCGAGACGTCCTCACAGCCACGGAGACGCACCAATGCTAAAGCATGAATCACTTATTACTTAGCTGTGGTAAACTCATTTAGCTTCAAATGTGATGTTCCACTGTATGATCAAACAATCGATTAGCTAATCTGGTGATTACCCAGAATCCAGAGTCTGGCAGTATTAGGATTCATGTACGAAGGTACTGAATCCAGTTAGACATGCTAGTACAGTAGATTAGGATCTAAAAAATATAACACCAAGCTAAAACTGTGTTGAAAAAAACATAGTAGCACCACTTCAGGTGTAATTCAGGTGTTCGGAAAACCAGGAAAAGTTCATCCACCACCCAGGGCATGTCATTTTTACATTTATTTAGGTCAAGCAAAGTTATGCTAGAAGCAAATTTATAAGGAGAGAAGGATAGTTGGTTGCCCTCTAGTTGGATTACCCCAAACATCGGTCATCAGGTCTGAAGCTGTGGAAAGAAGCTTCTTAGTAACACCTACAATGGAAGGTTCTGTGGATTGTGCTGCTACGAAGCCAGACTGGTTAGGATCTTAGGTTAGGATGCTGTTCTGGTTAGATGCTGATGTCTGAGGCACCCAGTGTGGGCGTTTTCAGTATGGCTATGACCTTTGTTGTCTTGAAGGCAGTCCAACCAACTGCCCTTCTCACATTGCTAAACTGTCTCAGTCGGGCAGGTTTTCAGGTCTTCAGCCCCGTCCGACTGTTTCTATCCAAAGTGACCACTCAGGTACTTGTTCATTCCAGTCACCTGGTCTACTACAACTGAATCCTGGCAGGTCTGCCTTTCACACCATCCAAATGTTGTAACTAATTCTGAATCATACAGCAGTCATAACATTCAAACTGCAAAACAGTAAAGTAATTAACATTGAATTTAGTGGCACCTGTCAAAGGGGTGGGATATATTAGGCAGCAAGTCAGTTCTCAAATCTCATGTGCTGTCTAGATGACTTGGTCTGAGCATCTTTAAAATAGCAGGTCTAGTCGGGTGTTTCCAGTATGCAGTGATTAGTACCTACCATAGTGGTCCAGGAAAGGACAAATGCTGAACCAACAACAAGGTCAACAAGGTGTCCATGGTTGCGTGGGTGGTCCAATCCTAAAGAAAATTGGTGGTCCAATGCTACAGATACCGCAGAACACTTTCAAAGGTCTTGTTGACTTCATGAGTTGATGGTCAGCCAGGCGGTTTAATGTTATGGCTGATCGAGGTATTTGAAAGGTTTGTCCTACCTTGTCAATGTGTTTTATTTGGGTTTATAACTTAGTTTTTGGTTTGATTTCATTTTATATGTTTTAACAGGCCAGCAATTTCTACCATAATGTCAGTTTGATACAATCACATTATCTTAAATCTGGCTGAAACAGGCAAGCTGGAAAACCTCAGTAAGTCTATCACACATTATGTTAATTTCAAAATTCGCTAATCAAAACCTCTAATGGATCTAGACTTCCTGTTCTGCCAAACATTTTACACATCATTAATATTTATGGTTATGTTACTATTAATGAATAAAAAAAACATTAGAAATTGGTTAATGATGATTGCACATTTTAGGATTTCACCTTTGCGAGCCTGTTCCTCTTTGCCAAGGTTAATGAGAAGAAAGCGTGGACTCTCAGGGCAGAAAGGTAGCAGCAAACATTGTAGTACAGCAGGAATCACAGTCAGAGCCAGCAGCACAGGCCATAGCTTTTCCGAGCCCAGCAGAAACTCCAGGCCAAAGATCTATATGCAGCCAAAATGTTTAAGCTTATATACACATATACATTTGCATATATATTAGGATGTTAGCAATAGCGAAATAGAAATTTTAGACAGCTTGTGTTAGCTTAGCAAGTTTGAAAAAAAGACAGACTGTTAGAGAAGACAAGCCACTACACCTGTGCAATCAAGATGCCAACTACCACGCCAAGCTGGTGCAGAGTCCCAAAAGCGCCCCGGAGCGGTGTTGGTGAAACTTCCCCCACGTACATGGGGGTGAGACCAGTGAAAAGGCCACAGAAGAGGCCAATAATTAAGCGGCCAGCGATAACCATCTCAAAAGAAGATAAAAGAGTGCAAAGCCCCATGAGTCCTCCACCGATCAAGGCCAAGATATTGACCAAAAACATGGAATTTCGTCTGCATAAACAGAAAGAGAAAAGACAGTGTGAGGTTTGTGTGAGACAGAATATGAAGGCTGTAAGGGTCAGCGGTGGTCTGGCAGAGAACAGAACATAATAACCATCATGGTCCCTAAAAAGGTTTAGGTTAGGTTAACCCTCAAATCAACTCTAGACACTCACGAGGCAAACGTTATTAAAGTTATACATATAACCATAGTATAGAAACACTGGATAGTTGCCTGGACTCCTTAAACACATGGTGGAAAGAACTAGCACCAGTACGGTTACATTTCCTTTGGAACCATCTCGCCAAGTTCAGGTTAGGTTCCACGTGACAGTGCCCCCTGGTGATTATCTGGTGTTCATAACACATCCACTTTATTTTACCCCTCCAAATCTTGTAGTGTTTCAAGACCTGGATAACGTTATACTAGCATTCCCAGAGAAACTGATTTAACACCAACTGACATCCAGTTATGTTTCTAGGACCAAGTGGCTGTTGTTTAGCTCAGATAACACAGTGTATTGGATATTGCATAGAACGTTCTGCACACCCTAGTCACCAGGTTCTTAGGTTTCAGACATGTAATCTTAGATAGGAATCTTGAGTTCCCTGTGACTTGAGTTGAGTGATGGACCACTGTGCTTTTTCTACAGGACAGTTCAGTTCCACTACCTGGGTGAATCCCTAAATCTCTTGGACCACCTCAGGGACTGAGCAGCATTTTTCTGTATATATGTCCTTTCTTGGGAGGCCTCTGTGCCATTGGTCTGACCTTGTGGGTAACTCTTTGTGAAGCTACTGTTGGTCCAACTGTCTTTAATCTCCTGTCCTCCTAATACTCACTGTAGGGATAGACTTCAGGGCTATACAGGATGCCCTAAGGTTAAATGTCTTGAGCAGTGATGTCAGTAACCTGACCAGTTACTCTAATCTGACCACTTTTTTCAGTAACAGTAATCTAATGAGTTTCTATGTCCGATCCAGTAATCAGATTAAAGTTACTTATCCAAGTCACTGTGTGTCATTTTTCTTAGTAAAAAGATATATTTTTGTTTTCTTCTTGCGTCTCAGGAAGTGACGTCTGCGACAAATAAGTCACGTATTCAGCATGAGGACAAGTCACGTGTAAAACCATGCGGCGACACCAACGTGAACTATGGAGGGAGAAGAGAGATGTGTGTTTTCTAGCTGAAATACAGGAAATATTTTGAGTTTGTGTCAGATAAAGAGGACAATATCAAGGTTGGTTGTTGACTCTGTTCTGGAGACAAAGTGTCCAGCTCCAAAAACGCTACGTCAACATGTGAAGACACGTTCGGAGTCGCGGCTCGGCGTCAGTCAGACTTACAGAGCGAATCCCACCAGGTGGTGTGAAGCAGAGAGCTGTGATTAATGCAGGAGACCCCCTCCACCACCACCACCACCCAAACTACTAAAGCTGGACTTCAACTTTAAATGTCAGAAGATTCACTGTTACTGTTAAAATGCACTTCCGATAAAGTGAGTATTGGCAAACCTTCAAACCTTCCCAGATTATTCACAACAACCCCTGAGAGGCTTACTGATGCTGCAGCAGGTGAAATTCCAGTCATGCTGAAAACCCTCATCTAATAGTCTGTCTAGCAAACTATCTAAACTGGTAAATGGGGCATTTTTCCAAAGTCTGAGTCTGATCATGGTCTCGAGCGTTTACACAGACAAATAAAAGGGAATCAAAATTTACACTAAGAATAAAAGTGAATATCTGTCATTACTAATGGCTTTTTCTAGTATGGTCACCGTGTGTTGAAACACTGCCCCTGGTGGTGAAGGACGTTAAATAGATCAGTGCATTATTTAAACATATTTAAACACTGTAGATTCTTCATACATTTTTTATACAACTTTTACAATAGATGCAAGTTCTGCTTGTAATAAATAATAATGACAAAATGACATTGGTACGCTTTAGCATCAGCTCATTAATAACCAGCAATAAATACTGGCTGACAGACTGCTGAACAAGAATCAGCACTAAAATCTGGCTGCTTAAAAGATTTATTCTCACTGACCGCCCAAACTTGTTGGCAAAGACTCCAACGCAGAAGGAGCCCACCATTCCACCCACACTGAAGATAGCCACTGCTAAACTCCACACGATGGTGCACACTCCAGCATCGATCGGCTTGCCATAACGTTCCATCCATGTGTCGTTGAAGAATGAACGCAGTTTCTGGCAAAGTGAAAAAAAACAAAACTGAAGATAAGTGACACTGGATTGTTGTTTTCTTTTGATAAATAAGCCAAGTGATCCCAGCACTAAGCATTCCTGTTAATGTCTGACTTCTTATTGGTTTCCACCACCCACTGGATGGATGAGTAGCTAAGTGCTTTTGTCCTTTTGAAAAGACTACTTCATGTCTATACCCTCCTAATGGCCACTGGACTGTACATACCAAGTCCATTTAATTGAATTTACCCATTGTCCATCACAGACACACAGATTATGTAAGAAAATGTGCATAAGCCACATGCATTAGGCTGTAAACAGGCATCTCATCTCCAGTAGCTGCACAGATTTTCTTACTGGAGGACTTTGGGCTCTGAATCGATTACAGGAGCTTTAATGCTCTAACAGTTACCTGATACATACTGATACTGATATTTTTCTGTCACCATTAAAATGTGCACAAGGTAAATATTCATTGCTGAATTCAGGCACTATGATTATCTTCCCATGTTTGATGAAATTAAATTCCCAGTATTTCAGGCCATCATTAATGAGGTTCTTCTTTAGTTCCTGGATTGTTTTGTTATAGTTCGCACAGATTTAATCTCCCTGTCAAGACCTTTGTATCTCAATCCATGCAGGATTTGTACTTTAGGGTGTCCAGGAATACAACAACATCTCCTTGGTGAGCAGTAAATTCTGGTGGCCTTCTGATGTTTCCCACAATGATAAAGCTTGCCAAATGCTCCAAGCCAGCACCTCTAGTAGCACCATCTGCTCACATGACTGTCAGTAACGTCTCTAGTGCCACAAAGGGCTCTGATCCCAAAATTACTGCACTCGATCACATGACTTACCAATTCCTAGTAGGTTTGTTAAAGTCTGTCTGCTCACATTTTCTACAAATCTGTGACATCCATCAACATCGGTTTAAGCTTTATTGGTCATACTTACATAATATCTAAAACAACCCAATTATGTTTTATATAATTTACAATTACCTCCTTATTATATAACCACACCCCTTTTTATGTACCTCTACCCAAACTAGTGTTTTATTCTAGTTACTTATTTATAAATTTTGATCAAGTTCAACAGGATTTGTGAAGCTTTGCCAACCAATGCACTGTATAAACTGAAGTATGTAAGTAAGTAAGGACTCCACAAACCTGCTGAAAAATTCTGTAGGCAATGAACGACATACTCCCTGCAGAACGGTCCTCAAGGGGTGAGATATATTAGCCTGAATACGAACAATCATTTTCCAAAAAGTTGATGTGTTGGAAGCAGGAACAATGGGCAAGCGTAATGATCTGAGTGACCCGACTGGGTCATATTATGTCTATAAGTTGTGAGGTGTGTCTCAGCATACAGTGCCTAATACCTACTGAACCAAAACAGGGCAACCGGTGAACCAGAAAAAGGGTCACGGTCACCCGAGGCTCACTGATGTGCCCAGGGGGTGATGGCTAGGCCGTCTGGTCCAATCCCGCGGAAAGATCTGTTGCTAATGTGTTCTGTTGCACAGATACCACAGAGAAACTTCTGAGGTCTTGTGGAGTCCATGCCTTCCTTCATGGCTTAGAGATGTTTTGGTGGATGTTTTAATGTTATGGCTGATCAGTGTGGAACTGAACGACATTTTGTCTTAGAATAATTTTTTATTGACTTTATAACCTTTAAACACATGACACAGTGAACATCTAAACCGTATAAAAGACGGACGTGACCTCGCAGACATGTTCTCACCTGCTCAGGTGCGTTGATGACTCCGGTGTTGTAGCCGAACTGCAAGGAGCCGATAACGGCCGTGGCCAGAGAGAACAGAAGATAGCATGTCACTTCCTTCTGCAGAAGAGAAAGAGTAAGTCTGAATGAGTAACCTTGTTAGTAGTGGACTGCTACTGCTACAGAGATGTGAAGGCATCATAGAAATTCAAACCCGTGCGTATAAAAATAACCCAAAACAATTACAGGGCATGACATTTATACACCCACAGAGACTGGGGCGTGGTGTGGTTTCTGCTGAATACAGATATCTAGGACTTGAGGTTGTTTTGCAGGTGATGGGGTCCCTTGTTGCAAAAGGATTGCGAAGGATTGATGAAGGACAAAAGGATGTCGTAGTGCTGAGTAAACAAAATCCACTGAATCACATGATCCCTGCATTTCCGACCTTACGTTTCCCTTTACCTCACATTTCATATTGTGCAGTGTGGAGTGTAATAGGATCAATTTACCGTCTACAGAAAGATGTACACTGAAGTCCCAGAAAACCTGGTACACCAGTGTAATATTTGGTACGTCCCTCCTGGGAGCACAGGACTGCGGAAACGGAAATATGACCGGGCATGTGCTTGGGGGGTGGGGGTGGGTAGAGGTGTGGTGGTGCATTGTCAGAATGAATGCAGGACATTAACTGATGTAATTTGTCACACATAACGTTCACCTGTCAGAAATGTCTGTAGATGTCCCAGGGGTCCCACGGAATGCCAGCTAAACCAACCCCATACCATTCTGAAGCTTCCATAGATGTCTATCGCTTTATATGTACATGTATATGCACTAGAGGACGCAACCAATGATGTGCATAGGTGGCGTTGCTATGTATTTTGTATGTACAGGCCGACGGTCCAGCCAGGACACTTCCACTTCCCAGAATTCCAGGCGGCCTACAAATACAGCCACCCACAGCACTGTCAATTCACAATCTGCTGCCTATTGATCCCGCACTCCACAGCACCACACTCATTCACAGTCCACTGCCTGATGATCACACACACATGCGTACAAAATAGGCCCTATATCTAAACCCTAGCTTCCACCAGATGTAATACATAATCAATAAAGCTTTTTGGAGATATTTTTATCCTACTAGACAGATCATTTCGCTTCTCTCTAAAAATAAATGAACACACCAGTGCACAAAAGCACCCTGTGTGTTTCTCTTCTGAAAGACCAGGAGTTTGATTTGTATTGTTCTCAGTGATTTAACATTTGAAGGTTTATAAAGTGAAGTGCTTGACCTCTGAATTTCACATACACTAGTGAACGCACACACTAGGGGGCAGTCAACACGCCTGCCCAGAGCAGGGGGCAACACCTGTCCACTGGACCAGGCGAGCAGTTGAGGGGTCAGGCGCCTTGTATCACCATCCCAGAATACGGGTTCAAACCAGCAATCTTTCAGTCACAAGACCGGTTCGCTAACATTAAGCCACAGCTGCCCCCATTGGACGTTTTTGCCTCAGGCTTTGCCTAGTCCACTCCCACCACTTCAGCCTGTTTAATACTGATACTTCGCCAACCTCATGGATGCAGCAGAAACAGATTCTGTGATGGAAGCTGGATCCACCAGCAGTACCAGCCACACCAGTGCCTGAACCTGTGCAGATAGCAGGCACGACGGATTTTGCAGCAGCTCTGGTTTTACCATCCATAGATCTGTAGCTTCATGCACCACCTTTGTCCAAGCCAATGTCCCCTATACATTCACAGCTCCTCCACCAATATCCTTGGTCCAACCTAGCTACGGAATTCATCACAGACCACCCTGAATCCCAGGGGAATAGTCTGAGTGTACTTATGTACTTAGTAAACTGATTCTCCAAGTCCTTGCACCTGATTCCCCTTTCCAGCCTGACCCCCCCCCCACCCTCCTCCTTTAAAACGACCGAGCTCCTTTTCTCTGATCTGTTTCTTGGAGGACAGCGTGAGTGATTGGACCAGGCAATTTATTGGAACAGACTGTGGTCTACTTTCGTGGAGAAGCTAGGAGGCTTTACCTTTGGATACCACCCCCAGTCCAACGGCCAGATGGAATGGGCAAACTAAGAGGTGGGACAATTCCTGAGGCTTTTTTATGTTGGAAACCAAAACGACTAGACTTTGTTCCTTCAGTGAGCCAAATTCACCCAGAATTCCAATAACCACCAGTCCAATATCCACGTTCCAATCTATGCTTGGCTTCCACATCAAAAAATACACAAGCAGGAATTCCATGCAGTGAATAAATTTGCAGATCGATGACACGGCCAGACTCCATGCTACAGCCCAGGGAACAGAGTATGGCTATCCACCAGAGATCTTTCTTATAATTCATATTGTTTTATAATACTTATAACATATGACGATTCTTAACATCTTCCTGTACCTGGTAAAGGCTGATACTTCCTCTAGCTACCCAAGCGAGCAGTTCAAAACTGTCCTTTTTATTATGAACCGTGGGGCACAATCGTGTTGTCCTCATGCTAAGATCAGGCTAAGACCTACATGAAGATGTTGGTCATGTGATGAGGTGTGTTTGTACTCGGATTCGTTGAGCAAGCAGATCTGTGTATAGTTTTCCTGGCATTTCGGAGACGCCACTAATGTCATTTGCATTTAGTTTGGAAATAAAGGAGGCACTTTAACTCGGTTTCTTCAGGGGTGTGTCTTCAGTCTTTTTATATCAGCTGCACTATGTGTATCTCTGAAAGGACGGTGGATGACTCATGGCCAAGCCCCTAGATGATGGTAATGCTTATTCACAGCAGTCAGACTGTTCTCTCTATATTTTTACATTTCTTGCCAACATATGTAAATTATCGGAATTAATAATGAACAAATTATATAGAATAACCATTATTTATTCTTGCTTGACAGCTACAAGTAATATTCATTTTGGAAGGCATTTAAAGATCAGCAAGTCATCAGACAAACAGAATACTACAGGTGTCAGTGCCTGGTGATTCGATTCAATCCTGAATTTTTGATTCAGGAATTTTTTTTCTATTCAAATGGTTTCTAAATTTTGTTTAAATTCTGTGACTGACGAGATGAAACGACAACGTAAACAAATAAATAATTTATTTAAAGCATTACTTTTAGTTTCCTTACTGTATCAAACCGTTCAGCGTCATTTTATATTTATAATATAATATAATAGCAAGGGAGCTGCTAACTAGTTCACTGTACAGTGGCCGCGTGGACATGTAAAGCCATATACATTACACTCGCTAGTAAAAGCGGCAAAAAAATAAAACTGTTTAAACACATTTTACAATAAATTTTTGGACATTTTGAATTGATTCAGAATCGCCAGGACGAGGAATCACACACACACACACACACACACACACACACACACACTAATTTACTTACTACAACATAAGAGGTACCATCTTATATGTTCTTCATGTTAATCCATTCACAGTTTGAAATCACAATCAATTTACTAGACAGATAACTGATAGCTGGCTAATGCTAGAGTCCATTATACTGCTCAGTAAAATCAACAAATTTTAATAATACATAAAAAATATTATATGTTTCCTGCCACGTTTATTGTTTTTATGTTAACATAAATTTTGGCTTGTTTTTGGTTGCTAGTCGAAGCGTTTTAAGGTTAAAATTATGAAGCGCTCAGCCACAATATGGATCAACAACTCTTTATTATCGGATGTTTTTTTGTCCTGATCGAAATATGATGCTGATGGGACAGAGACGGGTCTACTGAGGCGATTTCATGTAATCTGATACATACCATATTATACCACAAATTATAATAAGAAGCAAACGCATCATATATAGGAAAGATTATAGTCATAAATGTTTTTATATACATGTTAGTCATGTTTAAGATGAGTTTGAACCTATAGACTTGAATATATTGTATTTTATACTGCAATATACAGTAAAGTACATAAAGACTGTATCATGGCTGCTGAGAATTAACTCTATTTGTGTCTTGACAATTGTGAGTGGGAAACGGAGTCTGAGGAGCAGCGTGCTGAACGGTGAGTAAGTCAAGGACTATAATTTGGTGGAAGGATACTGACGTCAAAAGCAATAAGAAATTTAAAGCATATTGCTTTATGATAACAAGGGATAGAAAAAAATCAGGTTGACTGTATAACGAGCGGAGGGGTTGTGACTGTCTAGTTAAGTTGTATTAGTAGCTTTGCAAATGAACTCCTGTGCTAATATTAAATATTTAGAAATATATGGCATCACTATGCCGGCATCAGTTCAGTCTAGATGATATGATGAGAAAGTTATAAACCACATAATATTCATAATAATAATAATAATAATAATAATAATAATAGTTATTATTACTACTACTACTACTACTGGATGATGATCATAATGATTTAAGCCTCTGGAATCCTTTACTTACCTTCTCCTCCTCCATGTCTCAGTGAAATGGGAGTGTCGGACGTGCAGGTCAGGAACGTGCAGTTTTACACGCAGGTTCCGATGTGAGCCGGACTCGAGTCTGGAGGGTGACAGAAATGAGACGTGAGGAGTGGAAATAATGCAGATATACTGCAAATAAATAAATAATTAAAAATAATAATAAATAGTACAGATAGGTAAATAAACACTCCGGATGTCAACAGGTGCTCGACTGCTTTTTTTAATACGTTTACATTTGACACGTTTTCAATCACGCCCCAGTTTCACGTGCACTGTTTATTTCTGGTTGCTATATTTAGACTGGGTAAGATAAAGATAATGATGAAGTGTAGCATCAGTGTTACTGCACACACACACACATACACACACACACACACATACACACACACATACACACACACACATACACACACACATACGCACACACGCACACATACACACACATGCGTTCACGTTACACACATTCAGACCAGTTTATTCTAATTAGAATAAACATCAAAGAGAAGAAGCATCGTGCGCGCGCTTACCTTTCAGGGATGTCGAGACTGATCTCTGCGCGTGCGTCTCTCTCTCTCTCTCTCTCTCTCTCTCTCTCTCTCTCTCTCTCTCTCACACACACGAGTAAGTCGTGCGTGTTTGCCACACTATGAATACGTGGCGAGCCGCACGTTGACCTTTGACGTCTTTAACGCCCCCAGTCGCTCGCCAATAACGTCAGTAACGCATAAATGACTTTTCCCCGCCGTTCCCCTCTGCCTTTTACCGTCTGTCATTGATGAAGCAGTCACACGGTAAATCCGACACCTCTTCTGTTTCCCTGATGCTTAGTAAATTCGTCCTTGAGAAACCGATGCTGTTATATTCCATGCCAACCATTGGCTCGTGGTTGCTACTCGACCAGGGAGCCAATCAGAGCGCAAGCACAAGTGATGCGCGTGCCTCTTTATACCATTAAAGTCATTTTTAGAATATGAACCATCCTATAATATTTAATATTTAATCCATATCAATATTAAAATGTTCCGGATTGTTTTCGGTTCCCTCGTGTTTCCATGTGCTGCAGAACCGAACATCAACTGACTGTCACACCCAGTGGCGCGGTGGCACTGCAGCTTGTGTGTGTGCTAAACAGCTCCAGCAGTTACACGCTGCACCTCCTCCTTATATGGTTCCTCTACACACTGCTCCCATCACTGGTCCAGGTTAACATCTCTGCATCCCTGTGTGCAAAGCCAGATTTGTAAAGACATGGTTCGCCAAAGCTTGTGCAGAATCCACGAACAGGAAGGTTGGAAAATAATCGTTTCCCATTCCCAAATTTTGGAAATCCATTCATCCATATGATGGATTCTGTTCTTTGTTCCCTGCTCATGGCTAAGTTTGTTGAGCTTTACACTTTACAAACATCGCATATCAGCCTGTTAATTGCACAAACTATGATGATGGAGTCCATTAGTCTGGATTTAATCAATGATAAGAGCATTTTAGGAGCTGGTGCTTTCTGATGAAGAAGAGAATAGATGAAATCTATGGGAAATCTGGTTTGCTGGGGCACAAAATTATGAATCCTGTTTGCATCTCATTGCGGGAGTGAAATCTGTATACATACAAACAGGCTAAACCAACCGTCTGCTAGCGACCTTGTGTTACCGTACCACTCAGCACACCTTCTTGTTAAATACCAGATGAATCCGAGCTGTTTAGGCAGGCAGTTTTAATGTCATGGTTCCAAAATAAAATGCTGTTGAGTTTGTATGAGATGTTATAGTAGTAGTAAGCCCTTTATTATCACTAGTCACAGGTACAGGTGTGAAGGCGGTGGGGAGGGGGGAAGGATAGTGGGGAGTCCTGGAGACGTCTCCTCGCCTGGCATCCCAGACTAGGTTAGGTCTTGAAAATTTACAGATGTGCCTAATGTGTGTGTTGAGACTTACAGACATAAGATGTAGGCCTTTTAATGTGTCCCACCAGTGCTATAATTCAAGCAAGATAAAAGCCTTTTAAAGTGTCCTGCCAGTGCTATAATTCAAACCAGATAGAAGCCTTTAAGCTGTAACGTGGTGCATGACTGTCAACAGATTAAAACACATTTAATTCAATCAATATTTTATCATTAAACATTAATTATTAATTTATAGGTCATCACAGGGCACGGACTGACTCCACAAGCTCCACAGAACGCTCCACAGTTCTGTCGTATTATGACGTGTAGGATTTCTGTGTTCCACAGCTGGTTACATGACCTCCCAGATGTGTTTGATTACACTGAGATCTGGTGATTTAGGTGTGACTGACTAATCCCCCAAACTCAGATAAGCATTCCTCTAACCATAATCTGACGTCTCTAGATGTGTGTGGTGGTCCATTGTCCTGTTAGAAGAGGACAAACCGTCAGAATGAATGCAGGACATGAACAGGTGGAACTAGTCACACATAGTGTTCACCTGTCAGAGACATCTGGAGGTGTCCCAGGGGTCCCATAGAAAGCAATTTAAACAAACCATTGTAGAACCACCACAAGCCTTTGTATTTTGCATAGGCTTATCTGTACAGCTGGGACATTTTTATCATGTTGTATTAAGCTTTATTTTGCTGGCACAACACAGTCACTGGAACACTGGACAGTACAGCTGAACACCCCCGATGGGACAGGTTGCTGGTTTGATCTCGACATCATTTAAGTGCCCCTGAACAACGCCAATACTCCTCGATATAAAGCCACGGACACTTTATATTATTTAGGGCTTTTATTCAGAGTTAGTTACAAACTATGAACAGTAGATGGCAATACAAAGCCCATAATGAATCTCTAGGAACTTTAGTCTTAAGCAAGAACAACTAGTTTTTAAGTAAGTGGTCAAAATAAAGTGCTAAAAACTCCATACACAATACACAAAAATCAAGGGGAAATGCAAAGACAATCAAGACAAGATAACTGTTGACTCAGATACTGTCTGGAGATGATTGATATTATTGCTTTTGCAGAAAAAAACACATAGCGATACGGAGTAAAGAGGAAAACAACACTAACAGGACATGGTGCAGCTGTGGACTTGTAGTCTTGTGACTGGTCTCGATCCCTGCAACAGACTAGACACGATTGTAGTGCCCTTGAGCAAGGCAATTAACCCTCACAACTCCTCCCAGGGTGCCGTGATTAGGGGTTGTCCCGCACTCCTGGCAAGTGTTTTCACTGCCCCCTAGTGTTCACGAGTGTGTGTGTGCACGGATGGGTCACATTCCTGTGTATGCAAGCGCAGTAGGCAAGTCTTTTTCACTTTTACTTTTCAGTAGCCACAGTTAGATTGTCCTAAGACTGGACGACTGGACATGATTGGACATGTAGTGTAGTGACTGAAGTAGTGAACCAATGTTCAGCTTCTGGTATATGAATCTGTTGTATTGTATTGTAAAATGCATTAGATTTACAGTTATTATGTTTAGAGCTTGTGATCGACCAGCAGGTTACTTCGCAGATCGAGGATCGCAGGGTAACGGAGTTGGCTATCTGGATGTGATGTAAATAATGCCTTTAATTTTTGCCTTGCTGTCCCTGTTTGTTGTTTCACTGTACTGGTAGTGTAAGGATTTCAGACAGAGACCCAAATGCACAGAAGATCCAATCTTCAGAAGTCACTCAGTCCATAAGGTTCCAAACTGATTCAGATACACTCAGAGTCCATAAACATACAAAATCCAAAGAGGTTCCAGAACAGGTGTTTAGGTTGCTTACAGAAACAAAGTTCATAGGCAGAAACAGATTCACAGATCTCAAAAAAAAAAAAAAACAGGTAAGTATGATCAGACGGTCAGACAGAGAACAAAAGAATTAACCGAGCTTAAATAGAACACCGGCACACACAAGGGCCAATAGGC
>JAOVVF010000011.1:10106743-10119977 GCA_028565595.1 Duopalatinus emarginatus
CAAAACAAAGAGCTGTCAAAAAAGAACACTGGCAATACAACAGCCAGCCAGCAGGGCGGAGTCAAGAGTCCAAAACAATAAAAACCCTAACAGGTAACGTAATCAGTTAAGAACTCAGGAATGTCAGGAGTCAGTCTCCCTCTCTCCCCCTCTCTCTTTCTCTGTCTCTCTCTCTCTCTCTCTCTCTCTCTCTCTCTCTCTCTCTCTGTCTCTCTCTCTTCCTGTCTGAAAGGATTGATCCCCAGCAGCGAATGCCCCCCACTAGGTGGTGCAATGACCCAGAATATACACTACATGGGTCTGTCTCAAAACCTAGTGAGCTGCCTTGCTGCCTTGCTGCCTACTGCTTTAGTAGAGAGAAGTTGTGATAGAAACGTTGCGCCGCACTGAATGTCTAGTTAAAATAAATGGTTTATTAAAAAATACACTCGTTTTATTACTCATATATATTTTTCATGGGTGAAATTCTGGTGTTCAACCTGAAATGATCTAAACTTTATACTAAACTCTTAATATTCACTGCCTAGTAGAAAATCCTTCTAGGTGCCAATTTTGCTCCCTTTAGCGGCTCACATTAGAAATGAATGGAATAAAGTTTAAAGAGTGCTAAAAAGGAAAGGATGAGTGAGAACTGGGATTCATTTGGTAGGTTTGGTCTCGGTGTATCCAGGTCAAAGTGTGACCATTTTCGTGCTTGTAGATTAAAAGTTAACCAAATTACAACCGTTTTTTATAAACATCTCCATTCAAACAGATGGGAACACCCATTAGACACCTGAATTGGATTCAGGTCTGGGGAATGTGAGGGCCAGACAGTGGCATCAGTGGCATCAGAAACCGACCGCACACTTTAGCCACATAAGGTCAGGCATTGTCCTACTCCAGGGTCAATCCAGGACCTACTGCACCAGCATG
Source organism: Duopalatinus emarginatus (assembly GCA_028565595.1). Classification (NCBI taxonomy): domain Eukaryota; kingdom Metazoa; phylum Chordata; class Actinopteri; order Siluriformes; family Pimelodidae; genus Duopalatinus; species Duopalatinus emarginatus. The sequence continues at coordinate 10,107,659 of JAOVVF010000011.1, forward strand.
AGGTCTGACAAGCTCTGAGGGTTTCATTCTACATTTTTGTGTTTTTACAGTCAGCCTGTCAATTTTTTTTGTTTGTTTTTGGCCATTTGTTCATGTAGTGAATCCTGTTTGTATATTGTCCATACAGTAGCCTGGGAGGAGTGAGTATTGTCTACCAGTTTGGAACTGCCTGCCTATTTCCTAAACTCCACCTGTTACCTCCACCTGTGTCCTCCGCCAGTGTCGGACAACCATCTGCCAAGCTATGTTCATATATTATATGGCTGTTTCCTTACTTTTGGGACCCTTGGTATATCTATGTTGCCTAGCCCTGTCCAAAAAAGTAACAGTGTTGAGGCATTGTTGAGCTTAAGGAATCATTTTCACACATAAATCGTCCAAGACCGAGTCGTCACCTTGACTGCATTGGAAGTCTTTGTGATGTGCTGTTCGACTCTTCCTCAGCAACAAGATCTTAGCCAAAATAAATAATGTGATGTTACATAAGTACTACCACAACCAATATACATACATATATATACATACACACGTTGGCAGCTTTATGCAGAATTACGGTTGGACAGAGTTCTACCGGCCTCTAATGGTGCATTATGTTGGGCTTCTGAAAAGCTCATGAAAGCAGGCGTGAACGTCGCAGCGTACACTTATTCTACAAACACAAAAGGGTGCCCAGCTTGTTGCCGTGGCAACGTGCTTGTACCTGATGATGACTGTAAGATGTCATTAACCGCAGTCTCTTTAAAATCCATGAGACACAAACGGCAAAAAAAGGTGAACGGAATTTTTTACGGTTTGAGATTCTGTCTCTTTCTTTCACTCTCTGTCTCTCTCTCTCACACACACACACACACACATTATTATTATGTCACACATTAGTACATGAAAGTCATTCTGCAACGTTTTATAAAAGATATTTTTTACTATAGCATTCGCATAAAATAGATTACATTCATGTTCCATAAAAATACAACAGTATCATATATGAACCATAAGCTATCAATGATATAGTATCTGGTGAGTGAGAGAGAGAGAGAGAGAGAGAGAGAGAGAGAGATGGGGGGGGATTTCCACGTTCTGCATTCTAAGAGAACAGGCCAACATCAGAGCGTTCTCTTTGTCTGTTTAATCCGTCTTTAAGCTATGTTGCCATGGACACCTCTGCATTCTTATGCAGCTCCCGGCTCGCCGCATGTACATATGCAGAACCATTCCAACACCCCGCCTACCTGTAGTGTTCAAATGGTAGGAAATATAGATCTAACTTTTATACAGAAAAAAAACCAAAGACTTCTATGTTGAGCCGTATTGCACAGCATCGACACACACCACCCGTACGGATACGCATTAACGTTACTAGGTGAAAGGAAAACGAACAGATGGCAGTTACATAAGGATGAAAAAATGAATACTACGCTTTTCCCTGAACCTGAGGAGAGAAGCAGACTATAAAAGAGCACCTTTCAGTAGAATATATTTACAGAACTCAATAAAAGGGGTCTTTAATTAATCTAATTCATTAATGGAATGTTTGAATCAACCAGAGAGGTGTATTTCCTGAAGAGTGCACCACTGAGGCGCTAGACTCCACTCAGCGTTAATCAAGATTAGCATAGAGCAGGTGTTGGGGTGCGAATACTTTTGCTCTGACAGGTGATGTTGTGTGTTTGTGAGTGCGCGTGTGTGTGTTGCATTTTGCAAGCATTACAATTAACAATTAACATTAAGGATGGCATTAACAATTAGCGTTAGCATTGACACTAACACCAGCGTTAGCAATTAGCATCCTTCATTTGCCTTATTAACGAGCCCGAGCAATTAGCTTTCAGAACAAAGACCAACATTCCCCTTAGCTACAGCATTAGGACTTAGCATTAGTTCTAGCAAGTAACATTAGCATTTAGTATAAACACCAACGTTAGCATTAACACCGATGTTAGCGATTGGCATTAGCTACAGTCACACCGCACACTATGCAGATATGCAAATTATTATGTAATGTATTTATTAATGTACTAATTAAGGTTTCTTCTTAATAGGAAACATTTTAATAAATTTATTTTGTCATATTAAATAAACCACAGGCAGAACAATTAGCGTAAATATGAATATTGCATGGATATTACTCAACCCTTAGAGCCACAGACCTCTAACACTGCAATCACTACAGAGATTCATACACCGGCTACACAGATGTGCCATTATGCGGCCTGAAAACACTAACATTTGTATATTAACGTTAGTATCAATAAAATATACAATATTTCACATTTCCTGAAATTGATTTCATCAGTGTATGTCCATCAAAACAGTTATTGCAGTACTGCATCAGTTCATCCGTCAACCAGATGAGGATGGGTTCCCGTTTTAGTCAAGGTTTCTTCCTCTTGACTTTTGCAGGTAGTTTTTTCTTGTCACCATGGCGTCCTGCTTTTCATCAGGAATAAAGTGTATATAAATGTAAACTCCAGGTTTTATATTTCTGTCCAGTTGCTTTGGGATAGAACTTTTATGATCACTTTTTGCCTTGGTACAGTAAAAGAATACAGTATATGATTTTTTGAGAATATATGTATTATTGTATTATTTGGGGTTCGGAACCAGCCACGCCCACCTGCCTGCCTTGTCTGCATCACCTGACCTACTCACCTGCATCACCTGTTTCTGATATACCCCAAGTTATATACACATGCCCACTACTACTACCAGACTGTCTTTCTGCCCCATGCCTAACCCTCGCAAGTATTTGTTCATCAGCAATCTGTGTTCTAAATTCTGCCTGGACCTGATACTGAGGAGTCTCAACACCTACCCAGATAGTAACGATATGGCAATGACATGGCACTGCTAGCTCACTGTCAGCATTGATAAACTACACGTGAGCCAAAAAGTAGCCTATATATTAAAAATGTTTATATGGCCCACATGTCCCGAAACATATCTCGGCCATATGGTAGTTGCCCAGATGTGGTTAAGTTGTAGGCCATTTCTGGCAGCGGTGGTTTAAAGGTGGATGACAACCAGCATCCACATCTGGCCCTCTTCTGGTATGTGGGCCAGAAATAAGTACAGACATTTCAAGTTTTCTGCATAGGCTGCATTTTACATAATCCTATGTACGCTCATGTGTGAGGAAGCCTTCTCAATTCTCAGATGCCTCAAAATGCTGCCTACTGAGATACCTAATTCTGATCAAATATTCTAACTGAATATCAAGGGAGCTCTGTGTGCTGCCTCAGCCGTATAGACAGTCCTAGTATTCAAAGCCTTACAACTTCTCTCATTTTAGGTTTGTCAGTGGCAATTAACATTTTCGCTAGACGCTAGGTACTAGTGCATTTTGTCACCTTAGTCGATTGGTTTGAATGGCCTGCAGCTAACTTGAGTTCATCGTCAGTTAGAATAATGTGTTTGTTTGTTTGTTTTTGTATTATTCTGAATTACATCATTAATATCATACAGGAAACCGAATGCTAAATTTGAGTATAGTTAAGTCTACTTCAGGTGTTTTGTTTTTCCTTCTGTCTTCTTGACTGCTGTCCATGACGTTCCAGCAGGTGTCCAACTGTAGTCTTTAGTACTGTGTTTATACTCAAGTATATGAAAGTAGATTGTCACTAAATTTTGAACAAATCCTGGAAATAGATACCACTAGTCAGAGTAATATATATATATAGAGGTAAATGAATGAACCCCCTGTTTTTCAGATATTCTGATAAGTATGTGACACCAACAACATCAGACACTTTGAATGAAAGCATGGATGCGAGGTCTAGACCACGTTTATGCAACAATTATGCATTTTCAAAAACCAGTATCACATCAAGCTATCTAAAAAAATGCCTGCAAATGGCGTTCATGGGGTTCTAAGGGTCAAGAAGCAGCAGCAGCAGCAGCCCGCTAGGGCCTTTAGCGACAAGGGTCGAAGGGATATTTGGTAACCCCTCCATGAAGTTCCACAATGGATTCACTCCAAGCGATAACATCTCCAGTGAGGTGGCTGGAACAGGACGCTTGGTTTTCAATCTCTTGAGAGTTAAGAACACGTGACCATACCTGTAGGTCTGACATTTCTCCAACAAATGACTGTGTGGCATCAAAGCGGCCACCGAGAGTATCCTGTTATTGTTCAGAAGAAGAGTCGAGTTAAGTAAGGTCGAGTTTTTTAATATGATTTAATGATCTGTGCTGATATAAACACAAAGCATGAGTGATCAAGTTCAATCAGTTACCTGCTCCTGTCCCAGGATAAAGACTCCTCCTGGTTTTATGGGATGCCATGGGGACAGATTTTCCCCAGAGCCCCTTCTCACACCATTCTGATAGGCCTCCCACATACCATCTCGAGTCGACCAAGTCACACAAAGATGGTGCCACTTCCTGTCTTGCAAAGATAGAGGTAGAGTTACAGCCTGAAAGAAAGGGAGATAAAAAAGAGGGATGCCTTGTTAGTCCTCAATCTGTACAGAAGGTACACTACATATGTCCTGACCATCACCCTCCAATCAGCCTCATAACTCTACGTACTGCAATGACTACATACATTACATGTATATATATCAGGCAGCAAGTGATCAGTCAGGTCTCAAAGTTCATGTGTTGAAAGCAGGAAAAATGGGCAAATGTAAGAATCTTAGTGACTTTGACGAAGGCCGAATTTTAATGGCTGGAAGACTTTATAGCATCACCAGCTATCCGGCCTGGTCCAATCCCACAAAACATCCAAACAGATATCACAACACACTGTCAGAGGTCTTGTGGAATCTATGCCATGGCTGATCAGATCTGTTTTGGTGGCTGGTCAGGCATGTTAGGCACCGTTGTACGGTGTATATGGGACTTCCTTGAACCATTGTCTGAAAGTTAGATGTGCACAATTTCTCTTTGATTTTCCGAGGTTGAGGTGTAAGGATTCAAGTGACCTGCATAGACCCCTGACATTAACCCCATTCAATACCTTTGGAAATACCTGTTCTCTAGTCAGTGCCTGACCTCACTAATGCTCTTGTGGCTGAATCGCCACAGCCATTCATCAAATGAGGACTAAATCTGGAATAAGATCTTAAAGAAGCTAATGTGCTCAGGCTCTAGTGTTAACAAAGCGTTGGCTATAGTGTGATGCTTCCAGAAACCAGAGAACTGTTTACTTCTCATGGTCTAGTGGTTCGGGAACCGATCTTGTAACCAAAAGGTCATGGGTTCAATCCCCGCCCAGGGCAAGACATGACTAAGGTGCCCTTGAGCAAGGACCCTAACTCCCCCAACTGCTCCCCAGGCACGGTGGTTTGGGGCTGCCCCCTGCTCCGGGCAAGTGTGTACACTGCCCCCTAGTGTTTACTGGTGTGTGTGTGTGTTTCACTGCATGGTTTGGTTAAATGCGGCGGTTGCATTCCTCTGTGTGCATGCACAATAGGCAAGTAGTTCACTTTCTTCTTCTTTTCTTTCTTCTTTCTTTAAGGCATAGGTATCATATGACAATAAAACTTTACCAGATCAGCTTTTAGTAAATGTCTAATCTCATTTAGCAAATGACTTTCACCCTGTGATGGTTGTTTAGCTTCCTAGCAGCTTCTGGAGTCTTTTAGAAGAAATAAGGTCTATCCATGAGCCACGTTTGAACAAAAACGACAAAACTGCTAAAGAGCATTGAGAAAGTCATCAATGTTCAATGTAAAGTTGGAAATGCTCATGTTGCTGTGTCCTTACTTTGTCATTCACCAGTAATTCTATTGGACTGTTGGCCCATTCGATCAAGACAAGCTCATTAGCCTGGCCAGGAACAGAGTAAGAGAAAGGGGTGCCTATTCCTGGACCTGACCCCCCCTTTAGCCAAAGGCAGATGGTTAGGGCAAAGATTTCATTGAGAAGAGTCCTCTTGATCCGACCATACATGTAGTTAGTGTGCATGGGGAATCCGATCTGAAAGCCATCAGGATTTTTACGTCTCTCGTGGTTTCCTGTAAGGAGGCAAGAAATTGTTAGCAATCTATTGCTTTGCTGTTCAGAGGTTATTGTTACATCAAATACTAGACAACTGTTCATTGTAAGACACCTGTTTCAGGGGACCTGTGATGCAGATGGCTCAGGACAGAATCCAATTTATTAAGGGCTCCACGCGCTCTAGATGCCGTCGCTTTAAGAGGGCTACGGCGCTGGTGGCCATGATCATGGTTGCTGTGGTGATTACTGTCATGGGAGTCAAAATGGCGGTCATCGTGGTGTTCATTCTGCTGGCTGTCCTGATGGTCATCGTTATGGTCATCGTTATGGTTGTTATGATGGTGATTGTCGTTATCATTGTGGTGGGTTCTGAGTTGATCATAATGCTGGCTGTAATAGTGACTGTAATGAGGACCATAGTGACGGTTGTTATCATGGTCGTCATGGCGATCTCCATGGCGGGCATCGCGGTGATTATCACGATGTCCATGACCAGAGTGGATTTCGTGGGTACTGTAGTCATGGTGACCTTCGTAGTGATGGTGGAGCTGTTCTTCTAGTGCATTAATTTTGCGCTGCAGAAGGTCTTTCAGTGAACTGGAATAGGTGCTGGATGAATTCCTTGCCTATGGGGAGAAAACACACAAAAGCACAACAAAAATGGATCATAGAAGAAAATGTACAGAATTTACGTCTCAAAATTATTTAATAATGATAACTTTGAGGGAATACACAATACCAAACAACAGTTTGGTAAAGAACTCGGACCCCTTCAGTTTTTTTTAAATGTGTTATACTGGAATCTGAAATGTAGTGGCTCAATTGTTAAAGCTCTGGATCACTGATCCGAAGGTTGGGGGTTCAAGCCTTAGCCCTGTCAATCTTCCACTGTTGGGCCCTTGAGCAAGGCCTTTAGGAGGCCCCAGGGGCACTGTATCCTGTCTTACCTTACACTCTGTCCACAACTTCCTAATATGCTGGGACACATGTTCAGAGGTATGTTACTGTGCTGTAATGTATATGTGACATCTTGGGATGACTCTAGAACTTGACTGGAGTCCACCTGTGGCAAGTTCAAATGACCTGGATGTGATTTAGAAAAGCACACCTGTGTGATCAAACTGTGTTGAGACAAACAGTCACATTGGCAAGTAAAAGTAAACTACACGTTTGATGTTGAGTTTAGTGGAATTGAGTGAAACATACACATTCACATACTAGTAAACACACACTAGGAGGCATTCTGGCAGCCCCATCCATGGCACCTGGGGAGCAGTTGGGGGTTTAAGTGCCTTGGTCAAGGGGTACTTCAGTTGAGTCTTCTTAGTTGTGGGGATTGAACTGGTGACTTTCTAGTCACAAGGCTATGGCTGCCCAAGACCATTTCTGGACAAGCACCCAAGAACCATTTTTGGACAAGAAATTTTCAACCCTTTCAAATCTTCCCAATAGCACATCAGACTTAATCATTGTGAAAAATGAGACTCCTGGAACCATCTTCATAGAGTCACCTTGCCAAACACTAAGGGCCAATTTAGGTTGGCTGGACGAGAGGGTCTGGTCATCTCCAAAACAGAAGGTCTTGTGCGGCATGTCCCGGTATACAGTGGTTAGTACCTGCCAAAAGTGGTCCAGGGAAGGACAACTGATGAACCTGCAACAGGAAAACCAGGAGCACCCAGGGCTCAGTGATGTGCTTGGAGGTGGGGTGAAGAGGTGGTGGGGTGAAGGATCTGTTGTTAACGTCTTGGTGCCAGATACCACAGAACATTTCCCATAGTCTTGTGGAGTCCACGTCTCAAAAAGCTGCTTTGGTGGCTGTTTTGGCAGGTGGTGTTAGTCATATGGCTGATTAAAGTTGTCTGAATTCTTGCTGAGACATTCATGAAAATAGGATAACCAAGACAATAGAATAAAATTTACTGCATGTAAGGTGTCATTATGTAGAGCAACATGATGACATTTAAACCAGCCCCTCCCTCACTGTCAACCTCCTTCCTCTTATTAGACAGAGCAAATCCAGCTTACTCAATGCCATTGTACACTACGATTAATGGCTCATCAAGGTGGATAAGTGTAATTAGTTGCGATACCAGCTAGCATGTCACAGAACCTGGTTACAGATGTGCTGTATGCTTGAGCTGTATTTCCCAACAGTATTCAAGACAAAAGCTCAAGACTCAAGGCAGATGTTCATAACGCTCTTGCCTCTTGGGTATATATATGATAGCACTATGTAAACCTAAAAGCTTAAATATTTTCTTTTATGAAACACCATATTGGTGAGACGTAACCTACATGTTCTCAAAGACAAAGATATACCACAGTCAGAATTTGACATGACATTTACACAACAACACGCCTTCGTCCTTTTTCCATCTCGGCTTGTTTGTTTTCAATCTTTTAGACAAGGTGCTCTCCTGGGAATAGGGCTAATTAAACTAAGCAGGCTAAGTCAGGCTGCCAGTGAGGAGGAGGGAATGTATCAGGTGATCAAGTACCTGGCACTGGATACAGACTCTTAAGGAAATATGTTTTCTTCTGATTCCTTCTGCAATTGCAATAACCTTGATTACTGTGGTACCTGTCGAGGGTTGGGTTATATCAGGCAGCAACCTCAAAGCTGATGTGTTGGAAGCAGGAGGAATGGGCAAGTTTAAGAATCTGAGCGACTTTGACTCGGGTCAGATCTTGTCGGATATGGCCCGATATACAGTGGTTACCACCAAAAGGAAGGTAAACCAGCGACAGGTCCATGGATGCCCACGGCTCAATGGTACGTGTGGGTGTGTAGGCTAGACCATGTGGCCAACCCAACAGAAGATCCCAAGATAAATCTTTTGCTAATGTCTTGATGCCAGATACCAGAGACCACCTTCATAGGTCATGTGGAGTCAATGCCTCAGTAGGTCAGGGCTGTTTAGGTAGGTGGTGTTAATGTTCCGAAAACATTGAATGTTTTGTTTAATGGGGTTTGATGTGGGATAAATGTAACATCTAGTTAATTATGTAGTGTCTTTGGTTTTATACATATATTATGTTTGACCTTAAACCTTACCAAATAACTAGTGACTCTGACCATAAAGACTTTTACTCAAGTTTTAGATACATGTGCCATATTATATATATTATACCTGTAAATTTTCCAGCCTCTCTTTCAGAGCCTGCAAGGTCTTCCCTGCCTGCTCAGGGGAAAATCCATGTTTCCCCAGAAACGGCGTCTTTCCTCTATGATGGTCGTTGTGGTACCCATTGAGAGGATAATGGGGATCAGAACGGTGGTGAGAGCCATGATGTCCATGGTGGTCCTCATTGTGGTGTCCACCCCTCCCAAAGCCCTCGCAGAGTGTCAGTTTGGCAGTCAATTCCCGTATAGTTTCCCTCTGATCCAGGATGGTCTCCTTTTGACGCACGAGGCTTTCCCTCAAGTGCAGAATTGTACCTTTCGCCTCATCCGACATGCCGCGTCGACTGCTGCTGCCAGTAGGACTGTTAGGTAAGCCTCCGCTAAAATGTCCCTTCCCGTGTCCATTACCGTGGCTATTGCCATGACCGTTGCTATGTCCGTTAGTGCTAGAGCCATGAGTAACACCGTCTGGAGGAAAACAGCTCGGATCAGCGTCTGCAGGTAGGGGCATGCAAACTAACTTGGGATGAGCTCCCCAGTCGTATTCTACTCCTGGTACGTTACTAAGTCCCAAGGAGGACAGCACTGAAAGGATAAAAAGTGAATAGACTGGGAGAGGCATGCCTGGAAACATTAGACTTCTTTCCCCACTGTCTGAGAATACCAATGGAAAAGGCCAAATGGCTATATTTGTGTCCTTTGCCATTATTAAACGCAGTCTTTATCATTTATTACATCCATCAGAAATAGCATGGCGGAGTTCCAGTGTCCATGTCTCACAATCCTCTAAAGTAATACGATAGACGGGAGGAAGGCATGGTTTTGTTTTTCCCACACAAATCCAACATAGATCTGCTGCATCTGGCATCCAGATAATCTTTCAGTTTCCAGGTCCAGTTAATCTGTGTCACCACCAGTCTTACTCCTGTAGATAACACAGAAGACCTGTTATTAAGACCTGTGACTTGGCCTGAAAGCTTGCACAAACCAACACATGAACCATAAATGACTACAGGACTACAAACAGGTTTATGGTCTAAGGGATCAACAGCATGGTGGGTTAAGTGAAACATTCAAGCAGGCCATAGCTACAGACGGTCATTACTCCCTGATTCACATGACATCACGTGTCATACTGCATTGTACAAATACTGATATGTTATGTATGCTTTAGTTATATAAATCACTTTTTTATTCCCAGACATGGCAACTTTTAATACAAACTAAATTTGTATTATATAACATGTGTGTTGTTTGTATAATGTGTATTGTCTGTAAATTATATGCATATTGTATGTATTATACCTGTATTACCTAATCATTATTATTATTATTATTATTAACTTTTTGAAGTGAGACAGTTAAATTATAAACAGCTCAATTTCAATTACTGACTCACTCAGTCATTATCAGCCCTTCTGAGCCAGCTATTCCCCTGAGGTGAATGACGCCAACAGATGAACCATCCTAGGAAGCCGTAATCAGATTACAGCTCCTTCGACATGATACAAATAATGAAGGATGATTTTTTTTTTCGAATATGAGAAGCGGTCAAAATGTCTACATGCCTGTAAGTCAAGAGGTTTGTAGAAATGATAACAAGGTATTTTTTCAGAAAAGGCATCATGGAGGTCACATGACTTTTAAAGATACATGGGGGATGAAATGTAAAAACAAATCATTTGAAACTGAAATAGGTAAATGTAGGAATAAGTGTGTAGTTCAGTCACTTTTAATTTAACAACAATCACATTTTAAGGCTTAATGTTTGTTTTTGTAAATCTACCTGGTACATTATTATTATTATTATTATTATTATTATTATTATTATTATTATTATTATTATTATTATTATTATTATATACTGGATGAACTCATATGTAACAGATCAATGTAGCAGGCAGCATCATGAACCCATTATATTAACCCTCAACATGGAAACCAGGGTTTGACCCAATAATATCTGACATGAAAACTCACATTGGACACACAATTTCTTGCCCGTATTTAATAACAAAAATCGGTTGTTTTTAATTAATTAAAATCTTTTTCTCTCTTATATGTCTTACACTATCTATACTGCTTCTTTCTGGATTAATGTTGTTGACCAAATGCTTAAAGTTTCTCACGGCAAACAATGAATACACACATCAGTGAAAAAATGAGGAATGTTCCTAAAAAAATAAATGTATTATTTGTGCTAAATTTCTGTCTTCAAAGTTGAATTTTGGCATTGATTTATAATCAATTTTTACAACTAATTATCATTAAATGCTGTTTTTGCATTAAAAACAACAACTGACATTATCTCAACGACATTCCAACATTAATCACAGTCATGTGTCAGCTGGGTATAAAACACTGTACAGGGTTTTTTTATTATTATTATTAATATTTAGTGCACTAGATATGGACAGTTGTTAAAAAAAAAAAAAAGTGTTGTTTCAACATTGAAAATCAGCTGACACTATTTCAACCATTTTTTAATGTTAAAGGTCTGTCATGTACTATTAGTGCAGGCTGAATTTGAATGTGGCTTCCAAGTTGAAATGTTAGCATTGATTTATGAGTAGTTTTGTTAACTTTTTCAAAACTGTTTAATATTAAACATTGTTTCAACATTGAAACAACAAAACATGGACACTAGGCTTTTTTTGGTCCTTAATATTTAATTATAATATTTATACCTTAAAAAATTCCCATCGGACACACAACTTCTTGCCCGTGTTTCGGAAAAAAAAAATCTGATATCCGATAGTGAATCAAAAATTAAACTTGGTCACGTGCCAACTTGGAACAACAGGAGACTAATTATAAACAATAACAGACTAATATTGCATTCCTACCACTTGTATTTTCACTATTTCCAGGACATTGTGCATGTTTTAGGTTTTATACGTAATTGGAATCCGTTCTGTACAGGACACAGATACGTCATTTTCCCAGCTGCCATTTCAACATTTATTCCCAGTTGGATCAACGTCATGGCTGATATTGAGACATGGTTTTAATGTCTTACAGGCTGAATTTAAAATGGATTCACAGTCGAAATGTCAACACTGATTCATAATTGATTTTTTTTTACCCTTTTCACAACCATTCAACACTAAACGTTGTTTCAATGTTAAAAAAATAAAAAATAAATTAAAAAAAATAAAATAATAATAATAAAAAAAAGTAAATAAATAAATAATAATAAAAAAAAAAATAATAATAATAATAATAATAACAATACTAATAATAATAATAATAATA
>JAOVVF010000011.1:10250943-10261540 GCA_028565595.1 Duopalatinus emarginatus
CATACCCATATATATATATATATATATATATATATATATATATAGGCATATACCTAAGCCTATTTATTGATCCACCCATCCATAGTGTGTACATATCCATATATCCATCCATCTATCCAAATACAGGATCTGTCAAATATATCTATATGTATGTGGCCGCTTTGTGCTGACGTGTTTAATTTGGAACCTTTTTATTTTATTTTATGTGTGTTTTCTTACTTGTACAGGCACTGTATATTTATGCCCACTGTATACTGGGACACGCCCCACAAGACCCGCTGTTTTGGAGATGCTCCAACCCAGTCGTCTAGACATCACAATTTGGCTCTTGTCAAAGTCACTCAGACTACTTACCCCCATTTTCCCTGCTTCCAACACATCAGCCTTGAGAACTGACTGTTCACATGCTGTCTAATACGTCCCACCCTTTGACAGTAATGAGATTTTAATGTTATTCACTTCACCCGTCAGTGGGTTTGTGGTTTTAATGGAGCAGGTAATGTAATTTCACACAGCAAGACAATGAACCCCAGCATGCGAGTCATTTTACTAAAGAATGGATAAAGTGCAGATTTCGGAATGACCAAGTCAAAGTCTTGAACTTAATCCAATAGAAATGTTGTGGAAGGTTCATAAGAGGAAACCCACCAACAGAACAGAGCAGAAGCTGGGCTAAAATTTCTCCAAGCCGATGTGCAGGACTAAATGTTTAGTTGAAGCATGAGAGGGTCAAAACCAGACACTGTAAGAAAAGGTTCACGTACCACTCATAGATTCGTAACACTGGATTAGAGAACTGTGCAGGACTGTTTTCTTCATTCCACTCCTGCCCTCTCCCGCCAAATTTCTGACTATTACCGCCTGCGACCATAACGCGTGTGCAACGTGTCCACCCATTCCCGCAATGTGTATGTCCACTCCCACCCGCAACCTGCGTAAAAAACGTAATATAGGATATTAATAAAGACCCAATCCCAGTGCAGACCTCTACACTGGATCATTTTCCAAATGACTGAGTCTAATCTTTTAGTCTCATTAGTTTAATCCGGTTCTCTTATCCACTTTTACGACTTGTGTGATAATCTGCTGAAGTTTCAGGTCAAATATATGCAGAAATATAAAAAATTCTGAAGGGTTTACAAACTTTCAGGCACCTCTGTAGATAGACAGACAGACAGACAGACAGACAGATAGGTAATTGCCCCAAGGGCATCTCATTAATCAGTGCTGCATTCCCTGTGTTAGCCAACCAGCACATACTTCGCTGTCTGCTAGTTTTAGATAAATGTCTCTCATAACCATTAGTTTCTTAAATAATACAGTTGGGAAGCTGGGCTGTATCAACACTATAATGAAGAAAATCTTATTTAGTAATGATTCAAATATATTAGTCAAATTTCAACGTAATCAAAGCCTTCAGCAGGGACACGGCTGACTGATGGACTGAGAACTACACAGACTCACAGGAGGTTCTGCTAAATGTAGAAGTAAACCTTTGTAATCTGTCAGCGTTACTAAAATTCATGGTCTAAATCTTTCCCAACCGTTTAACCGCTCAGTATCCTCGACATCATCAGACATTCAAACCATCTCATCAGGTACCAATGTGATACACACAACAAACTGAACACCTATTTAGTGAAAGTGAAATATTTGTCTACAGTGCTTGCACACAGAGGAACATGACCTCCGCTTTTAACCCATCCGTGCAGTGAAACACACACACACCAGTGAACACTAGGGGGCAGAGAACACATTTGCCCAGAGCGTGGGGGCAGCCCCTAACCACGGTGCCCAGGGAAGCGGTTGAGCAGTCGTGTCTTGTCCTGGGTGGGGATCTAACCCGTCACCTTCCGGTCACAAAACCGGTACCCTAACCACCAGACCACGGCTGGTAATCTCAAGTCAATTCAAGTCAAATCAAGTCAGTACACAGTGAAATGAAACCAGGTTCCTCCAGAACCAAGTTGCTACACAGAACAACAAACTACACAATACAACATAATACAGCATGTGCAATAACGCAAGATGGTTTGCAATTAATATGCGAGCCCAAGGAAGTTAGGACGATAAAGAGTGTGTGTGAGGGGTGTGTGTGGTCATTCACAATGCCGGTTGCTTTACGGATGCAGTGTGTGGTGTAAATGTCTGTGATGGTGGCGAGAGAGACACTAATGATCTTCTCAGCTGTCCTCACTACCCACTGCAGGGACTTGCGATTCGATACGGTGCAGTTCCCAAACCAGGCAGTGATCCAGCTGCTCAGGATGCTCTCGATGGTTCCTCTGTGGAATGTGGGGAGGATGGGAGGAGGGAGATGTGCCTTCCTCAGCCGTCGCAGGAAGTAGACGCTGCTGGGCTTTTTTTGTTGTGGTGCTGGTGCTGAGGAACCAGGTGAGATCGTCTGCCAGATGAACTTCACCACGGAGCTGTCAATGTTCAGTGGAGAGTGATCTGGCTATGAACCTCTGTCCGGAGAATAATGTCAGCGCTAGGGGGAATGTTAATGTGACCGGAAGTTCCATGTTATGTGAACACCACACTCGACAGGGCATAGCTTAGATTACAATGGTGCAACAACTGCTTAATAAAGCCCCCTTGGTTAAGATGGGTAACTGTGGCAACAGGGGCATGGTCAGACGTCAACAGTGGACTGTTAGAAGGCCAGTTAGCCACATGAACTATAGGAAGTCTGCAAGTCCTTCCCCAGCCTCCTCCAGACCAAATACCAAGCCACAAGACACAGCTGCTCTAGGTCTGTCGTCCGCTATGGATGATCCAGAAGCTATCATCTGGCAGCCGTGGCCTAGTGGTTAGGGAACCGGTCTTGTACAGGTCTTGTGACCGGAAGGTCCCGGGTTCGATCCCTGCAAGGCACCTAACTCCGCCAACGGCTCCCTGGGTGCCATGGTTTGGAGCTGTCCCCCGCTCTGGGTAAGTGTATACACTGCCCCCTAGTGTTCACTGGTGTGTGTGTTTCACTGCACGGATGGGTTAAATGCAGAGGTCACATTCCTTTGTGTGCAAGCTGTGTGCAAACTATTTGCAAGCACAGTAGGCAAATGGTTCACTTTCACTTTTATCTTGTAACTCTTAGAGCATGTGGAGTGGCCATAGCAGTAATGTGTACTGTGATGCTTTCTCTTGCTCTTGGGTAAAGCCCAGCTCTCTGTCCAGCAGTTACATCCACAGACCCAGCATGCAGCATCAAGAGGGCAGTCCTGCAGCGAGTTGGCTGAACACCAGATCAGCACTCTTGTTCTTCTAGTCACTGCAACTCTGCAAGGTCAGCCACCCCTGCGCTTACTCACATCAGCTGACTTCTATTGCCCCGGGTTGAATGCACAGGTGCAACCATTTAACAACAAAAACTACATTTAATATGCAAGCAAAACTCCACACTTTAAGTCCTACGAATTTACATCAGGCCCAAGAACAGCAATCTTGACTGTACAACAAGGGGTGCGTTTCTATAGGAATAGGACACGATGTTCTTATTTCTCTGGGCTTTTTGAGGTCATACAACAAGTTGGAGACTCTGAGGTCATGCAAACTAAATATAGCACTTTGACCTCTTAAAACAATGGACAGAGGACGTCCCTGCAGCTCAGGCACATAGGAGAGAGGAGCTGGGAGCATAGGTAAGACCAAATCGCAATTTGGATCCCAATTCACCCCAACAGCCCTGAAGACCACCAAATGCCGTCCCAGAAAAGACTATGTATTCACATCTGCCCAGTCACACAGTCCATGACATGTAGCACCACACTGAGATTCCTCAAGGTGTAGTTGTCTGCAGCCATCCATAGTGGAACATGAACTTAGCATGGGGGGACTTGAGGAGTCCCACAGTGATTTGTGCACACTTTTAATTTGGTGATACTTTATCACCACTTGTGGATATATTTTCCACTTGGATCAACAATGAATTGGCTAGTTGCGTAAGGCGACATTTCCGGTGGTCAGCAGAAGCATGTCATCTTTTCACCGCCAGTCAGCATGTCGACAAGATTGGCCAAAAATCACCATCGATGATGTTCTGTGAATCATTCAGGCTTCGACAGCAGCAGTCAGGAGTTAAGTGAAAGAAGGGCATCAAGATGTCTCCAGTTTCATCGATAACTATGAACGTAAGTAAACTTAGCTTATTAGCGCTAATTTAGTAGCGTTAGCTTCCGCACATAAACATCCACACTTTAGATTTAAAGTTATTAGTGAGCTAATCCTTCTTGGTGAATGTTTCCGTAAGGGAGCTAATGTTACCAAATTAGCGCTAAAAATCCAATTATCCAAGGGTTAGATAGCAGAGTTAGCTATTAGCAAGCAACTACTTCCTGGTGAATGTTTACGTAAGGAAGATAATGTTAGCAAATAAGTGCTAATAATCCAATTATCCAAGGGTTAGATAATAGTAGCTACAACTCCTCATCTGTGGATATTTACATAAGAGAGCTAACGCTACTAAATTAGCGCTAATAAGCTAAGTGTACAGTACTTACCTTCATAGTTATCAGTAAAACTGGAGATGGAAATCTTGAATCCCGTCTCTTGCTTACTCCTGACTGCTGCTGTTGAAGCCTGAATGATTCGCTGAACATCATCAACGGTGAAGACATTGCGTGTAGAAATCCGTTCTGAATGCTGACCGGCGATGGAAAGCGGAAAATCTTGTGCAACTAGCCAATTTCCAGAAATGGCGGGAAGACAAAACAAATTTTACAGCCTGATTAAAATAATTAATATAAAGAGAGTCCGAACTAAAAGTTTGACCCCAATTTACTTTTACAACACCACAAAAACAGGCAAATCCCATTGAAGTCATTTGCAAAACAAGAATAACAAGATACAAACGAATATCAAAAAGGGTCACAGAAATATTGAGGACAGAGGAAACTGGGATCTCAGTGCAGCTGTGCAGGATGAGATGTTATAATTCTTCAGAGGCCTGGAGGGAGAAGAAAGGAATACTGGACTCGGGAGTGATGACTGATGCTGGCGGTTAGCCAGCCTAGCATAGGGCCACAAAAATACCCATTACAAGATGAGGGAGAGCTTTTGAGTACCATATAACCATATAAATCAGATGTGGCTTCTGCTTGTGGTCATGTGTTCATATATACACACGCATTTTACTGCTTAAAAAAAAATCCTCCAGTAGTGGGATAAATGGGCCAGTTTATCCCTCAGTGTACCTGTACAAAGACAGAATGTGAATTGAAAAGGGAGCGTACTGTACCATTTCTGAAAATCAATATTCTAAATACAATCTGAATCATGGAAAAAAAAACTGGGACACGTGCCTTTATTCAGCTGCATGCAGGAGCTGAGTGCTGTCGAAGGAGCATTAATGAGAGGGACTGTGGCTTCATTGAGTCATTGACTTCCTGTCGCTCCGAGACCAACCTTGCAGAAGGGCCGGTACGCCACTATGACAAGGAGTTGGATCAAAAGTCCAAATCCATTATTTTCCATGAGAGTCCTGTAAATGTGTGTGTGATGTGTTTTTTTTTTTTTCCAAGTTCATGATGGGAATTGATCTGCCAGGACCGGAGGGAAGAGGTGAAGAGAGGTCGAGAAAAAAAAATAGATGCAGTCAAGCTTATGTTAAATAAAAACCAACAATTCTGTTAAAAGAAAGACTACTGAGAAACTCCACAAATAATAAAAAAAATGGATAAATTGATAAATAAAGTTCACATTTTCTCAACTGTAAAAGGTTTTTCTGAGATTTCCTTTAAATACTAAAGTGCCAGGAAACCTGTTCTATGCAGAATACACAGGCTGCTGCTGCTGCTGCTGCTGCTTGTGGCTCCGTAATGGTCTGAGGTTTGTTTAGCTGCCGTTCCACAGGACCCCTGGTACACCTACAGACGTCTCTGACAGGTGAACACTGTGTGTGTGTCTGCTTTCTGACACCAGTTCATGTCCTGCATTCATTCTGATGGGTTTGTCCTCCTCTAACAGGACAATGCACCACCACAGATGTCTAGAGATGCTAAATTATGGTTAGAGGAACACTCATCTGAGTTTGGGGATTAGTCATTCACACCTAAGTCACCAGATCTGGAACACATCTGGGATGCTAAATACACCAGAACTGTCAGGTGTTCTGCAGGAAGTCTGGTGAGGGACCGAACAATTATTAGTTCTGCTGGTAGCTCATCGTATCTCCAACATTTTTTTTTTATCCTCACTATTTCGGGATGACTATCCTCGAGTCTTCTCAGTGTTGAGTGCAGGATAATTACATATTCGTCCTGTCACTTACAATAATTTTATTTTTCTGTGTAAGTACAGAGACGATGGCCCATCAAACGGAGAAGATTGTGGCTTTAGACGTGCACATCCACCCGTCAGACAGCACTAGAGATGTGCGAGACGTGCAGATTTAGTCTAGGGTGTAGTTCTAGGTGCCTCAGCCGACTCGAGCACTTAGGTCCTCACAGCAGGGCAAATGGATAAATTTTTGTTAGTATAATCCCACAGCCTTATCAACCGACATGGCATTCCACTCCACACAGCACGTCAAAAAGGTTTTCCCCATTCAATGAAGCACCTGCTGAGAAGCCTGTTGAAATGGTTATAGGGACACAATAGTTAGCTGTATAACTGGGCCACAGGTTGCCACACTGTACACCGCAGGTCTGCTTAGAGCTCGGCTTTTCTAAAAATACAAACCGTCGCTATTTAGTGGTAACCGTTTCTTTCGGCGGTTACTACGGTATACCATATAGTGCAAAACCATGGCAGATATACAGCACACACACAGTTTCCATAGGATACCTAAGTAACCATAGTTACGCAATAACCATAGTTGTTATTTCTTGTAATATAGCTCTTGACATGTACACTTTAACACTAAAGTGCCAAAAAAACTGGTACAGACGAGCCTATGAGAAATACATAGCAGCGCTATCGATCCACATGATCGGTTATGTCAGCCAGACATGTGCGGAAGCTTCCAGAAGCAAGTAATCACAAGTGATTAAGTGGTCTTGAACACTGTTTAATAGTTGGAGCTCGTGTGAGACGGGTCGTTTCGGAGCATTTCAGAGCTTTTCTTGGATGTACAAGAATTCCGGCGAAACCCCATGCAAACGTGACCAGTGCTGGCTGGCGGGAATCTTTTCGCATGGCAGGCGCCTCTAAAATTAAACATCGGAATGCATCAACAAGCATCAGCACGAGGACAATTTCTGCAGTCCTACGCCTACGCCTGGGGACCTACCAGGTCCTAGACAGGTGTACCAGTCTTTCTGGCACTTGAGTCTGCTCTGTACAGAAATCCAGATGTAAATTGAGATTAGGTTAATCACTTCTGATGAAGGACCGCAGCCAGGGAGCAGACAAAAGGGCGGAAATGACTATCGGCTAGCTGCCCTGAGGCATCACCGGCTTTCATCCTACTGAGAATAAAACACAACTTAAAACACTTCTTATAGCAATCGAATTAACATAAAACTATATTATGTCAAGCGCACTGCCAGCACCTTTGATCAGAAAGTAGGACTGTTAATATAAGATCCCTCTACAGGAAACAAACGTGCTTCGTCCGATAGGAATTCATTTTATTAGCGTTCATCCACACACGTCACTTTCACTAATAAAATGTTTATAGGACATCAGGGCCACATTCAGAACTTCTCCAAGACTTTGCTGACCTGAATATTTTGTATCAGTACTGAAGTGCCTGAGAAACTTGTACAGATGTCACTGGATGCGTCCGCCAGTAACAGACATCTATGGAAGCTTCAGAATGGTGCAACATTCCATGGGACCCCTGGTAGACCTACAGACGTCTCTGACAGGTCCACACTAAGTTGACGACTTCATGTCCTGTATTCATTCTGATGCGTTTGTCCCCTTCGAACAGGACAATGCACCACCACACATGTCTAGAGACAGATTATGGTTAAAGGAGGACTCGTCTGAGTTTGGGGTTTAGTCATTCACACATACGTCACCAGATCTCAGAACTGTGGACCGTTTTACAGGAAATTTTGCAGTACCAGGTTATTATTATATATATATATTTTTTGCACTTCAGTGTATCCTGTGGCTACAGTTGGACCTACAATTATCATCGTCCTACAAATCCTAAATCTAAGGGACCGTGTCCAAACCGAAAGCCAGCGATTGTGTGAGACGTCTCCAGGTTCTAAAAGTTCACCATCAATCCTCCTAATGGTGTGAGCACGGCAGTTATATATCGAACACCCTTACAGCCAGACCTAAGGTGAGTCGGTTCAAGACTTCTGTATAGGTTATTCAGGTATTAAATCACCACCTCTGACAGTTACAAGCTGCTTGAATGGAACGCTGGTTACAAACGTATTTGTGGTTCTATAAACCGTATATAAGCGCCGTTCAGATGAGCCTATGCAAAATACATAGCAATAAATATGTCATTGGTCACAGCCACCAGTGTGTATATAAAGTTACAGACGTCTATAGAAGCTACTAGGGATGTCAGAATGCCGAGTTATCACTGAATTCTCTCCTGTGGAGGATCGACCTGTTACAGTATTAGACTGGTGTACCAGTTTTTCTGTCACTTCACCAATGACAGTCTCCATGACTGAACCGTATGACCTTATGGTATAAAGGTGGACAGGTATGTGTGAGCAATCGTTACCTGATTGGCTAACCTGCCCGATTCAGATTCAGAAGACCCTGTTTATGGTGCCGGAAACGAAACAACCAGTCAATGACCAATAGTTAATCGCAGCAACCACAGGAAGATCAGGGACCTTTAGATAATGGTTTAGGCTAGATGTATGTGGTCCTGGTGAGAAACCGTCCTCACTGTGAGAGACATTTCTTCCACATAGACATTTAGGTTAGGTTCGGCCTCCAGATACGCCTCCGGTAAAAAGGAACTCGGACACGGTTCAGTATACGGTTCAAGATCAGGTTCTTATGTCAACACTATAGTGAGAGAGTCTGCATAAGAGCCAAGGAGAACACAGATGGAGCCTGTGCACTCTGCAGAGACCTCTTTGAGACTCTTGAACAAGAGCCATAAGATACACAAATCCAAACAAACCAAGTGTAGAAACTTGGTTGAAAGGACTTAAGGTGTCAAGACCCCTAAACATGGGCCATCAGATATGAAACTCCTTACACAATCCATACCTAGAAACTTGGTCTCAGGGCCAAAAGGCGCTCGGTTATAAAGCACTAAACCCCCCTGGAATAGTAGATAGGATGAGCCGCCACTGGGTTGCTGCCTGGGTGCTTGGGTAATCCTTGTATTAACAGTTCCCCAGTAGAGTTCATCCCTAGGCTTCGTAATTAGTCTCACCCAGATGCTCTGTGGACCTTTGTGGTGAGCGTTCTGTCTAATGAGCCTGAGTAAGCAAACACGGTGTCATTATTAATTTTAAATGAGGATGCACAATTAGGTAGGAGCAGCCTTCTATTTCTATTTGAAGTGTTCTTGTTAATAAGTGTACCACATCAACATTAGGTTTAATTATAACACCAGATCAAAAAAAACATTTCCAGCAGGCCTGGGATGTCATTCTAGATGTATAGGCTACACACATAGATCCTAGTCGTGACATCGTCGTGATGTTTGTCTCTCATAATCGGGGTATTGTAATGGTTTTTTTATTATATGTCATTAACCACACCAATCTCCAGTTCAGCAGCAACAAGCTTTATGAAGATCTGTCAAATTTAACTGCACCCCAACACCCCACCACCCCACCCATGCCCCAAAAGCTCATCAGACTGAAGGTTATAAAACCATCTTCAAAGTGTTTGGACTCCACCAATCCACACTCAGACAGACTGTGTACAAATGGAGGAAATTCGATTACCCTCCCCAGAAGTGGACGACCAACAAAGACCACGCCTAGAGCAAGGCGTCTAATACACCGCAAGGTCACAAAAGAACCAGAGGAAACTTCTAAGCAACTAAAAGCCTTTCTGTCTTTTTCAGTTCAGTGTGACGATGAATTCGATGGATTCTGTCTTGTCTGCCTGATCTTTGAAAGTCACTTCACACTCAAGGTGTCAGATAAATAAACAAATCCATGAGGACTGGAATGCCCAAACCTTCACTTTAGCTTTCTCAGCTAGCAGGGCTGCCCATCATCCACCTTACCTGACCTTACCTGATCCGCCGCACTTGCTAGTCCTGTGGGAAATGCAAGTGTGAGGGCATACCGTCAATCAAACTGAATGAGAAAGTCCACACGACAGTCGGTGGCTGTCTGATTTGGCATGGAGATCAGGGAGCACTTCAGAATCTCTTTAGAGATCTGAAGATTTCCCTATAGGGACATGCCTAAGGTTGGCGTCTCCTAGTACAGGATGTATTTGTATTATTACTGCTCCCCTTCACTGGAAATAAAAAAGTCCGAACCTATTCCAATATGACAGTGAACCTGTACAGGACATGAGATCCATGAAGACATGGTGTGTTAAGGTTGGTGTGGAAGAACCTGATTGGAGTCTGATCCAACATGGACATGGACAGTCTATAGAAGACCATAATGGACAGATATAGAAAGCATGAATTAGATGACAGACTTTAATTCTCTGTCTACCTGCACTTTTATTTATAATCACACTGTCTGTGTCACCCAGA